>CM021108.1:400966640-401197160 GCA_007115665.2 Sequoiadendron giganteum
AAGTAAAACAATAAAAACAGTTTTCTTCAGCAGGTGCGATCATTTATAGAAAAGTGCAACTTCAGTTTCCTTAAAACAGAACATATGAAATGGTGCGATCTGGTTATAAAGACAAGCAATTAAGTATTAAAGAATGTTGTTTGTAAAAGCAGCGATTCAAAGTGACATGTTGCTCCAACCAAAGGTTGCATCCCTTGATAAAAAGGAATCAATATAAAGATAAGATTCAATTCACATTTGTGGGTGCGTGACTGTAGAGAACAAAGAAAATATCAAGGAAATATATTCAGATCAGATTATGAGTCACTGTGTGAAATAAAAGGAAAAATCATTCATCACAAGAAGAATACATGAAGATTTAAGGAGCTTATCTTATGCATATTTGTATGAAGAAAAAGAAGTGTAAAAGGTGTAGTATTAAGGATAAATCTTATGCACTAGCAGATTTGACAAAGTTTATATATATAAACAAATCTGAGAAAGCATGGATTTATGAAGACATATCAATAAAGATCATGATGCACATATGAATGAATGTGAGATTTATGAGGTACGAAGGATAAATCATTCAAGGCAGATTTAAAGCCAAAGGAGACTTATGAGGCAAATAATGAAGCATATTTGAGCAGACCAGTGAAGGAACTGCAAGAAGATTGAAGTAAACAAAATATATATATAAAGATCATCAAGAAAAAGCAAATAAAAGTGAAGCAGACCTTGTATCTGATTTGAAGCAAAACTTGGATCTGAATTTTGAACAGATCTGGTGCCTAATTTGTAGCAGGTTTTGAATCAGACATTGAGCACTCATAAGGCAGTGTTAGATCAGATCTATGAAGAGAATATAAGAGGCAGAATTGAATGTGAAGGAAAGGTGAAGAGATTATCATATGCTGATTTATCATTTATGTGAACATCATTCAATGAAAGATATATCAATCATGAAAAGGAAATCATGGAGTAAGTAAATGAAGAAGATTGTAACGTCCATCATTCATTAAATAAGATTGGTGTCTCTAGCCAAGTTGGTGCTTGGCAAGTGGGGGTTGGTGCCTCTAGTAGGTTGGTGCCTACAATCATTGTAATTCACATAAATATATATAAAGTACATTATTTGTACCGTGGTTTTCTTCCGCAAGGGTTTCCACGTAAATATCGGTGTTATTGTGTTCTTCTCATGTGCATAATTATTGATGTTGAGTGAATGGTGTTATGGTGATTGATAAATTTTTAAATTGGTAAAATTTGCATTATACTGATTCACCCCAACCGCCCGCCCTATTAGTATAACTGTGTGCTCATCAATTATTACACTCTTCTCCTCAGTGATACTGCTCCTCTCTTATGTAATGAGCCTTGCTCAACTCACCTTAATTTCTTCAATTTGCTGCCTTGTAATTTTCTCAAATAGTTTGTATATGAAGTGCTTGTTTGTTGGGTTTGAGTTTCAGTCTGTTTGGTTGCTTGAAAGATGATAATTGAATGCTTCAAATGCTTTGTTGGCGTTTCAAATCGCACCTCTGGAATGCGTTTTGGAAACGGACAGCTATGTACAGTAAACTGCTCTTCAAATTAGGAGGGGAAGCTCCCTCTTTTGCTGAGTTGCATAAAGTAAGTAAACTAAAACTAATTTTTGCCTATCTTTTTGATTCAACTGCGAGAACACAAGGTTATAGAACTCTAGATGTTGCGGCTGAGGTTTTCCCTTTAATGAAACTTGACAACTACAACTTAACTTATGCTAAAACGTTTCTATCCTCTCGAGTAAACGCATAGCAAGAGAGTCTAGAAATGGATGAGGTTGATTTTCTGATAAAGATACTTGAATAAACTTTCCTCAACATACATCTACTAAATTTCAATGCACACTGAAAAGTAGATCATAAAAGTATTACGGAAATATGAGACTTTATTTCAAGGGCAGCAAAGCAAGCTTCAAGATTTTATTTCCTCACACTTCTAACACAAAACAATAAACGGAAATCTGAGATATTTATATCGAGGGCAGCAAAGCAAGCTTCAAGATTTTATTTACTCAAACTTCTAGAACAAAGATTACAATTTTGGGACAGCAAGTTGTAGCAAAATACTTGCAACATGCGATCAACCTGATTATAATTGACACATAACACATGCACTAAACAAGGATTTGCAGCTAAGGAGGCATGCAAACTTGTTCTTTACACAAAGTGAACTGACACTAAACGATAACAAACATGAAGGCATAAGCTCAACGATTATGTTATCACAAGCACGATTAAAGAAAAATGAGCAAACACTATTCTTATTTATAACTAAGCAGAGGAGTAGGAAACCCTAAAATCTCCTTGCTTTTACAACTACTGCTTGCCAACATGCAAGCTTTATTTCTAATTCTAGAAAAGATAAAACATCTAAACCCTAGAAAGCATCTAAAAAGGGAAAGTGCCAAATCATGACAACTTGTTACAACTGTTTTCTTTCTATCATCAAAGAATGAATAAGAATTGAAACAAGAATAGAAAGAAAGGGTGGAAGAAGCTTCTAGAAGAAAGCAGATTTAAATCTCAATCACATCCGCTAAAAAGCGGGCAACTTCATCTGTGGTGGGAGTGTTGATGCTATTAATAGCAAAATGCCGTTTTTCCAAGATTTCTTCGCCATCTGCAATAGATCTCAAGAAATCTTCACTCTTATTGGCCGCTTTCTCGAACTGTGCTGAAATCATGGAAATCATCTTCATTCTTCCCACACTGCCATCGCTGCCATGCAAGATACTCTGAAACTCTGCTTGGACTACATCAAGCCCAATGTATGAACCATCCTCAAGGCAATACTAACAAGGAATTGCTGCAAAAAATTCTCTGATGAACCTAAGAGTATCAATGACTCTTTGTTTATACACTGCAAACTCCTCAGATATTCTAACATATGTATTTACCTTGAAAATATGACTTTCTTTCCACTCCGGGATCTGTCTTTTATGTTCTCTCGCCATTGTAAAGCCATAAGCCATCTCTAAATCTGCAATTATGATTTCGTGCATAGGTTTGAACTCGGCTATCAACTGCTCAAAATCCTGGATACCTTGACATAAATCATGAGCTTTGTATCTCAGCTGGAAGACCTGTGTTAGAATTTCTTTTCCTTTGACGATGAACTTTTCAATCCATTCCTGAGTTTGTTTTCCACAAATAACCAACTGCCTCAACTGTTGCTAATCAATTGGTGTTTCTAAGACTTGTGGCAGCAACTGTGTTGTTTGTGAGGTGCCTTGAATAAGATTTGATATGTATAACTAGAGTTGACAATTTTCAGCCTTGAGGGCTGCTTTGTCTTTTCCATCCTTCTGCACTCTTTCTTGAATAATTTCAATTACCATCTTAAACAAACTCATATCAGCATGTCGGGTACTTTTGCCAAGGTTTGCTTTGACCATTATGAAATCATCAACATCCACCTCATCCCTGATTTTATCTTCAAGAGGCGTAGTTGTCTCCATGACCATTTCACCCTCAAGATTCCTCTCAAAATGCATTTGTTTCTTGGCCGCCTTTTTGGGTGCTTCTTGATATATACTGAGGTCACCATCAATCACCTGATACGAAGGCCTTCTTCTCGTCCTTCCCAAAGAGCTCTCAAACCAAGATGTGGTATCTCTACTAACATCCAAGGGAGGAATAATTGTAACATCGGCCTCTATCTCCTCGTCTTCCAAATCAATGTGAATTGGCAAAGACCTAGGAGATGGTAAAGGGTCTTGTATCAAAGGCTGATTTTGTACTTCTTCTTGAAGTATGGGCTCGGGTGGAGGAACTTTTGTTTCAACTATAGGCTGCTCCTGTATAACAATTCTTGTGTAGTCCAACCTCCTCTTAGTACTCTTTGCTGATCTACTGCCCTTTGTAACCTCCTGAGACTGAACTTTTCCTTTCATCTTCGTTTGAGCTTTTGAAAAAGAGGGAAGAGATGAATGTTTCTTTGGCGGCTCTGCTACCGAAATGGACTCCCTCCTCTTGAGGATTAAGAAAGTCTTGCTGTAATCTATCACTTGTCGTGTCCTTTCTTCCACTGTAATGCATTCTTTATGAGCCCAATTGACCTATAGAAGAGGTTGTTGTTCTACCTGATTTCTAGTATAGGCTAGGAGAATTACATCCCCATCATCATCTGATAACCCTTCAATGTCTTCTGATAAACAATCTTTCATTTGGTGAAGGGTGAGCCTACTATTACTTTTCCTTCGCACCTCGTATTCATCTCTGCAGTTAGCCCAAAAAACTTCGAGTGCGGACACATCAGCATAATTCTAATCAAGTCGGGTTGCATAGACACAATGGGGATCATAGGATCGTCTCTCGCTGAAAGGATTGAGACCAAGTTGCGTCTGCGGATGATCTGCAAGTGTAAATACCTAAAGCAAAAAGAAAACTGAAGGCTGGTTTCTTTTTGTTGCGCAAGCGAGTGTGAACACTTGATACCTGTCTAAGAAATTCCATAAAAGCGACTTCATCTAATGGATACCTTGGTAACATAAGAGGAGCTCCTGAATAACCGTAAACCCTTAAGTAAGTGAAAGTGGCAAACTGAATAAACCAATCAGCCCATTTTGACATTGCTGCCCTGGCAATAGATGAGATGCGAACATGTAGCTCATTGTCCAGGTCACGCACTGTGTAGATTAAGAATGCTTCATTCACTCTTTTGTAATGATGTGATGCCGCAGGTTACGCACTGTGTAGATTAAGGATGCTTCATTCACTCTTTTGTAATGATGTGATGCCGCAGTGAACTCCAACTAAGTGTAATAATTGTAGACATGTTGAACGTTTAAAGAACCCTCCGTGTTTAACCCTCTGAATTTACCCTGATAGGCAACCAAGTAGACTAAGTAAGAGACCATGTGGAATGCATGTCTATTAAAATATTCAGTTATCTGATGGTGAAGGCAATCACTAATCAATGTAGGCCAGTCATAGAACTCTGTCTTCTTCATTATGTGAGGTATCACGTAGAACATCCAAGGCTGAAACTTTGTTGCATCTGCTTGACCAGTAACCCGGTTGAGTAGGGTGATTATTATAGCAAATTCGTCTTTGAACTCTCCTCTCCCGATGTTCTTTGGCAATGCATTGTATTTATCTTTCAGCCACCTGTTGACATGTTTTTTATGACAACACCAACACAGAATAAAAATGCCCAACGGTCATTCTATTCTCTCTTGATCAAAGTATTCCGCATGCTAAGATTGCGTGAAAGTTCATGCGTTCAACTCCAAGGTTCCTTTAACGCGAATAGACTCAGTTGGTTGATGTGAATATGCTGGGTATTCCAAGGGGACTTACGTGAGTTGCTCATTCAGAAGAAAAGGATCTTCAAATTCCGGGAAATTTGTCGATGAAGCTCGGGTTCTTAAACTAACCGGATAATGCTGAATGTAAAAGGATATAAGGATTAGGGATGCTACCATCTACTCCTAAAGGGTGGAGGACGAGGATCGGCTTAAACAATCTTCAGACCAGACTTTGCTTCGTCTCCCTTCGAACAACCTCTACGAAGTCGGTGCAATCTTCAAAGGATGATAAAAGATATTCAAATTGTGATTCAACATGTGCACTCCGTCACAACGATGCAAGTGAACACACGAATCACAACCAAAGTTAGGTATTGATATTCCAGTTGACCACACAGGGCGGACTTACCATCAGCAAGCCCGCTAGTGGTATGGATGAAAGAAGATATGCTCAAACCAAAGCGCCACACTCCACAATTAACAACTACTTGCATAAAATAAAGTCTACTCTACTCTATCAATCTGAATTGGAAAGACGAAAAGGCCTTGCTAGCTATTCACAATAAAAGATAGAACCACCATGCAATGATAAACCTTTGTATTATGAGAGTTTTCCACAACAACCTATTACAAAACTTTCAACGGGAAAGTTTTCTTTCCTTTTCAAATTAAGCTAACTTCTAAGCTAACTCTCTATCTATTCTAACTTCTATCCTCTCTACTCTCTAATCTAACATCTACTTCTAATCCAAATGAGGGGGGATGCCCCTTTTATAGTTGGCCCAGTCCAACGGACGGTTCAGATCGGATTACAATGAAGGGCTCAGATTGAGCCATTTATGCCCTAATTAGGGTTTTTGCCCTAAAAACTGCCACAGAGAGGAGTGGGGCAATGAATGCACAGAATATTCTCCACTCCTCTGCAGGAACCATTATCTACAATTAATGCCCATTATCTTCTTCTAGAAGATTCTCATCCGGAAACGCGTTCCCACTGTTCTTCTCTGCCAATTCTGTTGCGTTAGGAGGAGAGCAAAAGAGTCTCTAAGATCGTCTCCGTAGATAATAAAATTTGAAAGGATTTGTCGTTCAACCCTCCTGTTGCTTTGACTCCTGGACGCACTTCTTCCTTGTAACTTTCACATTTCTTTAGCCCACTGCCTTGGGCGCATTTGCCTCTTTTGCATCATGTTCTTAGTGTCCTTAGCCAAATCTTCACTGCCATTTCGCTTTTCCTTGGGAACTTTTTCACCAACTTTCTTCATCATTACTTTGTCGCGACACCTAGCCATTTCTTCCAACATCATCCTCCTGCAAAACAAAAAGAAGAGCATCAGAACACTTATGATATAAATTCACTTTACTTACCCAATTCCCATGTTCTAACCGATTGATCTCTGGATGTGGTAGAATTCATCACTTTTCTAGCAAACTTTCATCATGGGCGTATCCACCACCTTGCCTAGAGTTTGTGCCTTAGAAAATATTTCATCTTGAGGATATATTTGAATGCTTGATGCTCGAGCTTCAGTTCACCTCCAAATTCTTCCATGCCTTAGACAAATTCCTTCCCTGTGAGTGTATTTGACCCCCTCTGCTTTCCTTTTCCATGCCTTAGAAAATTTATCCATCTGTGCCTTAGGAACTTTGTTGAATGGGTGCCAGGACAGAATTCTTGTCGAAACAACATGAACAAGGCGTGGAAGAGTTTTAGACCATCTCCTAATTGGAAACGTCCAATACCCAGAAGAAAATTCCCCTCAGAAATCATAATTTCCATGTGTATCCAGACGAAGGGGTAAGTTTAATTTTTATTATTTTTAAAAATTACTAAGGTTTATTCCACTTTCATTCTGGAGGAATTCCACGCCTGTAATCTCCATTTTTCTTGCCCTAGTATTTGTCCTTGATTTTCCCGAGAAAATTCCTTGTTGTCCCCGGCGCATTTCATGTGTCATGAGGTAGTTTCCAACTTTATCTCTGCCTTAGGGGTATTTTCTTTTGCCTTGCAAAATGCCTTTGACAAATTTTAATTTCAAATCACTCATGAAGGGCATTTCACCCCATGCATTTATTTTCACTTTACCTTTCCATGTCTAGACTTCCTTGTCTTATATCCCCCTTGGACGCATATTTATGTGCCTACTTCAACTCTTCATGCCTTAGCATCTTTCTCTTCTTGGCATCATCTCTTCTAGGCTTGGGCGTATTTTACCTAGGCAGCCTTTTACTTCCTACGCCTTAGGATATCTCCAGCCTAACCTCCTTATGACGGGCGCATTTGAGGGGTCCTCAAGAAATTTCAATGCCTTAGAAACATTTTTAACATCCTTTCATCTTGGGCGCATATGGAGGTGTGAGGAGGAATTCCTCAAGCTTGAGCGCATTTCACCCTATGAGGGAGAAATCTTTATACTTAGCGTTTTTCCTCAACAACTTCTCATGCCTTGGCGCATTTCACCATGTAGACTTCCATTCTTGGGCGCATTTAGCATAGGGAGGAGGAACTTCAAATATGAGGGCGCATTTTCCTATGTCAACCTCCATCTTCAACATTGGGTGCATATGGCACATGCTACTTCCACTTTGTGACTTAGAAAATTTCCATGCCTTCATTCCTTGCTTGGGCGCATTTCACCTGCCAAGCTTCCATTTTATCTTACTTAGAAATTTTTCCAACACCTATCACAAGGTGGGCGCATTTAGGGGGGTGTGTAGGAATTTCCCAACACTTAGAACATTTTTAAACATCCTCCCTCTTGCTGGGCGCATTTCACCTAGTGTGGAGGAAATCTTATCAACTTGGCGCATATGACATAGGGAGAAGGAAATTTCCACGCCCCTTATGACCTTTCACCTCCTTTGGGCGCATTTAGGGGGTGGAGGAGGAAAATTTCAACACTTAGAAACATTTTCATCAACTCCTCCAAGTTGGGCGCATTTCACCCATGCTCAAGGAACTTTTGGGTGCAAATAGCATAGGCCACTTCCATTTTCAACCCTAGAATTTATTTTTATCTCCACCTCAACCTTATGTTGCCTTGGGCGCATATGAAGTCCTCTACTTCCATCTTCCACGCCTTAGCATATTTTGAAGTGACTTTATGCAAGGTGGGTGCATTTTGAAGGTGGTGCTTTCATTTGTTGCCTTAGAAATTTTTTTCGAAGTCTCCATATAGGCTGCTTGAAGTGGGCGCATTTTGCCTAGGGAGCTTTCCTTTGTGCCTTCGAAACTTTTTCAAACACCTCAACTTACCTTGGGCGCATTTGGAGGGTCAAGCTTCCATTTTAGACTTAGAAACTTTTTCAAACTTCTTGCTTCTCATCTTGGGCGCATTTTGACCCATGCACTTCCATTCTTCAAGACTTAGAAAATTTGCTAGACTCATGCTTACCTTGGGCGCATTTGAGATGGTCAACTTCCAGTTTTCAATCCCTTAGAATTTTTTATCACCATCTCTTCAAGACAGGGCGCATTTGGGGGGGTCTCCAGGAATTTTCCATGCCTTAGATATTTTCTTGCTTGATATCCTTGTTGTGGGCACATTTCCACTAGCATGCTTCCATTTTGAGTTGAGGGCGCCTTCTAATGGTGGAGCTTTTGTTTTATACTTAGAATATTTTGACCTCTTTAGCCTGCCTTCACATTCTATTTTTAGTAAGTCTCTGCTATTTTGACCTCCACAGCCCCGTCTGTCATGCTTTTTACACCATGTGACCTCCTTTGCTTGGTGGACTCGCTTTCGCCTGTCCTACATGCCAACTTGCTATTTATAGCCACCTGCTATTTATAGTAAGCCCTTGACTTTCTGATTTCCACTGCTCCGTCTGATTTGAATTTTTCGCCAAGTGGTCCTCATCACTTGATGAACCTGTTCACACCTGCCGCTCGTGTTGACCTGCTATTTATAGCCCTGTTCTAGAGACGACTTACTATAAATAGTAAGTGCCCGGATTATGCCCAAATTTTACCAGTAGATTGCCTGAAGGATGCTGATCGCAGTGGGATACCTTCGTTTCTCGAAATTCTGGCCTTTTACCCTACTTTTTAGGCATCGAAGATGGAAACCCTAATCTGACTTGCATGTGGCTCAAATGACCTTAGTTTGACTTGATTTTTGTCGCCTGCTGCTCTGCCCGTGAAACTGAAGTGTCGGGGAGCTGCTGGAGCAAACCTACTTAAAATAGCAAGTGTCCAAAAAGTGGTCAATCGGACGTCGGATGAGTTCGCATGTTACACCGCCCGCGGGATCTCAAAAAACCCAGAAAAACCTAGAAAACTGGTCTGCATGCGGACACTGGCTAAAAATAGTAAGTCCCTGAAACTTGATCTTCTCTGCTTGCATGTCATATCGTTGCGAAGCTCTCGCAAAACCCACATGGAATATCCGGACATGCATTAAAGAACTCTGCATGCAAACCCTAAAAATAGTCTCCGAAGGCTGAACTCTGAAAGTCACCATCTCGGTTTGCATGTTACACCATCGCGAAGGTCTAGAAAAACCCAGATCAATTCTCCTGTCATTTATCGGAGAATTGTATGTTGAAGCCCTGAAAATAGCTCGTGAAGCCAGAACTGCTAAAAATAGCCAGTTGTCTGAATCAGCTCAAATTTCATGTGTAGGCCCTTGGAAGCTGCCTGAATGTGTTGAAGTAGTTAGAATCCCGAAATCCTGATGAAAAGCTCACAGATTGAACACTTACTAAAAATAGTAAGTCGTCAAAACATGATGAAAATTCAGTGGGAGCTTGCTGGAAGCCTTCTGAAAGCAATGTTAAGCTTAGCTATCAATTTATCAACTTGATTTAATCTTAATCCAGCCTGAAAACCCTAACTTCATAGATTCACTTCAGACTCGGCCAAAATTTCAAATTAGGTCAAATACAGAAACATCCCCAGAAGAACAGAGAAATCAGAGAGAGAAAGAGAGACGCAAAACAAAAGCCAAAAGACCAAAATGGAGCAAAAATTGGGGGTCCCCATTTGAATGGGGCGATGTGTGAAAAAGGTCACAACACCACCTTTGTGCAATCTTCTTGCTGTATTTTTCTTGATGCTCTTCCCATATCCTTTCACATTCTTCAATGTTGATGGTAACACTTCTAGGCCATGGTGGGATGGAGAAGCATTTTTCAATCATGTCTGGATTTAAGCTGCATATGATTCTTCCATCAACTGACTGGATTTCCCTTGTGGCTGGATTATAATGCTTGATACAAGCAATTATGAATTCTAAGCTCTGCACTGAGAAAGGTATGGACGCTGCTGCAAGAAGACTTGAATGGCCAAGACGCCTGATGGTGGTGTTGCCTGCATCCTCCAAAGGATGTAGATTGAATACTGGCTTAATATGGTGTAAGTCAGTCTCGGTTGTTTCAATGAAATCATGGTACAATGCTGATTTGGTCTTGAACTCTGTAGGAATGTACTCCATTCTGCAAAACTTAAAGATTGACAGTAAACACGCCTAGATTCTGACAAGTTTTAGCAAACTTTCTAAATTTAGTTTGCTGATTTTTCTTCCCCAAACGGACGAAATTTTGAAATTTTTTCTGAGATATGGGTTTTGATTAGAATTTTGTTACAAGCCAACCCAAATCGTTCGTTTTTGAAAATTTGAAGTGAAAACTGAAAAAGCAGCAAACCCTAATTTTCTCCGAAAAAAGCAGATAAAGTTGGCGTCTGGGTATTATTCATGAGCATATTTCGGATGAACCCAGTTGATCAAATTTTGCAAACCCTGTCTTCTGACTGAGAAAGCAACAACTTTAAGTTTCTTTGAAAAAGTTGTGATATGGGTTTTGTCCAGAAGAAGGTTTAGTATAGACCCAGAAGATTAGAAATGGAAGAATTTGAAATTTTCTCTGACATGTAAAATTAAAGCAACTGCTGCAACCTTGAGAAAATTCTTCAACAATTTGTCCAGAAGATAGAACAAATATGGATCAGCTTGCTGAAAATTGATAACAATGGCCTTTTTCTTCACAAATTTGATGTTCTTGGTGAAGAAATATGAAAAAGCAAGCCTTCTTTGAGTGCTGATCTGAAAATTTATTAAAAACCAACAAGTTTAGGTTCGTGTATCTTGAAAAACATAGGTTTGAAGTTGCTGCTATGTTTCTCCTTGAAAACACCTGCAAGAAAATATGAAAAATAATACATAGAGGTGTCCTTAAATAAGTTTTTGCTTTGAAAACAGCTTCTCAAATCCTAATTTGAAAAACCCTAAATTTAGCTCATCTATTTGACATAAGGCGTTTTTCTTTCTCTTTGAAATTTTTTGAAATTTCTAAAAAATTTACTAAAGCATGAGAAGTTGGGCGTCCTTCTTGAGGTATGGCGCCCAGTCTCTCCAGACTTAGCCAAATTTCGACCACTTTCACCTTCAGCTCAATTTTCAACCGTGATTCGGCTCTGTCACTTGGCTTCCAGATTTATCTGGCAAACGAACTGAACATTTCATTACGGAGCCAGATTGGATCTGACGACATTGTTCTTGAGACGTCATTTGTCAAAAACTTCATTTGACCCTTCAAATTGTCAGGTGCCTATCTCTAACAAGGGCACCTATTTTGTCCAGTGTTAGCCATTTTCATGATTTTCAAAACCTTACTTGTCTTCTGACCTTCAGATGATTTCATGATTCCGGGCGTTGTGCTGATCAGACTGACTGGCTGACGGATTCACTAAATAGCTAATGAGATTCTGGAAGGGGTCTTCTGGATACCTGATCTCCGGAAATTGACTTCTGGTGGCTCTAAACCCTAGGCGCCTTTCTCCTTCAGGGGCGCCCATCTCTTCTAGACTTAGTTTTTATTTTGGATCTTCCATTGTTACTTCCATCTTCTGTCATTTCACACTTTTCCTCCTCTGTTCGGCTTGCGACATCTGATGACTGCTAACTCTGACGGACGAGTTGATGGTTGCGTTGGAAAGCTGGATCCAGTCTGACGAAGTTACATTGGAGGGACCTTCTGCAAATTTCACCATTAGACACCTCAAAAGCTTGGGCGCCCTTCTCCTTCAGGAGCGCCCAGAGTCACCAGACAAACTTTTTCATTATTTCCTGATTTTCTAATGTCTCCAGCGTGCAATGCCTCTATTTGATCTGATATTCCAGATGATCGCAAGATTGAGTGATCGTGCTGATTGATTCGTTGCGGAGCTGGGAAGATTCTAAGCAACATCGGCCTGGAGGCAGAAACCCTAATTCTAGCTTTTGACCTCTTGAAAAGCAGGGCGCCTTTCTCCTTTAGGGGCGCCCATGGCTGGCAGAGTTAGAAAAATTTATGAGATTTTCAACTTTTACCTCGTTTAACGTGCAACCCTTGTGTTTGATTGCCGGAATGGAAAATATTTTAAGGCATTGAAGTATGGGCGCCTCTTCTTGACTAGGCCGCTTGAAGTCTCCAGATTTAGACAAAATTTTAAATTTTTCACTTTTTTAAACTTATTTTGCCTGTTCCTTGTTCTTCGTGTACGTTGTTCGTTGACAGCCTCTGTTTGATGCTTGAACATTTGATTCTGACACCTGGCAACTGTCTGACCTCCATTGATGACCTTGGATCTCTGAAAAAGCTTCTGAGAAAGCAGAATAGACCCAGTAGGATAAAACTAATCTTTTTGTGATTCTGACTGTACCAGCCTGATGAGGAAGTATTTTAAGCCAATCAAAATCAGTCTTAACCCTAAAAGCCAAACTTCCTATTTTTTGAAATTTTCTATTTTTAGAAAATTTTACAAGTATCCATTTCTAATGAAACATAGAAAAACTCGGAAAAAGTTTCTATTTTTAGAAAACTGCTAAAAATAGAAATTTCCCTAAAATTTAGGGATGAAAAACTAAAATCTAGGTATTGTATGTTTGATCGTTTTGAACCGACCCAGATTGCTTGATTTTGAAATTCCTAAGTTTTTGACCCTCATGCAAGACATGCAAACCCCAATTTGACCTTTTTGACAGATTTAACAGTATTTTGACTCCTTTCTTCAAATGCCTAAGTGTAGCGAAAATTTTAATTTGGGGTACAACATGCCTAAAGAACAATGCAAGAATGATAATACTATTTTCTAAATGCAAGGATGACTCTTTTGATCTTTTTTTATGCATATAAATGATTTTCTAAAGCAAACTAATCACCTACAGCCAATGGACATTTCGTCAAACAATTGGCATGCAATATGTTATGCTGATCATAAATACTCTAACATTGTCATTTCATCAAACATGTGGTATGCAATATCTAACTCCTTTATTGACTACAATTTCAGTGCAATGATATAATGTTTTTGCCAAGACTCTTGGCATACAATGCTATATGAAACAGTGCCAAATCTGATGATAATAAACTCTTACAGCTGTAGCTACTGTCAATGCAAAATGCAACTATATTTAACTGAATATTACAATGCAAATTTACTGTTGAAGATATGCTCAAACCTTCTAGTGGTATGGATACAAGAAGATATGCTCAAACCAACGTCACATTCCACAATTAACACTACTTGCATGAAAACAAAATCTACTTTACTCTACTCTATTCGAATTGGAAAGACGAAAAGATGTCGTCAACTGCCCACAATGCAAAATGAATTCACCAATCAATGAAATCCTTATATTATGAGTCTTACACAACAATCTTTTGCAAAAACTTTCAGAGGGAAGTCTTTCTTTCCTTTCCAACTAAGCTAACTCCTAGCTCTACTTTAACTTCTATCTAGCTCAACTCTATCTCTGATTTTTGTCTAACTCTGATCTCTTCTAACTATTTTACAAATGAGGGGGGATACCCCTTTTATATCTAGCCCAGTCCAGTGGACGGCTTAGATTGAAATACAATGGAAGGCTCAGATTGAGCCACCTAAGCCCTGATTAGGGTTTTAGCCCTAAAAACCGCCACTGAGAGGAGTGGGGCAATGAATGCGCCCTCCACTCCTCATCAATGAACCACTACCTGCCATCAATGCACGTCGTCTCCTTCCAAAAGGTCATCGTCCAGAAGGGCGTTTCCCTTCTCCGTCTCGCAGGCTGCAAATCTGATGAACCTGGACAATACTGCCTCAACTTCCTGATCCGAAATGGGAGGAATGTGATCCAACTGAAATTCTAAAACTGTAACTGTTTGCCCATGTCGGGCACAAGATTTCTTCCAGGTAACAAGGGCGTCCTGGGTGTTCTGAATGATACTGGAGAACGTAGCAGTGTTCTCGAAATCATCCTGGGTGAAGGTCTTCACCTCAGAAAAGAATGGCGTTAATCTGTTCTTCAACCCATCTGCAGTTACCTCTTCAGAAGTCAACCTCCTGGCAAAGATTGCCTCCAATGTGTTGAGAATTCCATCTAAGATGTTCGTCATGGCGTTTTTGACCCTGACAGAATCAGTCTGTGATGCATCGTAGAATCCCCGACCTGTGACTACTGAAGAGTACCATCCGGTGAAGTCGTATCTATCCCCCTGCTGAATTACACCTCCCTCAACCAAAACCTGTAGAGGTGTGCTCATCAAAGCCCCTAAACGGAGAACAACTCTCGTCTGATAGATACGGGCCTCACCCCAAGCATGGCTAACTGCATCCATCCTTGCCATAATATCGGAGGCTTGCCGATAGGCATGTGCAAGGTCCTCCATAAACTTTCTTGTTTCAACACGGACGCTAGCAACCCATTTGTCTGCCTGTTGTGCCATTCTCTTCAAATCTTCTAACCCACTGATTGACTCCCTGAAAAATTCAGTTGGAAGCTCAATTGCCGGATTCTCTTGCCCACAAGGATGGGACAAGTGTTGCACGTAGCCAATCAGTGTCTTGTGCTCTATCTTCAATTTCTTGTACTTGCCCTCAACATAGGACAATCTATCCTTGAGTGCTCGATAGGAATTATCGCACTCCTCTACCACTTGTGCTCCAATAGGGCGGCCAAGTTCCATAGTTGTAACAACATAATTTTCGAGAACAGCCTCATCCCGATCACACTCTACCCGAGGCACCGCCACATGTAAAGTTCGAGATCCATCCTCATCTGTGGATATTTTGGAGAACTTCCTAGCCTTCTTCTTTGTTGGAGGTGCGTTGATCCTCTGTAACAACTCCTCCATTTCAACTGTGGGATCAGTCTCATCTACACGATCACGCCTCATCCTATCCCTTAGCCATTCTGGCACCTCCTGCCGCATGTCTGATATAATAAAGGGCTGCTCCATGTCAGCCTCTACCTCATGAACCTCATTTTTGCCTTCGTTTTGACGAGGCTCATCATTATCAATAGGCTCAATGTCTCTTGAGCTCTGGGCATCCTGATCGGAAGTAGCATCATCCTCGAGAGCCGCTTCAATCTCCTACTGAAACTGAGTATCAGTGGTCGTCCCCTCATCTGTCTCTTGCTGATTTTCTTGCTGATTATCTTCTCCAGGCATGTTGATGCTCTGGCCCACTGATTCTCTTCGAGGTGGTTGGCTTGCCACTTGCACTGTCTGCTCTGCATCCAATCTCTCCCTCTGATCAACAAACAATGATACCTCCTGTAAACTTGGAGAGTTTGCTCGAGATGGTGTATGCAAGGACTCCTCAACTCTCAAAGGCTCGGGCTGAACTGGCTCTTTTCCTCTTGGCTCTGGAGTTTGACCCACCGGCCTTCTCTGTCTAGCTGTTGGAGATCTGTGATCTCCCATCAAATTATATGTAAGGGGAATTGATCGTCCCTTAAGTCGACTGACATGCCTCTCTACCCAACTCCGTGTGAAGGTTAAGACTGGGATACAGAGTGTATCCAAGTCGGTAATCTATGGTTCTGACCAATCTAGGAGTGGTAGAGGCGTATCTCTCACTGTCTCGTAGTCAGCCTGTACAACGTTTATGTCTTCTTCAATCTGGTCCGGCACTGGGACAATCTCGCACTCTCTGATCATTACCAACGGTATCCGAGAAAACATTATTTTCCTGATCTCAATCTCATCCACTGCACTGGCCCAAAAGTCTTCGATCTGTGCCTTGTGCCTGAACTCTTCTGACAATATCCATCTGATATTCCTGTGGGGATCGTAGTGTTGCCTGCTGGTATGGTAGGAAAGATGGAAGAATTGGAGCTCATTTTCTGCCTCCCTAGCTGCTTGCAGCGATGGCCAGATCTCATCTGAATTCCCCATGGTAATTGGGAATCCGAGTCCACCTTTCTTCTTCTTTTGAATCTTATCGTAGGCAATAAGTTGCCTAGATACTTCCAGCATCACTATTCTGTTGGTGGGATACCGGGGCAATCTATAAGGATAGGAAGAGAATCCTTGCAGCCTTATGTAGGTGAACTTTGGAAATTGGATAAACCAACATCCGAATTTCTCAATCATCTCTTGTGCTTCCCTGGATATTCTGTGGTGGGTTCTTTGCTGCAAGGTCCTCATAATATGTGTAGTGAAGGCGTCATTGACCCTTTTTTAGTTAGTTGTGTTTGTCAAATGCAACTGTGGACAAGTCTCATGTATTTTAAATTGATGGGAACCACACCCAATCGGTTCCTTGTAAGAGATCCCCCTATAATTTGTCATGCGAGCCAGCATATAGACAATATAAGAGCCCATGTAGAATGTTTTCGTTCTCCTCACGCCACGGAGCTGCTCGCGAATATTGTCACTGATCAACAGTGCCCAATCCATGTGATCTTTGCCCTCTAGTACCAAGTCGACATAGTAGAACATCCAAAGTTCGAAGATGAACGCTTGGGGGCATCCTCCAACTCTGCTCAGCATCATTATTAGATCACCAAACTCCTGTCTCAAATCCTCCGAGATTATCTATTTGGGTAGTTTTGTACGAGTTGGCTTGGGCTTGATCATCCATCTCGTGTTTATCAAATCAGCACATCGGTCCGTTGTGGATGAATACATTCTATCAGCCCTTTCTTTTGTTTTATAGATCATCTTCCCATGCACTGGAATCCCGAACGCTTCCCCGATTTCTTCAGGTGTCAGGTTGGCCAATATCTTGCCATCTGGCGAAGTGATCGTTCTCTACTCTGTGTTGTAGTGGTGGGCGCATTCCATGATGAGTTCTGGACACCGAATAGCTGGCGGAAAACTGGCAGCTGCATACAATCCGCTCCTAACGATATTGTGTGAAGTCACTGATGGGTGATGGCCTCCAGTCCCCATTATGTTTCTTCTGAATGCCTCCAGGTTGAACGAGCCTAAGTTTGTGTCAGCCAGCTTGCCCAACTTTGATGAAAACTTTGATTCCAGCAAGAAGGACTTGCTCAATTTCTTGATTATTGCTTGTCTGGATTCGGTGTGGTTGTTTCTGCTTGCAGCTCTTCTGCTTGATTCAGCCATTCTACAAAAAGGGAAGAGAGTTAGAAAACAAGATTTTAATAAAATAAAATAATCACCGTTGAGGGTGTCAACAGATTTTAAAATAAAAAGGCTGCAACACTTTTTCACTTTCAGCTGCAAACCTCAACACTCTTGTTCACTTAAATATTTTTAGAAGTTTCTGTGAAATTTCTGTAGTTATGCAACTTCTCTTAAATTCGTACTTCTCCTCCAAAATGCACTTCACATTCAGCAACTTCAGCAATTCGAACCTTCAATTTCGAAGTTTAGCAACCTCAAGACTTCTCAACTTCAGATTTCTCAGCAACTTGGGACCTCTCAAAAAAAACCTACTTCAGCAACTTCACACTTCACAAATTCAAACTCTTCCAGCAGCTTGAGAATATTTTATTTCTCTACAAACCCATACTTCAACTTCAAAAAATGCTCTGCATTCAGCAACTTGTGAGGAGAATGAAGAGGACTCGGAATATTATAGCCAGGTCGAAATCCAACAGAGGCTATACTTAGCACATTTTCGAATTCCACTTTCCCTCTCTTTTCCAGTCGTAACACTTGTCATTCGAAGCATCGGAATCTCAAGCCTCTAGAATTATGAATTTCATCACCTCTGCACAGGCCTGCCTCATCATATTTGATCCTTTAAAATATTAAATCACTCACTTTGTTGAACAATTTCGAATTCATTTGGCTAAGTCATTTAACGTCATCTTAGCCTTGGAAAAATTATCTAGTTCAATTTCCCAGCGAAACATCTCATTCATTTTATTTGTTTGCCTTAGAGAAATTCTTCAAGTTTGCCTTAGGAATTTTACCAAAATAGACACCGGGCAAAAATATCCACCGAAACGATGCGAGCAAGGCGTGGAACAAGTTTAAACCATCTCGCAATCGAAAACGTTCAGTACCTAGAAGAAAATTCTTTTCAAAACTCCTTGTTTTCATGTGTATCCGCATGAAGGGGTACTTTTAATTTTTATTATTTAAAAATAATAAAATGGCCAAGGTTTATTTCTCTTCACTCCGGATGTCTTCCACACCTGCAACCTCAAGTTTCTCTGCCTTGGCATTTTTCTTTGATTTCTTCCTGAAGAATTTTCCCTCTGAAGAATTTTCCCTCTGGAAATTTTAGCATCACCCGTAGGCGTATTTTTCATTTTCTCCTTAGAAAATGCCTTAGGAAATTATTTTAAATTTAAATTTTATCACCTTACCCTTGAAGGGCGCATTTGAACATGTGAGCTTCCATTTTATCCCTTAGGCAATTCCACGCCTAGACTCTCTTCATCACACTTAGCAATTTTCTTTTTTAAAATCATGTCCCCCTTTGCCTTACCTTTACCCTTGGCGCATATAGCATGTCATGAGGGAAACTTGGAGCGCATTTCACCATGTGTGAGGGAATTTACTCAACTCTTTGAGCGCATTTACCATACTCTTCAACGTTTTCCTTTTACCTTGCCACCTTGGGCGCATTTCACACATGACACTTCCATTTTATCCCTTAGGCAATTCCACGCCTAGACTCTCTTCATCACACTTAGCAATTTTCTTTTTTAAAATCATGTCCCCCTTTGCCTTACCTTTACCCTTGGTGCATATAGCATGTCATGAGGGAAACTTGGAGCGCATTTCACCATGTGTGAGGGAATTTACTCAACCCTTTGAGCGCATTTACCATACTCTTCAACATTTTCCTTTTACCTTGCCACCTTGGGCGCATTTCACACATGACACTTCCACTCTAGGGCGCATTTGGCCTAGTCAACCTCCACCTTTGGGCGCATTTGAGGGTGTGGAGAGGAATTTCCCCAAGTCTAGCGCACTTCCTCAACACTTTTCACGTTTTACCCTTTACCTTGCCACCTTGGGCGCATTTGCTATGGGGAAGAGGAACTTGAGGGTGCAAATGAGGGGTAGTGAAGGAATTCCCCATGCCTATGGTGACTCTTCACCTTCCTTGAGCGCGTTTCACATGGTGGGCTTCTTGTCTTGGGTGCATTTTGCCTAGGCAAAGGAAAGCGCCACTACGTAGTGACCTTTCATCTCCCTTGGGCGCATATAGCCTATGTTGCTTCCATCCTTGGGCGCATTTGAAGGGTCCTCAAGGAATTTCCATGCCTTAGTGAATTCTACCATGTCTTTGCCTCATGTGGGCACATTTGACCCCTGCTCAAGGAAATCTTGGGCGCATTTAGCATGTGCCACTTCCATTTCAACCTTGAAGGCGCATTTTAGGGTGTGCGAAGGAAACTTCCACACTTAGAATATTTTATACCCCTTTATTCCCTCTGGGCGTACTTGACATGCCTCCATGCCAGTCATCACTTATACATTTTCAACGCCCTAGCCGCGCCTTGGCTTTCTATTTTTAGCAAACTCGGAGGAATTAGGGTTTCCTTGCATTTCATCCCGTTCTGAGCTGGAGCTGGCGTGGTTGTGCCTTCACTGACTTTGCTACCTTGTTTATATCTTCATCTGGCACAGTACATACTATTTTTAGCCGTTTGCTATTTTTAGCAAACCCTAAAATTGATCAATTTATGTATCTTCGTTTGCTCTGAAATTCATTCCACTTGTTCTTGATGTTGTGAGTGACCTATTCACATTTGCCTCTGGCACAGTACCTGCTATTTATAGCCATGAGATGACTTACTAAAAATAGTAAGTATTCAGATCGTGCACAAATTTTGCCAGTAGGCAGCCTAAAAGATGTTGGTCCCGGTGTCGTGCTTCGTTTTGACATCTCTGTATTTTGTTCCATCTATCTTTAGACATAGCATGGGAAACCCTAATCTGACTTGCATGTACTCCGGACTGCTCCCGGTCTTCTTCGTTTCTACTGTTTGTCACTCTGCTTGCTGCACTAAAGTGTTGGGTAACCGCTGGGCTAAAGCTGCTATTTATAGTAAGTGTCCGGAAAGTGGTCAGTCTGATGTCGGATGAGTTTGCATGTCACAATGCCCGTGGGATCTCAAAAAACCCAGAAAAACCCAGAAAACTGGTCAACATGCTGGCACCAGCTAAAAATAGTAAGTCCCTAAAAACTAACTCATTCCGTTTGCATGTCATACCACTACGAAGCTTTCGCAAAACCCACATAGAATATCCGGACATGTGCTTAAAATCACTGTATGCAAACCCTAAAAATAGCCTCTGAAGGCTGAACTGCTGAAAGTCGCCATCTCGGTTTGCATGTTATATTACTACGAGGGTCTTGAAAAACCCAGATCCACTCTCCAATCATGCATTGGAGAATCGTACGTTTAAATCCTGAAAATGGCTTTCGAAGGCTAAACTGCTAAAAATAGCCAGTTGTCTGAATCTGTTCAAATTTCATGTGTAGGCACTCTGAAGCTGCCTGAATGTGCTGGAGTAGTTAGAATCCCGGAATCTTGAGGAAAAGACCTCGAATTAGGTACTTACTAAAAATAGTAAGTCGTCAGATTTCAGTAAAATTTCAGTGGGATCCTGTCTTGAGCTTTCTGACTGTACTGCTACACTTAGATTTTACCTTGATAACTCAATTTGACCTCAAACAAGCCTGAAGGATAGAAACCCTAATTTCGTAGACTTGGCAATCATTTCAATCTAGGTCAAAACACGGGACATCCCCGAAAGGACAAAAGATCAGAGACAGAGAGAACCAAAGCCAAAAGACCAGAATGGAGCAAAAATTAGGGGGTCCCCATCATGGATGGGGTGATGTGTGAAAAGGTCACAACAAGTCCTTACTCAAATGACTAGAAAATCGGATGTGAATTTCAGTAATTATGTCAATGACTTGTAAGCAATATCAATCTCAGTTCATGTTCAATTATTTTATACCATCTGATAATTCATAGATTTGAAAGAAGTTTTGATATTCTAGATAAATTTGGAGACTTTGCCTTGATTCAATTGATAGACTATGAGGCCAATCTTCAAATCGAATACTGGTGCATATAAGAATCAGAATAGATAATTATCTCTTCGAGTTTTGACAAGATTTAGTATCTATGATACTCTGGTGGAAAGTGCAAGCCCGTCGCTTACTGTCAGATGGTTATCCTAAACTCCTCCTTCAGCAATACGTGTGTCAATATGTGAAGGATTTGGCTCACCGTCCTTGTTTGGACACATCTCCTGTTTACAGCGGCTCACATGTATATACGCCTAGGGGAAAGTTGGCACTATACTCTCTCTTGGTTTTGCCTTTGGTTTGAGCCGTCTATCCTTAGTATTCTTTGCCCCGATTCTTTATTTTCTTACTGTGTGTTTATACAGGCATTCTCTTCCTCTACCTCCCTTTCCCTTGGTCGTCATTGCCTCGACCCTTATATATCTGTTCAATCAATGCATTCTTTCTCTTCTACGCGACCCTTCCTAGAGATGTGTTTGGTCATTGATCATTCGTGATTCTCCATCTGCAGCATATAGCTAAATCATGATTAGTAATACTTATAATGATCTATTTGTATATGGTCTAAGAAACCCCAAAATGACCTACTATTTTGGAGGTATGAACCTCCCTCAAAAACAATATTCCTATCTTTTGGAATGCAGAATTATCCAAACATAACAACAATGCATCTTGAAGATAAAAATCTACTTTTGGCATAAAAAAAACATTCTTACCACTTCTTATTTATTGGTATATATCCCTCAGATATTTTTATTGCTTGTAGTATTTTGTGTAAATCTCCCTAGCAAAAGCTTTTGACTAAGAAAGCATGCATACCACTAAAAGCAAAGGAAGTCCCCAAGACGTGGGGACTCCAGGGAAACATCCCCTCACCATTCTGTCACCACCACTGCCTTTTAGGAGATGCTTCTATGACATCCCTAGGACCCTTAAGGGACTTGTTAGTATCTCCAAAAACTCCCAACCTTCACCTACGTCAAACAACTAAAGAAAATATTTTTTAAGAAAATTAACCATTTTTTAACATTCAAGCCACTAACCTTAATCCTAATGGTTTATAGACTCCACCCACACCCTAAGCAGTCACAAAATACAATAAATTAAGATCCCAGCCTCACTCCAAATCAATATCAAGTTTCAACGACATAGAGCAAGGCTACAAGTTGTAACTGCTAGTTGCAAGGGTGAGAAAGGCTACAAGAGAGAGCATTAGCCAAGTCTTCATTGATTGAACATTAGCTACCCCTCAACCCCACTAGAGGTGCTTCCCCAAACACCCACAAGGGGCACTTCCCCTTGACCTCGTTGGTGGCTCTTCCCCTAGACCTCCACCAATCACCACCCCCCCACAATCCCCAAATCTAGGCCCTTGGTCCCTCTATCCCCATCTCAAGGCTTTGTGAAACATTTTCTCAAAAATGAATTGCCAAACTAAAAGATAAAGATTTTTTCAATTAATCAAGTTAGGGTTAGAGTTGGGATTAGAGTTCTAGAAAAATAGTAAACAATTGCTACATAATTCAAAACAAAACAAAATATTCTAACCCTAACCCAAAAATTGATTTTTGACCAAACAAATGATTTACTAGAAAATAATGACTAAATCACTACCTTTGGCAATAAAATTGGAATTTTTTTGGTAACAATAGGTTTGATCAATTTTATGGAAAAACTCATTTTTGTCCAAACAACAAATCAACCAACAAACGAAAAATCAATTTATCACAATTAATCACAATCTGCATAAGATTTATGTTTCCATGGTCTTGACAACATATTTATGTTTCCTCTTATATTTGATAACCAAGTGGAACTATTGTAGAAAGCCTGTCCACTTATAATGTCATGCATATTGATGTTTGATTTGAGCCTATTGATGCTAGAGAGGTTGAAGGTCAAGATGAACAGCTATTTTCTTGTCCAATAAATAATATTTCCATTTTTTCACCGCTTGCATCAAAGCATACAAATCCTTGGCATACATACAATACTTAAGTACTGCCCCATGAAAGAGTTCAGGATGATAACAAACTGGTTTTCCTCCCTATAATAAAACAGCTCCTATAGCATAGTCACTTGCATATCTTTCCACCTCAAATAGTTGTTGCAAATTGGGTGAAGATAAGATAAGACTAGTGCATGGCTGATTTTGCAATTTAGTTCCTCAAACAATTTTTGTTGTTTGCTACTGCACTTAAAAAGTTTCCAGCAACTGCAATAGAATGTAGAGGAACTTCCATAAAATAAAAAGCCTTCACAAAGTTCCTCAAGTACTTTACTGCTCCCATAAAGCTCCTAGTTTCAGTGACACCAAATGGTTTTGGCCAATTCACTATAGCCTCATTGTTTGTCAGGTCTATACTTATCTCTACATTACCAACCACATGCCCAAGATAGTATGCAAAATCGCATTTTTACCATTCAACAATAACTAACTAGTTTTTCCGTAAAACTTGTAAGACTTGTTTGAGATGCAACAAATGTTCTTCAAAGTCCTACTAAAGAAAACAATATCATTGAAGCACACAATTCCACAACAATAAATAAACAGACATAATTCATCAAGCACACTGTAACGACCCGATCCTTTGGTAAAATAAAAAAAATTGAATTTACATCAAAAAAGAAAATAAACGTGCTAACAAGTTATTGCAATATAATTTTTCTTTCCTTTATTGATAATATATGAACAAGCTATCATAATGAAATTACAATAAAGATTCCATGTCATTACAATAACTTCACAAATACAAGTAGCAATAAAACGTACCTCAGCTAACTTAGCTCCAATGAGCTTTAGAACAAATAGTAGTAAGAAGGTCCAGGAATCCGCTTTTCAAATCTTCGTACTTCAGTAGCCTTCAGAGGAGGAGAAGCATCACTCAAACGCTTTTCCGCCAACCACGGACTTATAATGCGGTCCCCCGCACATCTATCATTTGATAGATGGCCCTCCCTTCATCGAAGAGATTGGTAGGGTAACCGATATTCTTAACCAACTGAGCATAGTGGTATGTCCTACATAACTAGAACCTGTGCATCCGGCAAACTCTCACTCTAGCATGTAATACGGGATCACGGTGAACTAATAGTGTAATCATCGCCCAGTCTAAGAGGATGTAAGTACATTAGACTACTTTAATCAAAGTGTTTCATACAATATTTCTACTGAGGGTCAACTGTCACATACACTATTCAAGGTCGATTTGACTTAGGGCTATCTTACACTACGCGTAGGTCTTTGTCTTCTAATGGGTAATCCGTACCTCAGACATCCTACCTCATCTTGTACTACTAGAAATGAATCAGCATAATCAAGTAATTCACATATCCCCTCCTATACTAGAAATCTTTATCCTAGGAGTAACTCAACTTACCTAAGTTAACCCAATAACTAAAGCTGAAGAATTTACTTGACTCCTGTCCTCATCTCAATCTTAGTATATAGTAACTAAAGAAAGCAATACTCTCCTTATATGGAGATCATACAATTAATGCAAAGTACATCTAGAATTTAACCATTCACTTCCTCTGTACCAATGGTATATACAAACATAAAACATCCTATGTCCCAACATCGCTAGTATAATTAAATACTTATGTTGTAACTTATGTAATATAGTTGAATTCCCGAATCAAGTACTTTCTCCTATCATTGAGTACTTAAAACACATTATAATAGCAGCTCCAAGGTTTCAATACCTTTTATCCGAAAGCAAACAAGCTCAGCAAATAGGATTCGTGCAAACAACTTTCTCTTACTATGGAGAACATTTATTTAATGCAATCTCACAAGTATACATCTTTCTCCACAAGTATATGCCTATTATAATTTTACAGTAAGTATGCATCTTTTAACCTTTCATAACAAATAAATACTCTTCTCAACAAACATGCATCTTCTATAACATATTCACTATATGCAAGCTATTGGACAGTCTATTGAAAACTTCCTTTTTCAACATACAGCAGTAATTAACCTTATCTATCTAAACAAAGATATTGAACATGACTCCATAATAAATCAAAGATTCAAAGAAGAAATGTATAGAGGAATAATAACCCATGCCTGGTTTAAGCTTTCCTCCAAAGAAGATGAGATGGTCTATACTTGTAGCACTTCCAGACTAACAGAAATCCTCTGATTAAACTATGTTTCCCTCTCAGAAAATGCTCACTTAATAATTGATTCACAGCTGGTCAGCTTCTCAATTATGACTCATAATTATGATGATTCACACTTCCAACAGTATGAAACAATGACACTCAAAATTACGATGATTCACACTTCCAATAGTATGAAGGAATGACACTCAGAATTATGAATGATTCACACTTCCAGCAGCATGAAGGAAAGACAATCAAATTACGAATATTATGCTTTTTTCATAAATTGATAACATACTCTTGCAATATGAAAGCTCAAGCTGGACAAATGAGAACAATTATATTTGTAGAGGGAATGAATTCGATGAATGAAATGAATAATGAATGTGAAAGAGTGAATGAGAATGATATTTCCCAGCAGAAAGATGGCTTTATATAGAGCCTCATTCTCCAATGCATTCCTCACGGGAAGGCATGGCAATTGACAGGTATTTTAATTGACTACTTCAACTGGTATGTGGCAGATGGAAAACCCCATACCTAGTGAATTGAGAAGATGATTCGACCATCAATTTGATAGCAGGTGAAGAAAGATTCAAACTGATTCCATTCAAAGAGGAAGAATCAACACCTTCAGTAATGGCGCAATTCAACAGGTGAGATATTTTGAGAGACAGAGTCTTTCTTAAATTTCTCATTTTAATTCCTAATTTTAGGCGTCCATTGACACACGCTTTCGGAAGTCATATGTTCACAACATAAGCAGTATACATAACATCTCATAAGTTAGAATATTCAATAATTCAATAACCATGAATAACATCAATTGAGATAACATCAAATGAAACAACGTCAAATGAGATAACATATATATTCATAACACAGTACAAGCATCTCCAGATTTCACATTACATTCATATTTACCCTATATAGTAATAGTAAAAAGTAACCTTACAACTTGGGATGTAACATACTTCCCCCCATTGTGAATCATCATCCCCGATGATCTATAGCCTTTCAATATACAATTAAAATAAAATAAAGTTCTACTTACTATTCTCAAAATACGTAAGATCTATAAAACATTCATCCTATGTAGTAACCTTGTCCTTACTATACCTTGCTTCGGGTGTCCTTACTATCGCATAGGGAAAACTTGTATGCCTCACACATACTTACTCTCCCAAAGAGTTTTACTGCATACACATCCAATATATAATAATAACTATACTTAGTGATCGGAAATCATTGGCCCATGAATTCATCCTTAGTATAGGTCCATGAATTCATCCTTAGTATAATCCCAATAGAAAAGGACATGTCGATGTATTGTACACTACATCGTGGGTCCCATCCTTTCCCTTTGGTATTTACACCTTTAAACAACTCATAAACCGAGTACATCCATCACTTACACATCCATTTTTCTTACCATAAAGTACTTTCTCTTGATTACTTGTCCATCTTGAGCATATAATTGCTTCTGGACATCTATCAAATCTTGATACCGCTTTATACTTAAGCTTTGTATCGACAAAGTTTCATTGATCACTTCGATCTATTAGTCCTTTTTGACATTCTATCAAGTTTATGGTTTACCCTATTTCTAAACCTATTTTGGCTTAATAGAGCTTCCAACCTTTCCTTTTTTATATAATGGTCTAAACTTCATTGTTGAAGTTTTATAAATCATTCGATTTAGTCTACCATTTTTGCTTACTTGACTATAATAATATTTTGCACATTCGCTCCACTGAATGTTTCATAGTATGATCATGGTTTACACGACCCTATCATTATTTGCTAAACTGAAATAACTTTTCAGGATTACTAAGCAGCTACTTGCCCACAATATATTATTAAAGACTAAAATCCTATAAGTCAAGTTTCTGAAAAGTGTTGGTTACTTTGATGAGTTTATCCACTAGAACATTATGTTAGTTCTACTAACATAGACATATTGATTTGTCTTGTGTTCTACCATTTCCTTTTGGAATCTCAAGAGAGTTCACATGTCCTACCTTTGATGACATCCGGTCTTCATTTCCTGGTATACTAGACATTAACTTGCTACATTTCATGCAGCTTCTTACTCTATCTTTTCCATATTATAGTGGTTACTCATTTGACAATTCCCTTTGTCGTTCCGATGTCCTAATTCTGACATTCCTTCCCTTATTCCATTCCTGAATCTTCATAGGTTAATTTATATCCAATAATATTCTATCCTTTGACTAAGTGAAAACCTATTTTGATCTCACGCTATCACTAATTCCCATGTGATAATGCTTATAAGTTTTGCGGAGACAATTTCCATTTATTTTAGGACATCCATACTGTGGATTTCTTTTGTCCTTGGATTATTTTCAAAGATATAGTTCATCTTTTAACTCAATTTAATTTTCCTAGGTATAATTTGGTACTTATTTTGAGTATTAATCCCTGTTCAATCATGTTGATCTATAGATAATAACAAATTTAATTGCATACCTAATCATCAAGCATGAACGTTTAACTCCACGATTTCTTAATCATATAGGAGAGTCTCAACTTTGATATATCCATTTTGAGCACAAGCAACAATTCCGATGTTCTTCTCCGTAAGATTTTCAACATTTCTTGCTAAGTGAAAATTTTGTGACATTCCGTCATAACAATAGATGCTTCCTTTTTGAAAGTGTATCTCTTTTAATATAAGAGTCACTCAAAGCAAAGTCTTGTTAATAACATGACTTCCTTTATCTTACTAAGAATCCATCCTATGTTTCTATCCATATAGAATTTCATAAATTCAAATGATGTACTCATTCGCTTGGGTGAATCTCAAACCCAATATTCCCTTCCAATTCTTAGGATAGAGTCCTCATTTATTGACTAGTCTGTTGTTGTAGATTTGTCCACTCTATATGTCCTAGTCAAGACCATATGTACAACTTAACCAAATAAGTTATTTCCAACTTATATGTGTTAAAGGGTAGTCCAGTACATAACCCAACTTAATAGGTTAAGTCTCATCATAAGGTCTCTCTCTTTATTTGAATAAACTTCTTGTCCCAATTAGGTTATTTTAAACCTAGAGTTTCATTCATGAGTAAGGTAGTGATCAAGTGATTTAATCATTCTTATTAAGAGATTTTTGATATGGTTCTCATAGCATCACATCCTACCTTATTCTTCACTCCATCTCTATGGCTTAAATAGCTGAACCTTTTTCATCATTAGGTCTCTTAGCACAGTAAGCTTCAGTGTCAAGTTGTTTTACGACATGAATATATTTCATATAGAAATAACATTGTATCTAAATTCTCTATATAAAGTATATAGGAGAATAGAGACACTTTCTTCCTATCACGAGTATCTTAGATCTTTCCTTGCCAATCCAATAGACAATGATCTTCTTTATTATGATCAAATTATCCACCTATCCTTTTCTAAGGCATTGATATTAATATCCTTTGATCTTCAAATCAGATAATCATAAGGTATATAGGTCATAGTCCTTAACCTTTCCATTTATCCTTTTCCCTTGTGGTGATAAGATGTATGACTTAATTGTCCTTATGACTTGCGAAGATGTCATTAGTTCTTCCACATTGAGAAAATACCCAAGTTTTTGTTGGGTGGGTACTTATCTTGAGTCAATCCAATCTCTTCCTTCCCCCCTTAGTGTTTTCGCAACTTTCATTCTATTCACGTTGAACTCCTAGTAATTACTTGCTTCTTTGGAAAGGACTTGTCTTTCCTTGTTGTTGACTTTCCATTGTCTCCTCTTGCCTCATGGCATACTTTAAATATTCTTTTCCCAAAGTTAGATTTTTCATTGCTTTTTATCTCAAACATTTAGCACATTGGATCATCCAGTAGGAGATCTAATGAATAATCAGCAACTTTAGGAGTTTAAGAAGCACACTAAAATTCCCATCTTCTTTCTAATATCCTTTAGTGGAGGAATATCCATACTCACAAACCTCTTGTTTTGATGAACCTTTCTAATCAGTGTGTAGTTTCACTTGCAACTTCTATTGAACTGTCGCATAGTGCCATGTTGCAATCTAATTCCTTTTGGAACCTCAAACGAATGTTGATTTTCACAGACTTGTTGATGAGTACCTCTTATACTCCAATCTATCTGTGTATTATCCAACTCCTTGATCAAACAACCTGATTTACCTTTTCAGGCTTCTTTCACATACTGACCTTTTCATGTGACCTTATTCCAATGCTTGGAATTTTTATTCTCTCTTAGCCTTTTAAGATACCAAATTTGTTTGACTCCTTTTTCCATCTTTAATCAAAACTCCAATAATCTCACTGATTTTGGGTGGTGGAACCTTGCTCACGTCATTGATTGTTTCTTCTGATCGTTCTGGTCTTTTCTCATTTCCTAGGTACTAACTCTTTCCTTGCAAGATCCTATCTTTACACAAGAGTTTAAGTCATGAATTCTTCAACCCTTGTGGATACTTCCTTCCTTGATATCGTACTTCAATCTAATTTATGCTGACTCTGTATGCACATAGATTCGTAGGTTTTTCACCAAATCCAAGAGTTCCTGACTCTTTCACAATTGTAGGTTGCTACATTTAAGGGATTTTCTCGTTCCTTCTCTTTTTCTTAGATTCATATAACTATAAGGTATGTACAAGTTATTCTTCCTAACCTTCCTACATAACTTGATTGCATAATCTTCCGCAATCCTAGGTATTGTCATAAGTTGTTGGTTCAAGAATTCCAATTCCAGGAATAATTCTTAACTAATCCCAATTTTCATAAGTTACTAAGGTTCTCAACTTACTTTTCACTTTCCAAGTTCTTCTCTCTTGCCATTGTGGCACAAGAACTTTTCAACCATTATCTTCTAATAAGGTTTACGCTTTGTTGCATAATGAGCTCATAGGTTTCAATGCAGAACTTGGTAGCTCTGATAAAACATGTAACGACCTGATCCTTTGATAAAATAAAAAAAATCGAATTTACATCAAACAAGTAAATAAACATACTAACAAGTTATTGCAATATAATTTTTCTTTCCTTTATTAATAATATATGAACAAGATATCATAATGAAATTACAATAAAGATTCCATGTCATTACAATAACTTCACAAATACAAGTAACGATAAAACGTACCTCAACTAACTTAGCTCCAATGAGCTTTAGAACAAATAGTAGTAAGAAGGTCCAAGAATCCGCCTTTCAAATCTTGGTACTTCAGTAGCCTTCAGAGGAGGAGAAGCATCACTCGGGCGCTTTTCCGCCAACCACGGACTTATAATGCGGTCCCCCGCACATCTATCATTCGATAGATGGCCCTCCCTTCATCGAAGAGATTGGTAGGTAACCGATACTATTAACCAACTGAGCATAGTGGTGTGTCCTACATAACTAGAACCTGTGCATCCGGCAAACTCTCGCTCTAGCATGTAATACGAGATCACGGTGAACTGACAGTGTAATCATCACCCAATCTAAGAGGATGTAGGTACTTAGACTACTTTCATCAAAGTGTTTCATACAATATTTCTACTGAGGGTCAACTGTCACATACACTATTCAAGGTCGATTTGACTTAGAGCTATCTTACACTATGCATAGGTCTTTGTCTTCTAATGGGTAATTCGTACCTCAGACATCCTACCTCATCCTGTACTACTAGAAATAAATCAGCATAATCAAGTAATTCACATATCCCCTCCTATACTAGAAATCTTTATCCTAGGAGTAACTCAACTTACCTAAGTTAACCCAATAACTAAAGCTGAAGAATTTACTTGACTCCTGTCCTCATCTCAATCTTAGTATATAGTAACTAAAGAAAGCAATACTCTCCTTATATGGAGATCATACAATTAATGCAGAGTACATCTAGAATTTAACCATTCACTTCCTCTGTACCAACAGTATATACAAACATAAAACATCCTATGTCCCAACATCGCTAGTATAATTAAATACTTATGTTGTACCTTATGTAATATAGTTGAATTCCCCAATCAAGTACTTTCTTCTATCATGGAGTACTTAAAACACATTATAATAGCAGCTCCAAGGTTTCAATACCTTTTATCCGAAAGCAAACAAGCTCAGCAAATAGGATTCATGAAAACAGCTTTCTCTTACTATGGAGATCATTTATTTAATACAATCTCAGAAGTATGCATCTTTCTCCACAAGTATATGCCTATCATACTTTTGCAGTAAGTATACATCTTTTAACCTTTCATAACAAATAAATACTCTTCTCAACAAACATGCATCTTCTATGACATATTCACTATATGCAAGCTATTGGACAATCTATTGAAAACTTCATTTTTCAACATACAGCAGTAATTAACCTTATCTATCTAAACAAAGATATTGAACATGACTCCATAATAAATCAAAGATTCGAAGATGAAATTTATAGAGGAATAATAACCCATGCCTAGTTTAAGCTTTCCTCCAATGAAGATGAGATGGTTTGTACCTGTAGCACTTCCAAACTAACAGAAATCCTCTGATTAAACTATGTTTCCCTCTCAGAAAATGCTCACTCAATAATTGATTCACAGTTGGTCAGCTTCTCAATTATGACTCAAAATTATGATGATTCACACTTCCAGTAGTATGAAGGAATGACATTCAAAATTACGATGATCCACACTTCCAGTAGTATGAAGGAATGACACTCAGAATTACGAATGATTCACACTTCCAGTAGTATGAAGGAATGACATTTAGAATTACGAATGATTCACACTTCCAGCAGTATGAAGGAATGACACTCAAAATTACGAATATTTTGCTTTTCTCATAAATTCATAACATACTCTTGCAATATGAAAGCTCAAGCTGGACAAATGAGAACAATTATATTTGTAGAGGGAATGAATTCGATAAATGAAATGAATAATGAATGTGAAAGAGTGAATGAGAATGATATTTCCCAGAAGAATGATGGCTTTATATAGAGCCTCATTCTCCAACGCATTCCTCACGAGAAGGCATGGCAATTGACAAGTATTTTGATTGGCTGCTTCAACTGGTATGTGACGGATGGAAAACCCCATACCCAGCAAATTGAGAAGATGATTCGACCATCAATTTGACAGTAGGTGAAAAAAGATTCAAACTGACTCCATTCAAAGAGGAAGAATCAACACCTTCAGGAATGGCGCGATTCAACGAGTGAGATATTTTGAGTGACAAAGTCTTTCTTAAATTTCTCATTTTAATCCCTAATTTCAGGCGTGCATTGACACATGCTTTCGGAAGTCATATGTTCACAACATGAGCAGTATACATAACATCTCATAAGTTAGAATATTCAATAATTCAATAACCATGAATAACATCAATTGAGATAACATCAAATGAAACAACGTCAAATGAGATAACATATATATTGATAACACGGTACAAACATCTCCAGATTTCACATTACATTCATATTTACCCTATATAGTAATAGTAAAAAGTAACCTTACAACTTGGGATGTAACACACATGAACATAGTAGATGTGTTTCATAACCCAAATCGAAGAACAAGCCACTTATACAATCCTCTTAAAAGTTGTTTTCCATGTGTCTTCTTCCTTGACACAAACCTGCAAATATCCAAATTTCAAATCCAACTGTGTAAAATATCTGGCATGCTACAATTGATCTAGAAGATCAAGCTATATTTTACGGTCATTTTATTCAAAGCCTGAAAACCTATGCGCGTGTCATCTTCCATCCTTCTTAGCCACCACTACAATAGGAGAACCACATAGAGAACACACAAGTATTCTCATATGAAATAACAATCAATGAAATAAGATAGATCAATTAATGAGATGAGTGGAAGCAGATATAAATAAGGTTCAAAGGGTGTAGGTATGGAGGTATTTTTAATCAGGTCTAGGATATTTGATTTTCTTATAGATCTTAGGGCTGCTATCTATAAAAGCATAACAAATGTCGAGGAGTTCCAATAAAAGTTAGGCTAGAGTACATGTTGAAAATAAACTTGTTTCGCTTATATATAAAATCTTCATTATTTTGATTGAAAAATTATTGTCATTTAATATTTGTATGTGATGTATAATGACTCCATAGCTTAGGTTTTGTGAATAATAAAAGGCATCAAAAGTCGCCATGGCAGGACTTGTAAATGGAAATTGTGGTCCCCCTAAGCATTTTTCCATGGGAGATTTGAATCTTGGGCTTTTTACTATACCTAGTAGCACATCTAAGACTTTGGACCTTTCTTTTACTAGTGATATGCACATTGACAATGAAAGCAAACAAATTTTGTTAATTTGTATGTCAATTCTCATGTGAATTCTCAATTCAGCTCTAATATCAGGTAATATGGTTCTATAATGAATAGGATGAATGTATTATTTATGAATAATTTAAATTTCCTATATTTTTTAAATCTTCCCTACTTTTTAATTGTCATCTCCAAGAAAAGGCCTCCTACTCCTGTCTGTAATGTCCCCTTCTCGAGCATGATCTTTCCAGTTGACCATTGGCCTATTCCGGAGACCCGTAGGCTTGTCGGAAGGTAAAATTAGGGTTTCTTGTTTTGAAGGATGCTCTTGCTTGAGGGTGGTTGATTCAATGGCGGATTCTTTCTGGGTTTTCAAAGAGCTTCGCAATTATATGTTTTCCTGGTGTTCTAAGCATTTTTAGGAATTTACTATTTTTAGTAAATTCTATTTTTGGCAGTGGTCCTATTGGCTTTGGCACAGTCGGCTTTCTACTTCAGGCAGATCAGTTGGCTTACTCATTTTTGGCTTTGAGGCATAACTGGAGAGATAAGTCGAATTATTTTAATTTGGCTTTGAGGCATAACTGGAGAGATAAGTCGAATTATTTTAATTAAGTCATGTTTTAATGTTATATTTTAACATTGACCCCTTGGCCTAGCAACTTCACTTTAAGTTGTTTTTAAAAGATGTTCTTTATGGGTAGGCGCCTCATTGAGGAAATTAATATTATTAAAAGATTTAATCCAAGCTAAAGTTGGGCGCCAACTTCAAGGAAGAAATAGAGTTTATATTAAAAGTCAAATTTTGCTTGGAAAAGTGGGACGCCATCTATTGGAGGATTAGGGTTTGACTCAACAAAGAAGATTAGGGTTTCGAGAAGAGTCATCGGAAAATTATAAAAGGAAGCCATTGGTTATTTTTTCAGCATCTTTTGTCTACAGAAATGTTATGCTGTCGGATTGGCTTTGGGATTGCTTCGAGGAATGAAAGCCTCCTAGCTTGGCATTGCTTCTCGCTTGAAAGATAGCGACTAGTGGTGAAGTAGTTTAGTGTTGAGTTATTTGTAGTGGATTTCTGCATTGTAATTCATTGTGTGGGTTTGTAGATCAACTTATTTGCATTTTAGTGAAATTCTGGAGTTGCATTTTCATTACAGCAGATTGTCTTTTTATTCATAAGTCAAAAAATATAAAAAAGAATCGTTTTGGGTATTGTCTCATTGTGTTTCCCTGTTGGAGGCGACTCTTCATGAATATTTGCAGATTTTAATATGAAGTTTATGATTTTATAAAGCAAATTCGTCATTCCTTGAAGGTCGTACTTTCTGGGGTGTCTGGGGATTCGTGCCAATAATTAATAACCACTTTCAGTTGCCATTTCTTATTACTAAACTAGGCGCCATCTTTTTGAAGGTCTATTGCATCAAACTTGAAGTCATTTGGATCAGTTTTGAGTGATATATGAGCAATTTAGTGGGTTACAGGCATGCTGGTTATATAATTTAAAGTGCAGGTCTATCATAACAGATTTGAGGAAATCTGCATTCTCCTTCTTGGATTGGTGTTAGGAAATCATTAAAGGCTTTGTGAAAGATTCCTTATTGTTGCAGCAAATTGAAGAGCTCTAATACTTGATCTTGCCAGCATTATATATTTCATTGTAAGCTGAACAGTAGTACTGTCAGCACTTTTCTTAGTCTTACTTTACTTTCTATAATCGCAATTGTATTCTTTTGATCTCCGCCATATGGTCGCCTCATTTCCATACTGGAATTGGGTAGCATATACTTGGTGTTGAGTTTGCTTTCAGTATATTAGATGGTAGGGACCCTCTAACCACATGCTCGTCGTTCGCCGGCGCATCCTTGGTTAGAGTTCTTGTATAAGCATTTCAATTAAGACCCTCTGACCATATGCTCGCCATCATTGGCACCATCCTTGGTTAGAGTTCCTTCCAGCTCTGTTTCGGCATTCAGATCCTCTGACCAATGCTCACGCCTTGCCCTCATCGGGATCCTAGTGTACATTCTGGTTAGAGTTGCTTCAGCATCGTTTTGGTTTAGAGCTGACCTTAACGGGTGCGTTTGTTTGTAATTTGCAATTGAAAAAACAAAAAATTGGTTCGGAATATTTCATTGTCATCCCATAAATCCCATGGAACATAGTGCATCACTAACCTCTTCAGAATTTCAAATGCGGTTTTTGTGAAGCCAAGAGATACTTCCAAAAGTGAGCATGGATGTCTGATTTTGCCAAAATCTATCCTTTACATTTCACCACAACTTTCCTACCGCAGATCTACTACCAAATAATGACATTTTGTCATTCAATCTTCAGTTATGTCATTGATTTGGACTTCAGGAAACAATTTAAGCAGCAGATATGTCATATGTTCCTCTCAAGTTAAGCAACTCTACAATTCATAAAAGAGAGAATAAGCAAAATTTCTTGCAAGAAAATCATGAATAAATTTGAAGATACCACAAATATCCAGTTTTCACACAACACTAAGTGTACATATAATGTAATTTATTGCCTTACCAAATCAGAAACGGCAGTCTGCAGGTTTGGAGACCAGTTGACCATATACGTTCCTGTCAATACAGTTATCGAGAAGAACAAATTAGAGTGTTTCCCTTGACAATATATGCAAGACTCTGATATAGCATAATACAAAAAATAGATCTTCCAGTTGTTTGAATGGCCAATTGGACTTACTCATTGCACAACGGAAAACAGATGGAAATCAAATATAAGCAAGATTGAACTCAAATATAAACAATTAATAAGGTTTAAAGTATTGCTTTTGCACCACGTCAAAGCCAAATACAATGAATTAGGAGATGTGGAAAGTTACATAAGAGATTTTTTTTATTGCATTAGTGAATTAAAAAAATGAATCAGACAAATGCATGTGCATGAGGATGACTTGAGCTGTGTAACTGGATGGGGGTTAACACAAGAGGGAAGTCATGAGTTGAGTAGATTCTTAAGAGCACAGAAACTTACAGTAGAACAGAAAGCGCAGCCCTGGGAATGGTCTGCTTGTTTCATAAATTCAGCACTATTTGTTGGCATATCATTGTCTTTTCTGTTGAATGTCAAGTTATCTTTTATAAGATGAATAAAAGAGTTGAATAGACTCCTTAAGAGCACAGAAACTTACAGTAGAACAGAAAGGGCAGCCCTGGGAATGGTCTGCTTGTTTCATAAATTCAGCACTATTTGTTGGCATATCATTGTCTTTTCTGTTGAACATCAAGTGCTCTTTTCATAAATTCAGCACTATTTGTTGGCATATAGTGCTCTTTTCATAAATTCAGCACTATTTGTTGGCATATCATTGTCTTTTCTGTTGAACATCAAGTGCTCTTTTCATCAATTCAGCACTATTTGTTGGCATATCATTGTCTTTTCTGTTGAACATCAAGTGCTCTTTTCATAAATTCCGCACTATTTGTTGGCATATCATTGTCTTTTAGAGAAAACGTCAAGTGCTCTTTTATATGATGAATTGCCCAATGTTCCAAGGAAGAGTGATTTGGCAATATACTATTGCAATAAGTCAATTTCAAAACTAGTTTGCATTGTGTTGGCATTTCAAATCGCACCTCTGGTATGCGAATTAGAAACGGACAGCTCTGCACAGATAAACTGCTCTTCAAATTAAGAGGGGAAGCTCCCTCTTCGCTGATGTTGCTTAAAGAAAGTAAACTAAAACTCATTGCCAATCTTTTTGTTCAACTAAAAGCACAAGGTTATAAAACTCTAGCGCCATAACTGAGATTTTCTCTTTTTGAATTTCAACTACGACTAAGCCTACTCTAATGACACTTTTTAACAACTCAAGTAAACTCAAAGCTTCAAAGTTAAAAGTAAACAAGGAATGATCTTGACATAGATACTTAAACAAACTCTCTTCCAACATACACCTAAAGACTCATTGTACTTTTCGATGCAAGCTGAAATAAAGATTATATAAGCATTACACATAAAACGAAAACTTGAGACAGTACATCAAACCAACAAAGCAGGCATAAGATTTCCTTTCTCAAATTTCAAATAACAAAGATTACACTTCTGGGACAGCAGGATTGTAGCAATAACAGGCTTATAGTTTAGCGGTCAACCAGAATACACCTAACACAAATACACATAAATTGAACAATATCTTGCAGCAAAATGCAGGCATGCAAGCTTGCTCTTACACTAAGTGTTCATACACTGAATAACAATTTGCACACAAAGTAGGCTCAGCAATTTGCTATCACAATAACGGTTAAATAAAAATGGGCAAGGCTGGCCTTATTTATAAACAAGCAAAGGAGTAGGGAACCTTAAAATCTCCTTGCTTTTACAACCAAGACTTGCCAACTCGCAAGCTTTATTTCTAAAACTAAAACAAGATAACTATCTAACAACCTATGAAAGCAAAAAACAGGGAAAGTGCCAACTATTACAATTTGATTCTTTCTCTTTCACAAAGAATGGATAAGGATGAAACAAGAATAGCAAGAAAACTCAAAAAAGGCATCGAGTTAATTGTTGCTTTAAATCTCCACTACATCCACCAAAAAGTTGGAAACTGCCTCTCTATCAAGAGTGTTGATACTATCTAAAGCCATATTCCACTTTTCTAGGATTTCCTCGCCTTCTGCAATTGAACTTAGAAAATCTTTGACCTCATCAGCTGCTTTATCAAATCTTGCTAACATCACGGCAATCTGACTCATCTTTTCGAAAACAAGATCACTGTTGAAACTGTCACGAATAAGATTCTGGAATTCAACTTGCACTTCATCAAGTTCAATGAAACCGCCATCATCACGATGATACTGACAAGGGATCTCTGAAACAAATACACTTATGAATCTGGGGACATCAACAACCTTCTGTCTATATTCAGCTAGTTCTTCAAATATACTTTCATAAGTTTTCACCTTGAAGAGGTGATGTTCTCTCCATGCAAGAATCTGTCTTTTGTGTTTTTTTGCAACCACTGAATCATATGTTGTCTTCAACTTTGAAATGATAATCTCATGTATTGCTTTCACCTCCGCCATACCTTGCTCAAACCCTTGAATCCCTTGACGCAAATCATGGGCATTATACCTTAATTGATACATCTGTGAACGCACAAATTGGCCCTTGATGATGAACTCCTCTATCCAATCTTGCATATTCTTCCCATATATAACCAGCTGTATTAACTAGTGTTGATCAGCCGATGACTTTAGAATCTGTGGAAGCAATTGAGTGTTCTATGAAGTGTCGTGGAGTAGATTAGAAACATATTGTCGGAGCTATTGATTTTCAACCTTGAGGGCTGCCTTATCCTCTCCATCTTTAAGTACTCTTTCCTTTAGATTTCTTGCTGCAACCTCGAAGAAATTCACATCGATGTGCAAAGTGCTTCTGCCGAGATTGGCTTTGACAACTGTGAAATCATCAATCTCAACCTCATCAATATTCTTATCTTCTGGAGGCGTAGTAGTCTCAATGATAACTTCACCATCTGGATTTTTCTCTATGTGAACTTGTTTCTTTGGTTTCTTTACAGCTGTATCTTGGTAAACGTTGTCAAGTTCTGCAAAGTTCAGCTGATACGAAGGCCTCCTCCTCTTCCTTCCCAAGACGTTCTCAAGTCAAGACGAGGTGTCTTTACTAAGCTTCATCAACTTCTTCATCTTCTAAATCAATATGGAAGGGAGAAGACCTCAACAATGGTGGAGAATCAAGTGACAAAGGCACTGCTTCTACTTGTGGCACTGGCTCTTCTAGTGGAACTTCTAATACAACTACCAGTTGTTCCTGTTGAACTGCATCGAAGAAATCCAGCTTTCTTCTTACACTCTTTGCCATTCTACCAATCTTCAAACTTTTTGGAGGGTGGCTCATAGCCTTCATTCTTGGTTTTGGTTTGGAAGAAGAAGGTAGGGATGACTGCACTATTGGCGGCTCTGCGACTAGAATAGTTTCCTTCTGAGTTCTCTTGAGATTTAAGAAAATCCTGTTGTTTTTGACAACTCAGCTCATTCTTTCTTCAATTGAAGTGTTTTCTTTGATGGACCAATTGACTTGTGGACGTGGCTACTGTTCAATTTGATTTTTGGCATACATAGGAAGAAGTACTTCTCTGTCATCATCAGACAATCCTTCTATATCTTCTGACAGGAAATTAGTCATTTGTCGGAGGGTAAACCTATTGTTACTACGCCTTCGCACTTCGAACTCATCCTCGCAATTTGCCTAGAAATCTTCAACTGCGGGCACATGTGCTTGATTTTGACCAGAACGGGATGCAAAGATGTCATGAGGATCGTATGATCGCCTCTCGTTGTGTAATGTCCCCATTTTCGTGAGCATCAAAGATCAGAGGATTAGCCTATCATTTGACCCTCGTAGGCTAGTATGGTGGATTAGAGGGTCCAGTTTGGACGTGATTGAGCTCTTCAAGTGGTAGTTGTCAGCGTTTACCTCTCCTAACTGTTGGTATATGTTAAGGCTAGGCTTTTCAAGGGTTTCTGGTTCCATTTGGAGGTACTTACTATATATAGTAAGTGGGTTGAGTATTGGAGGCCAACCTTACTATTTATAGTAAGGCAGTTGGACACACAGTGGATGCAGTGGTTGACTCCCTGTGTCAAACGAAATCGAGAAATGATGATTATTTTTGGAGTTATCATTTTAATTATTAATAAAGTAATACTTTATTAATTAATTATAAAGTGCATATTTTAATGTTATATTTTCACTTTTAGTGAATGGGCCACTTTTTGACTTAAAAGTCATTTAATCTAAAAGGTACTTTTATGTCGGTTATCATTAATGCTTTTTTATAAAGTCAGCATCAAAAGCATTTAATATCATTTAAATGATTATTAAGGCTTTAAAGGGGATCGACCCAATTTGGAGAGGATATATAAGTCACCAAAAGCAAATGAAAAGGGGAATGGAATCATTTTAACAAATTGGATTTTGTGCTTTTTGGAGAGCTTGGCTCTTGAAGGGGGAAACCTAGGGTTTTCAGAATTCTTGGCTTTGGAGAATGAAGATTCTTCATTGTTCTTGCTACCTAAGGGTGTGAAGATCACTTGAAGGTTGCATCATTGGTAGCTTCATGTCAAAGGCTGCAATTGTGCTTCACTGGAGAAGAATTTCAGAAGTTTCACGGGTTTACTTGCTAATCAAAAGTTGATATCTGAGTATGATCAATATTATTGTAAAGTCAAAGCAATAAATAATTAGAGATGATCATTTGATATATTTTCTTTCAGCATTTCTCTATTGGCATTTGTTTTGCAATTCCATGCATTTCCTGGTAAATTCTAACAAAACCCCAAAAAATTAGACAAGGCAATTTTCAATAGCGAATATCTCAACAGAGCGGGATATTATACATTCAACAACTTGAGGCCAAACTTTGATATTTCGTCGCCCATCACCTTGGCATCAGCCAATGATCTACATCTGTAGATACCCATCTCAATTGGAAAACTAAAAGCAGCCTTCTTTCGATTCTGCAAGAACGTGTGAACTTCATACACTTGCCTCAAAAACTCCATGAAAACCACCTCATTTGTGGGATATCTCGGCAACATGACTGGACTACTTGAGAAGCTGTACACTCTGATGTAGGAGAATGTAGGAAACTAGATGAACCAATCAGCCCACTCCACCATTGCTGCACTGACAACTGATGAAATCCATACATGCAACTCGTTGTCTAAGTCTCTCACCATATGCATCAAGAATACATCATTCACCCGCCTATAAACTCTGAAAACTCCAGCTGTGGGTAATGATGATATACATGCTGAATATCTAGAGTTCCTACGCTATTCAAACCCCTAAATTTTCCTTGATAGCCCATTAGATACACCAGGTAGGAAATCATGTGAAACTCATGAATTTTGAAATATTCTGTCATCTAATGCTAGAGACTATCACTGATCAAAGTCGGCCAGTCATAAAGCTCTATTTTATTCAAGACTGGAATTTAGTGGCTTATGCTTGACCAATGACTCGATTGAGCAGAGTAATCATTATTGCAAACTCCCTGAATTCTCCACGTCCAACTTTCTTCAGCAAAATATTGTCTTTCTCCTTCAACCATCTTTGTGCAATTTTCTTCTGATATTTGTCCTTGTGCATGTGCCACACCTTTTCACATTCTTCAATGGAGATGACCAAATTTTCCAGCCAAGGTGGTATTGAAAAGCAATTTTCAACATCATTTGGCTTGAGGCTGCAAACAACCCACCCATCTGCTGCTTGAATTTCTCGTGTTGCTAGATTGTAATGCTTGACACAAGCGATTAAAAACTCAAGAATTTGCACTGAGACGGGAATTGAAGCTGCTGCAAGTAATCCAAAATGACCAAGATGTCTGACTGCAATTTCCTATGTCTTCCAAAGCATGCAAATCGAACACTAGTTTTATATGCATATAAATCAATTTCAAAAGTCTTTATGAAATCATGATACAACACCGACTTGGTTCTAAATTCCATGGGAGAGTAGTGCATGTTGAAAAACTCGAATTTTGATTGTAAACTTAGAACTATGCTTGGACGAATTATGCACAAAAGCTAAAAATAGCTTGCTGATTTTTCTTCGTCAAAAGGCAGATTTTTCAAAAATAATCTGAGATATGGGTTTTGTGAACAATCTCGTTGTGAAGAGACCCAGATCATCCAATTTCAAAATGTTGATGGCTTATTGAAAAAGCAAAAACCCTGAAATTTTAGAATTTTCTTGAAAAAAAACTGAGCTAGGTTTTGTGTAGAATCACGTTTTAGAGAGACCCAGTTGATTAGATTATGAAAATATTGGAGGTTTCCTAAAAAAGCGTGGAAAAAGTAGATTCTTGAAACTCTTAAAATTTTCCAAAGTTGTAGAGAATCAAAAACCAAGCTGACCCAGATTGTTGAAAATTGAAAAGGATGATGCCCTAGAAATTTGAAGCATGAAAAAGCGAGCCTCTGAGCAAGCTGATCTAGAAAATATGAAGAACTTCGGAAAAGCACCACGTTTTGGCCTTCAAATCTTGAAATGAACAAAATTTTATGTTTCTTCCTCTCTTTCTCTTGGATGCCAACCTGCAAAAATCTATGAATAATGAATGCAAAAAGCCTTCTTAAATAGGTTTTGAGGAAGAAAAACGCTTTTATTCTCCAACTTTAAAACTGTGAAGACAATCTTGGAAGTAGATACGTCAAACATGGACACTGTTTGAATGGTGCATGATGAAAATTCAAAAATCTAAGGCATGGATTCTTGGGTGCCTCTCTTGGATTGGGGCGCTTTTACTTGGCAAACAACCATTTTTTTGAAATTTTCAACTTTTTTGCTTGATTTTGTCCTCGGTTTGATCTTGATTTCCAAACACCAGATGAATCCAGTGAACTGACAGATGATCTCTTTGTGGAACTTGATTGAATCTGAGTAAATTGTTTTCGAGACAGCTTCTGTTAAACACATCATCTGAGGGGTCAAAATGTTGGGCGCCCCTTGCTAGCAGGGGTGCCTTTACTGTCCAGAATAGCCATTTTCCATGTTCTTCAATTTCTTAATGTTTTTTGACCTTTAGATGAATTCTCAATTGAATTTGCATTTTCGACCGTTCAAGAGGTTCGATGAACTGGCTGTTAGATGCGTTGGATAGCCTGAACTATTTTGGGAAAGATCTTCTGGAGGTGACTTGCCCTGAAAGTTGCATCCGATAGGCTAAATCCATTGTTTGAGGATAACGCTTATTTGACTTATGATAATCCCCTCTTTAAGTTGGATGATGACACTCTTTTGTCCCCTGTCTGGAATTGGGCGATAATCACAAGACTTGGGATCCTAGTTGTGGATCGGGACTAGAGTCAAGGCTTACGGATGCATTCCACAATGTGTATTGTGCAATGTGCATACAGCTTTACTTTCAGCCCACTCACATCTAATTTGACTACGATGCAGAAGTGAAATATACTGGGCAATTTTTTTCAATTTTTCACAACTAAATTCACCCATTAATGCTAATGAAATCTCAATCCATCTGAAGGGAACCCTTTCCTCTGATCGACCCAGATCCCAATGCGGGCAAGGTGAGAGCATACTCAAAAGGGGATCGTTAGCACAACTAAAACTTGCTGAAAAGAGTAATAGAAAGGAAATACAATCACTCTACCACTTATTCAACGGGAGGACTGAAATGGAAAGTACATTACTGAAATTAAAGATGCAACTCGACCACTTATTCAGCGAGAGCATGTTGACGGCTCAACCGATCAGCAATATGATGAAGTGATGCATTACATTAAATAAATAGGCGGCAAGCCAGCCTCTTCCACTTGTTCAGCGAGTGATGCAAAAATTGAAACCTGAAACTACAGACTGAAATGAGGCCAGTCTCTTCCACAATCGTGGGAAATGGCAAACAATTAAGAATGCTGACAGTACTACTGTTCAGCTTACAATATTAGAGAATTGTCTGTCACGAGATCAAGATCAAAGTATGTGGTGCTGCAATAAAATAGAGAGACTCTCCTATACCTATCTTGACTTCTCAAACTCAAACCCCAGCTCAAAAACCCAAATTTAAAATCTGATGTTGACAGACCTGCACTAAAAGTACATAATCAGCAACACAGAAATTCACTAAAATGTTGATAACTTACTCAGAACCTATCCAAATCACATGAGATAAGATGCAATAACTTCTAATACTGATGACGCCCAAGATGAAACCAAGAAACCACCCCAAATGATTCATATTTATTTTGCACGCAAATCAATGCATTTCCAAAATGGTACGGCCCTCAAGGAGGAGCGATTTTGCTTTATAAAATAAAATACTCAACAATAAAATCTGATATTTGGAAGAAGGGGTCGCCCTAGTTTGCCAAACACAAATAACAACTACCCATAACCAAAATAAAATCACTCAATGACTTCTGATTGAAAAAAGCTTTCAGCCACAGACAATCCAGCAACTCCAGAAATAATCTAATCTCACAAAAAACTCTAACAATGTGTTCAATCTGCTCTCAAAGATCAAGAACAGTCATTATCTCAACTAGTTGCTATCTTTCAAGCAAGAAGCTAAGCCAAGCTATGGGGTATGCATTCCCCGAAGCAATTAGTCACCATTCCAGCAGCATAACTTTGCAATAAACTCAAGATGATAACATGAAGAGAAGCAACTCCCTTTTATAACCTGTGAAGAGCACCCTAGAAGCTTCTAGAAGGTACGCCAAAACCAAGGAGTCAACATAATTTGAATTTCCAAGTTGACTCAACCCTCTCACCAAGTTGGCGTCCCATTTCCTTTAATGAAATATTTCATTATTAAAAATAATTTACCTTCCTCAAGTTGGCGTCCCTTTTCTCCTTAGTCCACTTTATCATTTTCGAAAATATTTCACTTAACCCCTTGATAAGGCGTCCACCCATGAAGACCACCTTTTAAAACAACTTAAAAGTCATTAGGCTAGGCCAAGGGACATAATATTAAAATAACTTATCTCTCCCAGAAAAGCATCCCAAAGCCAAATCAAACACTGCCAACTGAACTGCTTGAAGAGGAAAGCCAAGAGTAGGGATGCCAACAGGGTCACTGCCAGAAATAGAATTTACTAAAAATAGTAAATTCAAGAACTTGCTCAGAAATAACATGCCAGTTATACCGTTGTGAAGCTCTCAGAAAACCCAGAAAGAATCCACAAACGGAACTTCGGAATTCCAAGGGCAATCTTCAGAAAAAGCTAAACAACCTCCACCAGAATAGGAATCCTTGATTTCCACTTCCGAGTAGCCTACGGGTCTCAGAAATAGGCTAACGGCCATCACCAAGATCACTACTGAGAGGGGGACATTACAATAAGGCAAGCACACATAAGATGGATAATTGGTATGAGGTGTCTCTTTTTGCGGATGAAGAGGACAAACCTTGCAAGTACTCAAAGTTGCTTCTATAGGATGATCATGCTTATAAGACACATGATATAGGGGTTGATACGATGTGGCATACCTGGTGTGGTTAGATTGGTGCAGTAGGAGTCAGCTGGAGGCAAGGAGGACAAATTCCAATTTTGTCCCTGGGATGCAAGCAGAGTACACTCGTGGAGGGATATGGTACTTGGAGTTTATTACAGTGTGTTGTCTCACCATCCTTAGCTTGCTGAAGAATTTATCAGAGTCACGCAGGGGAGGTCAACGGGGGATGAGTATGGCAAGCTTCCAATTGGGTTATGGGCTTTGGCATCTTCTAAACTTGGCAGTATGCTTCTTCCGCAGACAATGCTTGACAGGGCTACCGAGTTCAGTTCTATCTTTCTCTAGTGGTTACAGTGGATTTTTGGTATAGCATTGTCCAGACTGGTTTGGGATCCCAGCATTTAGGACAAGCCTGGTTGTTCAGGTGAGGATTGCTTAGGGAAAAGCAATCTTGGGGAAGGCGGACTGTAACATCCCCTTTTTTTGGGATCCATATTTTTGTAGTGGTTAGCCTATTATCTGGTTCCCATAGTTTAACGAGATGTTTAGGGGACCCTTTTGAGGGGATTCAAGGTCTTCAGCAAACTTGTGTATTCGTCTCTTCATACTCAGTTCAATGATCCAATTGGTTAGTTGGCCTTATGAGGCAGTTCAGGACTTGTCATTTGCTACTTGCTATTTCTAGCAAAATATGTCAGTTCAGTGGTTTTATGGTCTATAGTGGGAAGTTGTGCTAGAGGCACTCTCAGGAGTCCATTGCCTGGTTTTTGACGAGTGTTAGCTTTTAATTAAGTTATTAAAGTCAAAATACTTTAATAATGTTATATTATTAAAAGTGATTTTATAACTTAATGTTATAAAATAATTTTAATAAGTTACTTTATAATATGTTGTTATAAGAGGGTGATAAAGTGACTTCAAGTGAAATGATATATTTTTAAGTTACTTTATTAAATACTTTATCGAAAGGCACAAATCCCAAAGTGAAAATGATTCAATTAATTAAAGTCCAAAATGTGGCATCCCATTTTGTAATGTCCCCTTCTCAACAGTGATCTAGCAATTGGCCATTAGCCTATTCTAGAGACCCGTAGGCTACTCGGAAGTGGAAATTAGGGATTCCTATCTTCTAGGAGGATGTTTCAGCTCTCCCTGAGGCTTGGTTTTAGAATCTTGAAGTTTGGTTCGTGGATTCTTTTTGGGTTTTCAGAGAGCTTCACAACGGCATATCATGCATGATGATCCGAGCAACTTCCTGAATTTACTATTTTTAGTAAATTTTATTTCTAGCAATGGTCCTGTTGGCATCAGTACATTTGGCTTTCCTCTTCGAGCAGTTTAGTTGCCAGTGTTTAATTTGGCCCTTGGATGCATTTTCTGGAGAGATAAGTTATTTTAATTAAAATAATGTTATATTTTAATATTAAGTCCCTTGGCCTAGCTTGATGGCTTTTAAGTTGTTTTAAAAAGGTGGTCTTCATGGGTGGACACCTCATCAAGGGGCTTATTGAAATATTTACAAATTGATAAAGTTGACTATGGAGAAAAAGGGACGCCAACTTGAGGAAGGTGATAATTGTTTTAAAAATGAAATATTTCATTATAGAAATGGGACGCCAACTTGGTGAGAGAGATGAGTCAACTTGGAATTTTGAATTGTGTTGACTCCTTGGTTTCGGCGTACCTTCTAGATTGAGATTATCTTATGTCTACTATACTATTATGCTACTGAAATGGTTAGTGAGTTGCTTCGAGGAATGCAGACCTCCTAGCTTTGGCAAGACTTCTTGCTTGAAAGATAGCAACTAGTTGAGATTTGGTTGTTCTTAATCCTTGAGAGCAGATTGAGCACATTGTAGTTCAGTTTCTTGCATTTTTATCAGTTTTTGGAGTTGTTGGTTTAGTATAGCTGATTGTCGTTTTTGCTCACAAGTCTTAGGATGAATTTTATTTGGTTATAGGTATTTGACAAATGAGTTTTGTAGACCTGAGTGCCCCTCTCTATTGATTTTCAGATTTTATTATCAAGTGTGTGGATTTTAAAGAAGAAATCGCCCTTTTTGGTGGTTGTACTATGCTGGAGGTGCTTTGGAATGCGTGCAAAAATAAATCATGAGTTTTGACTGCAGTTTGTTGCTTGGGGTTTGGGCACCTACTTGCTAGAAAGAATTTGGTTTTGGTTTGGTGTCATTTGAGTTAGTTTTGAGCAAGTTCTTTGCATTTTTAGTGGATTGCTTGGTAGTCGGTCTGTGCATTTTAGTTGCTAGTCTGTCAGAAATCAAATTGTAGAAGTTGTCCTTGGAGTGGGGATTTTAGTGTGGGTGAGTCATTTGAGGATAGGAGAGACATATTTTATGATTGCAGCATTGAGTTCTTGAAAACTTTGTTATTGGCAAGAGTTATATCATTTTGTAAAGCTGAACAGTAGTACTATCAGCTATCTCATTATCTTGTTCATTACACTGCTTTTCCACGCTTGTAGAAGAGACTGGTCATGCTCAGTCTATATTGTATTGCATTTACATATTGTTGATCGGCTGAGCCATCAACACACTCCCGCTAAATAAGTGGTTGAGTTGCATATTTACTTTCAACATTGTACTTCTCTTTCCAATCCTCCTGCTGAATAAGTGGTTGAGTTGATTGTTACTTTCAGCAATGTAATTTCTGTCATGTCCCCAAAATAGCAAATACCATAAAGACCAAGTGTTAAAATACGAATAAATTAATAAATAAAATAAATAAAAATATTAAGATTAAATATAAAGTAAATGTGTACCATATCAATATAAACATATATAAATAACAAATATAATAACAATATATAGGCAAATTATTGTTATTACATTCTAGTATTAAATAACTTAATATCAAAAATAATAATAATAAATAAATATTATAACCATTACACATCAAAAATTGTAATACATTAGAATAAAATAATAATAAGCTATTAGAAAATTGGTTTTATTATTATACTTTAATATTAAAATATGTTCAATAAAACATCAAAATAAAATAATAAAATAAGTATATAATCTGAAATGTCATAATTATAGTAATAATATATTATTTTCAAAAATAGATATTATTGTGATACTAAGTCTTTAAGGGCAGCAATTAAATCTAACAAAGGGATATATTTTATGAAAAGTCACCTCTTTCACCAAACAATACATTCTCCCCATGAGTCACCTACCTTGAATGGTATAAATAGAAGGAAGGAAAATAAAGAAGAGGGAAAAACATGGAGAAACAAAACAGCAGCAACAATGATTGTTATGCATTGGAATATAGAGTCATTTAATATATATATATATATATATATTATTTAATAGGCATACAAGTATATATGCATAGATATAGATAAATCTTATAATGAATAATATCATTATCGATGAATAAAGAATATATATGAATAAGGAAAGAATAATTATATATATATATATATATAGGAATACTAATGGATATAAGTAAAAGAATAATTATATATATATATGGGTAAGTAGATAGGGGAATCATTGGTGAATATACAATAATGATACTGGCAACAATTATTAAGCCTTATAGATAATGATGGCTCTTTAATATAAACATAAGTAGATTATGCATATTTTGTCCTCATCCTATGATCAATCCAGTATAAGGTTGAAGGAAGGCGATTAAGGAATAAAGAGTCATGGGAAGACAAGCCAATCAGGTGAGACAACTCACTTAGCTTTAATATTTAGTTGTCCTCAATCTGACATAACAATGTTGCATGAACCTTGTATGCCTAACCGATCTATGTATTATTTTGGAATGCACGCAGTCCCCTCTGATGTGTTGGAACCATTCCCTCTTTATCAAATCTGGAAATAGATTCATTATACTGGGAATTGGTGTGAACTTAGCCGTACTATGTAGTCCTTGAATAATCAAAGGCCAAAGGGTTTATCTTCTATAGATATGGCTTTAATGATGGTTAATTTGCATTTGTATTTGATTTCTACTAATATTGGACTTACAGGATATGATGAATTGCAAATGAACATAATGAACATGTAAACATGAATATTGCTTAGTTTAGTTTTGTATTTTGATATACCTTCATATTAGGATTCAAGGAACTGTTTGATCATATTAAATACTCTTATTGCATGTAAATACAAATGAATTACTAATGACTACATATCGATTGTCTGAATTGTGTTTGTAATCCCGCCAGGAGAGCTGAGTCATAACTTAAGTGGTTCGTCTAAAAACCTCACCCAGGTTCCGCCCCATAGGCCCAAAGCAAGGGTTGGGCAGTCTGCCCCACAGGCCCATGGGTTGGGCAGTTTTGCCCCACAGGCCCATAACAAGGGTTGGGCAGTCTACCCCACAGGCCCATTGCATTCTGCCCCAGAGGCTCGAGATATGGGTTGGGCATTGGAAGGTGGTAGACCGTAGGCCCTTAGGGAGTTGTTGTGACCTTTTTCACACATCACCCCATCAAGATGGGGACCCCCTAAATTTTGCTCCATTCTGGTCTTTTGGCTTTGGTTCGCTCTCTCTCTGGTCTCTGGTCCTTCCGGGGATGTCCCGTTGTTTGACCCAAGTTGAAATATTGGTTAAGTCTGTGTAATTAGGGTTTTCATCCTTCAGGCTTATTTAAGGTCAAATTGAGTTATAAAATTGGAATCTAAGCTTAGTACAACAGTCAGAAGACTTCCAGCAGAATCCCCCTAAATTTTCACTGTATTCCGGCAACTTACTATTTTTAGTAAGTATTCAATTTGGGACTATTTTATTGAGATTTTGGAATTCTGTCAGTTCCACTGCATCCGGGTAACATCAAGCTGCCTACACGTAAATTTTGAGCCAGATCAGACGACTTGCTATTTTTGGCAGTTCAGGCTTCAAGAGCCATTTTCAGGGTTTCCACATGAGCTTTTCAGATGCATGTCTGGAGAATCCTTCTGGGTTTTCCAAAACCTTCACAGTGATGTAACATGCAAACCGAGACGACCACTTTCAGAGTTCAGCCTTCGGAGGCTATTTTTAGGGTTCGCATGCAGTGTTTTTCAACGCATGTCGGGTTTTTCTTTATGGGTTTTTCGAGAGCTTACAACGGTGTGACTTGCAAGCGGAGAAGATCAAGTTTTGAGGACTTACTATTTTTAGCCAGTGCATGCATGCAGACCAGTTTTCTGGGTTTTTCTGGGTTTTTTGAGATCCCACGGGCAATATGACATGCAAAACCATCCGGCAGTGGATGAGTCACTTTTCAGGCAGTTTCTATTTTTAGCAGGTACACTCTGGCAGCCGCCCCCAACACTCCAGTTCAGCAAACAGAACGACATGCAGAAGGAACGAAGTCAAACGGAGACCGTTCGGGATACATACAAGTCAAATTAGGGTTTCCACTTTTATAGGGGGTAAAATCCAAAAATAGCCGAAACGAAGCACCCCACCAATGTCAGCACACTTCAAGGTACCTGCTGGCAAAATTTGAGCGAAATCGGAGAACTTACTATTTTTAGTAAGTCAGGGCACGGCTATAAATAGCAGGTCTGCACCCGAGGTTGGCATCAGAGTGACACTCAAGCTATCAAGATCAAGCGTTGCAACTTTCAGGCAAAACGGAGCTACTGAAGTCAGAAAGTCAAAACTTACTATAAATAGCAGGTGGCTATAAATAGCAGGTCAGGGCAGAGGACTGGCAAAACGGGTTCACCAGGCAGAGAATATCACATGATGAAATTTTCAGGCAAAACGGAGCCTTAGAGGTTGAAAATCAAGGGACTTGCTAAAAATAGCACAACTTGCTAAAAATAGAATGCGTAAACAAAGACTGGCAGAGGCATGGAAAATATTCTAAGTGTGGGAAAATGAAAGTATCTCCTTCAAAATGCGCCCACCTCACAGATTGATAGCATCAAAATTTTCTAAGGCAAAAACAAAAGTGGGCAAATGCGCCCAAGGTTGTGAGGCCAAGTCAAAATTTCCTAAGTGGTAAAATGAAAGCTTGAGGGGCAAAATGCGCCCATAAGCTCAAGGGGTATCAAAAAAATTTCTAAGTGTTAAGTTGAGAGCTAACCCCCCTAAATGCGCCCTCACCTTGAAGCAAGGATAAAGCATAAAAAATTTCTAAGTATGAAAGCAAAAGCACCCAGTCTAAAATGCGCCCAAGGGGGTGATGAGAAAAGAAAAATTTCTCTAAGTAATAAAAATGGAAGCAAGTACTCCTAAATGCGCCCTCAACATGAAAGCTTCCCATGTGAAATGCGCTCAAGAAGATGAAGAATGGCATGCAAAGTTTCTAAGTCTTTGAAAGTGAAAGCTTGGCCTAGCAAATGCGCCCATGATGAAGAGGAGTTGAGGATTATTTTTCTAAGGCGTGTGAAATAAAACCTCACTAGGTCATATGCACCCAAGGTGTAAAGTGAGCTTGAGAAAATTTCTAAGGCATTAAAAGCAAAAGTTGAGAGTATCAAATGCGCCCATGAGCTGAAGGTGAGTAAAGATGGGAGAATTCTCTAAGGCGTGTGAAAGTAAAAGCTTGCATATGTAAATGCGCCCACCTTGGAGTAAGAATGTTGAGGAAATTTCCTAAGTGTTAAAGAAAGCTTCCCCCCTCAAATGCGCCTGAAGTGTAAAATAAAGAAATTTTCCTAAGTGAAATAAAACCTCACTAGGTCATATGCGCCCAAGGAAGATGTTGCTGGAGAAAAAGCGGCTAAGGCATTGAAATGAAAGTGGAGGGGTAGAAATGCGCCCTCACTTGAAAATACCACCCCCTAAATGCGCCCACCATGGAGAGGTTAACATGAAATTCTACTAAGACATTGAAAATAGGAGCTCACCTAGTGAAATGCGCCCAACTTGAAGCAGAGGCCGAAATTCTTTTAAGGCATAAAATGAAAGCTTGGGGTTAAATGCGTCCAAGAGGTAAAGTGAAGACCCTCAAAGAAAGTTCTAAGGTAAAATGAAAGTAGACCCTTCAAAATGCGCCCACCTTCAAGACATTGAAAATGTTGAAAAAAAGTTCTAAGGCAAAATCGAAAGTTCAACATCTAAAATGCGCCCAAGTTGAAAGTAAGGACTTAGAAAAAGTTTCTAAGTGTTGAAAACGAAAGTGCCAAGATGGCCGGAGCAAAGGATGTTGCAGAAACAAGCAGAGCCGCAGGCAGAGCTACAAATAGCTGTATATTGGCGAAGGCAAGGCTGGCTCATCCCGGCAGGCAATGATTAAAAGGCTCGCTAAGCCATTTCTCCCAAAGTCAGCAATAGTTTCAAAGTTGGCAAGATTAAATGACACCAACCTTGGTTCATTTAATCTAAATGCACTCAAATCGAGGATGTTCGGGCTAGGGGGCCATCAACCATCAGTCACGGCACATAATATGATGAAGAGTGGAATCTACGCAGCTGCTAGTTTTCCGCCAACAATTCAGTGTCCAGAGCTAATTATGGAGTGCGCCAATCACTACAAGCCAGAACGTAGGACGATTGTCTCTCCGGATGGTAAACTGCTCGCCAACTTCACGCCGGATGCCATCGGAGAGGCATTTGGGATTCCAACTGCTGAGGAGATGTTATACAGGACAAACAAAAGGGCAGATAAGATGTACTCTTCCTCTTTCGAAAGAGTCACTGCAGTCATCAACAGAGTTTGGATGCAGAAGCCGAGGCCACCCCGCACTAAGCTCCCAAAGCAGATAATTGCCGAGGACGTGAAACAAGAATACTGTGATTTGATAATGATGCTGAGCCGGGTGAATGGGAGTGCACAGGCTTACATTTTCGAGCCTTGGATGTTCTACTTCATCGAGATCATCTTGGAGGGAAAGGAGTGTGTCGATTGGGCTAGGATGATTAGCAACCACATCGATGAGCAATTCAGGAGCTTGAAGGTGACGAAGACTTTCTACATGAGCTCATATGTAATTTACATGTTGGCCAGAATGACTAAGTACAGAGGGATTTCGTACAAGGAGCCAATCGGCTGTGCCCCTGGTCAATTCAAAATCCATGAAGCCTGCACACAGCTACATTTAGCTAACATTGTCAACTATAAACGGGCAAATGATGCATTCACAATGCACATTGCGAGGACACTTCAGCAAAGGACGCAGCAGAGAATATCTAAAGAAGCACAGACATTGATTGAGGAATATGGGTATTGGCTCATCCAATTCCCGAAATTCACATATATTAGGCTGCAAGGGTTCACTTCGTATCCGTATCGGTTACCACGATACCCCACTGATCACATAGTAATGCTTGAGGTATCTAGGCAATTGATTGCCTACGATAAGATTCAGAAAAGGAAAAAGAAGGGTGGACTTGATTTCCCTATCACCATAGGGAATTCCATTGAGGTGTGTCCCTCTTTGCAGGCAGCCCGAGAGGCAGAGGACGAGCTGCAATCTTATCATTTGTCATATAACACAGGCAGGCAGGATTTCGACCCTTACAGGAACATCCGGATGATACAAAACGTTGAATACCGGCACAGAGCTCATCTGGAGGACTTTTGGGCAAATGCAGTGGATGAGGCTGAGATAAGAAGAAGGATGTTTTCCAGACTTCCTCTCAAATTGATTAGAGAATGTGAGATTATTCCAGTTCCCGACCAGGTGGAGGAGGATGTCAACGTTATGCAACCCGACTATGGTTCAGTTAGGGATACTCCTGTCCCACCACCTGATTGGTCCGAGCCAGAGATCATGGACTTGGACACGCTTTCTATCCCGGTGATGACTTTTACCAGGACTTGGGTCGACAGACATGTATGCAGACTCAAGAGCAAGTCGATCGCCCTTACTTATAGCTTGATGGGTGACCCAAGGCCGTTATCGGTAAAAAGAGGGAAACAAATTGCTCAGACATCGAGGGCACAAGTGGAAGTGCCAACCCAACCGATACCGTTGAGGATAGAACAAGCATCACCCGTGCACTCACAAACTCAGTCTTCGAGTTTGAGAGTGGTTTCATTATTTGCCGATCAGAGGGCGGGATTAGAGGAAGAGCGGGGACTTGAGGAGGTAGATCAGCCCAACGCCCGGGAATCAGCTAGTGTCAGTCTATCCAGGGGCGGCCACCAAGAGGAGGAAGAGGAAACAATGGCCGACACCCATTTTCAGCAGATGTTGGACACGGCTTTGGAAGAAGAGGAAAACACAGAACAGGGGACCCAAGGGTCGGGAGATACTCAGCTTATAGAGGAGGATGAGCCCGAGGAAACCAGTGCAAGAAGGGAGGAAGTGCACGAGATGGAGGCAACAGAAGAATAGCCCCTTGTCATTTGTAATCCACAGCAGACAGTGCCTGATTGGCTTTCCGACAGAATGAGGAGAGAACCCGAGGATGACACGGATCCGGCCATTGAGATGGAAGAGTTCCTCAGGAGGATCAGCGCGCCACCAGAGAAGAAAAGGGCCCGAAAGTTTTCAAAGATCTCGACCGACGAGTCAGGCTCTCGCACGCTTCAGGTGGCTATTCCGAGGGAAGATTGTGATCGAACCGAGGAGAGGCCTGAAAATTACGTGATCACCACAGTAGAGTTGGGTCGTCCTACGGGAGCCCAAGTTATCGAGGAATTCGATAACTCCTACCAGGCATTGAAGGATCAGTTGCTCCGCACGGAGGGGAAGTATAAGAAATTGAAGAAGGAGCATAAAACCTTGATAGGATACGTACAAAATCTAGCACATCCAGGTGAACCAGCAAACCCAGCAGTGGAACGTCCATCCGAGCTTCCGAAGGAGTCAGTTGTTGCCTTAGAGGATTTGAAGAAAATGGAAACGGAGGCAAACAAGTGGGTTAGCCGTGTTCATACTGAGACAGGGAAATTCATGGAGGACCTCGCCGATGCTTATCGACAGGCCTCAAGTATTTTGGCACGGATGGATATAGTAGATCAGGCCTGGGGTGATACTCGCATCTATCAAACGAAGACTGTACTTCGTTTGGGGGCTTTGATGCATATACCTCTAGAAACCTTGGTGGATGGAGGTGTAATTCAGAGAGGTGATAGGTATGATTTCACCAGTTGGTACTCCTCGGTGGTCACAGGCCGTGGATTTCACGACGCAGCAAGGGCAGATTCAGCTAAAGTGAGGAAAGCAATGGGCAACATCTTGGGGGGAGTCCTCAATACATTAGAAGCCATATTTGCTAGAAAGTTGGTCCCAGAGGAGATAACTGCTGATGGTTTGAAAAGTAGACTGCCTCCATTCTTCTCAGCTGCGAGGTCACTTGTCCTGGATGACTTTGAGAATGTCTCCACATTCTCTAGTATAATTCAGCATACCCAGGACGCCTTGGTGACATGGAAGAAATCTTACACCAGATACGGACAGACGGTAGCAGTCTTGGAGTTCCAGCTCAACCATATTCCACCGATCTCTACACAGGAGGTTGAAGCAGTATTGGCCCGGTTGATCGAGTTTGCTATCCGGGAGAAGGCCAGTGGGAACGCGCTGCTTGATGAGGATCTTCTTGATGACAGTAGTGGGCATTAATTGCTCATTATGATTCCTGCAGGGGAGTGGAGAATATTCTGTGCATTCATTGCCCACTCCTCTTTGTGGTGGTTTTTAGGTTAGAAACCCTAATTAGGGCATAGGTGGCTCGATCTGAGCCCTTTATTGTAATTGAATCTGAGCCGTCCACTGAATTGGGCTAGCTATAAAAGGGGCATCCCCCCTCATTTGTAAGATATTAGAATTAGAGATTAGATCAAGAGTTGAATCAGAGCTAGAGAGTAGAAGGCATATAGCATTTAGCTTAGAAGTTAGCTTTAGATTGAGGAGGGAAGAAAACTTTCCTTTGAAAGTTTTGTAAAAGGTTGTTGTGAACACTTTTCATAATACAAAGAGTTTCATTGCTTGGTGATTTCTTCTTTGTTATGAGTAGCTAGCAAGGCCATTTCGTCTTTCCAATTCAAGGTAGATAGAGTAAAGTAGATTTCTATTTCATGCAAGTAGTTGTTAATTGTGGAGTGTGGCGTTGTGATTTGAGCATATCTTCTTTCATCCATACCACTAGCGGGCTTACTGATGGTAAGTTCGCCTTGCGTGGTCAACTGGAGTATCAGCACTTAACTTCGATTATGGTTCATATGTTTGTATGCATCCTATTGACGGTATGAACGTGTTGCGTCATAGTTTGAACACTTTTCTCATCCTTTGAAGATTGTACCAACTTTGTCGGAGTTGTTCGAAAGGAGACAAAGCAAAGTTTGGTTTGAAGATTGTTTAAGTCGATCCTCGTCCTCCACCCTTTAGAAGTAGATTTGTAGAATCCCTATCCCTATCCCCTTTAAATTCTGCATTTTCCGAGTCAGTCTAGATACCAGAACAATATTGCCAAATCATTCATGTCCTAATTGCTTCACAGAGTCGAACAACTACGTAAGTCCCCTTGAAATAACCAGCAAAACACATCAACCAACTGAGTCTATTTGCGATAAAAGGAACCTTGGAGTCGAACACATGAACTTTCAAGCAATCTTAGCATGTGGGACACTTTGATCAAGAGAGAATAGAGTGACCGTTGGACAACTTTATTCTGTGCTGGCGCTGTCATAAAAAGCACGTCAACAGGAGTCTCCTCTCCTGATGGGCTGAGTGACTCTTCTTATGTTTATCAATCTGTATTTATGATTATGTCTGATTTTGGATATCTATATAATAATGCTAACAAGTATGTTGTTAATGTGATGAATACAGCTTCCAATCTAGGGTTATCGTATTAAAAGGACATTCTTTTGGAAAGAAGAAACCCTAAACCTAATCAACAAGCAAATTTTATGGCAGATAAACGGATTTTAGGGCAGGTCCGATTGAGGGACATTACAATTTCTATCTCCAGTCCTCCCGTTGAATAAGTGGTTGAGTTGATTGTTATCTTCTTTCATTGTACTTTTCCAGCAGTTTCAGATTTGTGCTAACGATCCCCTTTTGAGTATGCTCTCACCTTGCCCGTAATGGGATCTGGGTTGATCAGAAGAGAAAGGGTTCCCTTCAGTTGGTTTGTGATTTCACTAACGTTAACGGGTGAAATTAATGTGTTAAAAATTGAAAAAAATTGGCTAGTAGATTTCACATTTTGAGGAGTTGAGATATTTTAATATTTCAAAAAGCACTTGTGGATTTGGGCGTAGGGTTTTGGAGGAGGTTAAAAGGGCAAAAAGAGTTCATTTTCAATTATCCAAGTTATCATTTACAAACAAAAAACTGAGCATAGGGTTGCAAGTATGAAGTTTCAAGCTATTCAGAGGATAGAAACCCTCGAATAGGACGGAGCCTATAGGTGTGAAAGATCACCCAAGGTCTTCTTGTTTGGATGGTTTCACACAAAGATCATCATCTAAGCATTCACAGATTTAATTTAGTAGATTCAATCAGCAATTTCAGTATTTCATCAGCAGATTAGAAATAAGACAAGAGGTCAAATCAGCAATTGCACATTTAGGGGTTTACAGAGTTTTCAAGGTTTAGTATGAAGATTGTTGATATTCACATCTGTTGATCAAGCATTTTAAATCTACAATTTATGTTGTTGTTTCCAAGTATGAATTATATGTATTCCATGAATCATTAATATAAATTTTGGTTATTTGTCTCTTGCATTTGTTTGGAATTGTTCTTTTGCAAAATTCTATATTATCTGTATTGTTGGCGAAATTCAAATAACCCAGATCAGGGTGGGTTATTACAGAAACCAACTTTAATTCCATTTGGTTTCCTCACATTTGGGCTTGTAGTTCTCATGCTATCATGCAAGTGCCAACATTTTGGCCATGATCACTTAAAAAACACGAGAAATTCTTTAAATCAAATAGAATTGGCATTTTAATTCGTCTCATTTAGAGAAACACAAAATGGAATAACATGTAAGGATAAACATTTCTTTAAATTAGAAGGGAAACTCCCTTGAAACTTAAACCATAAAGCTCTAAACTATAGAGACGACCTGCCTTTTTGGTTCTCGAGTATAGACACAAGGCTAAACAACTCTTCCACACAATGTGAGAGATTTTATAATCTTTGATGCTAATGACCTAATCTATGACAAATAGCATGCACTTACACCTTCTAGCTAAAATCAGAAAATATTAAGGATAAGTACACACAAGAATCGAATTGAAAATGAACACAAATGAGTTGAATATTGGAGATTTGCATACAAAGCTAAAAATACTCAAATTAATAAAGATCGGAATACAAAGCCTAAAATCATCATTAAACTCATTCAACTCATAAAATCACTTACATAAGATAACACAAATCAGTTTGAACAGCAATTTCAGCAAAAAGTTGGCATAAAATAACCATTGGCTTTAAATTTAAGTAAATAAAACACAAATTTTTAAGTGTTTACAAGGTTTTGCATGCTCAAGCAATGCAATACTTAAAAAGTTTAAAAAACCAAGGCAGCATTCACAAAAATCATCCCAAATCTACACGTAGAGGATACTGTCATGGATGAGTTTGGCAGCTTTATAGCTTCAGAAAATCATACTCTTGGCACTCTTTGAGACAAGTACAAGAAGGATGCTCATACATGGTGGTACCTCCATGGCCAAGGTTCTATGTACCTGCAGCCTCTTGCAATCAAAGTTTTATCAGAGGTATGTATTTTTTATGTTTTTATTTTCTTACTTTTCTTCATGGAGTCATGTTGTCATGAAGAGTCATGTGTAGTGTCCTTTTTCTTATTTTGGAGAAAGAGACAAAGTAGAATATTCTATCCCTTCTTGGGAAAGAGAAGACAAGTGGGATGTTTCATCCCTTCTTGGATCATTCACTGTTGTACCAGCTGTGAGGGTGGTTGTGTGATACACAACATACATCTTATGATTTTCAGTGTGCAGAGAAGAGCGGTACTTCATGCTTCAACTGCCACTTCTTGGGCACACATGTTCCGCATCCTTTCTCTTATTTTATCATTTGTTGCAAATTGAAGGAGCAAAAGATAGTTTCTTTGAATTCTCAATTATTAATGTGTTAATGCAATTTCAGAATTTGGAGCCAAAGAAAGAATGTTTATTTCTATTAATCTCAGTTATTGCAATGGGGCTGCTGGAATCAGTTAATTTATGTCATATGTTGTCAATTGGGACAGCATTAAAACCTTTGCATAGTTGGGTCAAAGTAGGTAAGGTTAAAACTACTCTATTACACCTTATATAAAATTCCCGAAATTGTGGACAGTTCTTCCCTTCCTCTTCATATGACTCATTTAGTATTTCTACACACTTATTTGCCAATTGCAGCCTTGCATTGATGGTATTTTAGAGACTTACAATGTAACTCTCTCCTGATGGTTTCTAGAAACATGTAGAAGTTGAACTACTCTACTTCACTCGTTCATATAAAGATTCGCATAACTAATTTATATTATTGTATTCATAGTAACATTGCATGTGGTTCTCTAAAACAACTTTCAACTTATTTTGTGTACCTGTTGCAAGTATTCCCTTTGTTTTGTAAAAGAATGTAGCATATATGTACATTCCTTGACCAATTGATTATTGGAGATAAAATTATAATCACTCCTTTGATGACTTTGAATCTCCTACCTTCTCATCTTTCTATATAAATTGCAAGTATGATTTCATTTTAACAAAAGTGTAATGTCCCCTATTTCGTATAATTAGAATTCTGCCCTAAAATCACAATTTCCAAGTAAGAGACATGTTTATTAAATTACAACTTCTGATAGACTCTAGTTTAACCCTGCAATAACGTTAGCCAAGGATCCATAATATAACATAATCAATTGATTATTAGTAGTGTATTACAATATTTAACATGTATATGGACTGATCTAGATAAGTAATTCACAAAGCTGAGTCAAAATTATTATCCCCTCAATAATCCTTCATTGGGGAAGATTAGAGAAGGAACCTCAAGAGAGTGCTAGGAGTCTTTCCTATTTAGCAAGGAATCTCTTCCCCTTAATCATGTACTTCCAACTCTAGGAACCTCAAGAGAGTGCTAGGAGTCTTTCCTACTTAGCAAGGAATCTCTCCCCCTCAATCATGTAGTTCCAGCTCTTCTTCCCATGAACAAATTATAGAGGCCTTAATAATTTACGATCAGATTGATAATGCAGTATGAATTACAACTCCTATTATTCTTATTCATCCTCTTATGACTTGTGAACAATCAACCATCATAGAGGTTGGAAAGGAAATCGCAATAGGGTGCCCCGAAATCCTCCTATCTAAGCCCAAGAGCGGACACTCACCCTCTTGACCACAAGTGGCAGGCACATTGGACATCCAGCATGTGGTGGTCTACTTAGATGGCATTCTCGTATTTGCTCCCCTTCCTTGCATTCCCTCTTCTCCTCCATATGATTGCTTAGTGTAAATCAAATGAATCAGGATCCATTATCCACATTTATATTAGAGAATCATAATTACTTATAAGACTCAATGATTGCTGCAAGCATCATTATTGCATAATCGTGTATATATATATATATACATATAATAGTATTCATATATATGCTTATATAATTATTCTTTTCTTATATTAGTATATATATATATATATATATTATTTACTCATTGCATATTATTCATTATAAACTTTATCTATATCTATGTATATATGCTTGTATGCCTATCAAATAATATATATATTAAATGGCTTTATATTCCAATGTATATCAGTCACAGATTGTATCACTGTTGCTGCTGTTCTGAGTGCACATCCTATTTCTGAATGTTTTCCCATATAATGATCCATATCTGCCAATACATCTCTTAACCCCCTTCAATGCATGATTCCTTCCCTCATATATTCTCATGTCTACGTGGAAGGCTGAATCAAAAGGCATGACTTTTTAGACTAATCGCTGCCTTTGGAAATATAAACACAACCTTTTATAGATAACTGTTACCTTTCCATAATGAATCGCTGTATTTGTAATCACTGCATAACAAATGAGGTCGCTGGCTTTCACAATATAAGTGTTTAGCCCTTATCATTGTTTAATCATATGATAAGGCTTAATATTGTTGCCTATAAACAAAATCGCTGCTGTTATGTATATTCGCTGCTGTTTATTTTAACTATTATTTTTGGATTAGTTTCATATGTATTTTATATTATTATATTATAATAATTATAATTATAATATGTTGGTGTAATAACGAACACCTCTGGAGTATAAGTTCGTACGGACAACTATTCACACTACATAATGAGTGCTCTTCAAATTAGGAGGGGAAGCTCCCTCTTTTGCTGATATGCGTGAAAAAGTAAAGTATTCTAAATCCTATCTTTCTGTTCTTAGTTGGAAGAGGCGCAAGGTTAAGAGAACCTAGAACGTTGCAGCTAAGGATTTTCTGGTTTTGCAGATTATTAACTACAACTAAACTAACTACTTTAAATCTATCCAATTTCCTCAAGAAAACACATGAGAAAATGGAGCAAGAATGTTCTATACGATAAACTTCAGGTACAGTCTCACAACGTGAAGGCAAGGTGGGCTCAACTATTTGCTTGGCTGGGGAGAAGTTTATTGGAAATGACAAATATACGGTAAACCGGGTACAACTTCACAACATGAAGGCAAGGTGGGCTCAACTATCTGCTTGGCTGAATAAATTTACTATTACACACATCAAACTATAAGCTTTGAGTACAGATTCGCAACGTGAAGGCAAGGTGGGCTCAACTATTTGCTCTTCTGAATAGGCTTATTATAAACAAAACATAAGGTAAGCAACTGGGACAATGTATTGCATAGACAAGACACGCATACAATAACGATCAAACCAGCAACCCCATTTAACTAAGATGAGCATTCACCATCATAACTGCATGAAACCCAAGTGGCATAACAATTCATCATCATAATAAATACTCGCGAACAGATACAGAATAACAATATTACAGGCAAGACAGGCTCAGCATATATTGCTCTCACCTGCCAAAGTTCTTTACAAATGAGCTAAAAGCTCTTATTTATAGACATCAAAGGTGTAGGCAACCCTAAAATCACCTTGAGTCAACTACAGTCTCACAACATGCGAGATTTTTATTGCTAAACCCTCATAAAGGAAACTATATAGTTAACTGGAAAGCTACCATCAGTTAACCGAAACATCTAATCTAAATGGACAATGTGCAAGGATGCACGTCCTTATTGAAAGCAAGTTAACTGGAATACTACCATCAGTTAACATAAAATCCTAAAAAGAAACTCCAAGTGAATGTAGATACTTCCAAGATAGACATGCGTGAGATGTGAGACAGTCGGTTAACTTGGAAAGAAGCGTCAAGTTAATTGTCGTGCATGAAGTCTATCATGAAAGGTAGGAACTGAAGTCTACTGGCCCTGATCTCGAGCAATCAACCCATCCACGAGGTTGTTGACTGCGTCACCTTCTGGGAAACTGAAGCTCCGACAAAGTATAGCGTGCCTGTGCAGCATGTCTTCTCTGCCTGTGATCTGACACTGAAACTCGCCTTTACTCTTGGTTGCCTCATCAAACAATGTTGGCATGACTGTCAGTTGATTCATCTTACAGCCAATGGTCTCACCACTGAAAATACCGTGAATGAATGCTTGGAGCTCTGACTGAACATCAGCAAGCTTAACATAGTCACCACCTGTTGACATGTGTTTTATGACAATGCCAGCACAGAATAAAATGTCCAACGATCAATCTATTCTCTCTTGATCAAAGTATTCCGCATGCTAAGATTGCGTGAAAGTTCATGCGTTCAACTCCAAGGTTCCTTTAATGCAAATAGACTCAGTTGGTTGATGTGAATATGCTGGGTATTCCAAGGGGACTTACGTAATTGTTTGATTTTATTGGCTCAAGCAAATGAAAGGTTTTGAGTATGATGCTTTGGTATTTGAACGGACCGGGAAATACTGAATTTCAAAGAGGTAGGGATAGGAATTCTACTATCTATTTCTAAGGGTGGAATGTAAGGACTAGTTTTAACAATCTTCAAACCACACTTTGTTTCGTCTCCCCTTCAGACAACTCTGACAAAGCTGGTGCAATCTTCAAAGGATGGATAGGATGTTCAAATTGAAATTCACCATGCGCACCCCTTCACAACGAAGCAAGTGGGCACACTAATCACAATCGAAGTTAAGTGTCGACATTCCAGTTGACCATGCAGGAGGCAGACTTACCGTCAGCAAGTCCGCCAATGGTATGGATACGAGAAGATATGCTCAAACCAATATCACATTCCACAATTAACACTACTTGCATGAAAACAAAATCTACTTTACTCTACTCTATTTGAATTGCAAAGACGAAAAGATCTCGTCAACTGCCCACAACACAAAATGAACTCACCAATCAATGAAATAATTATATCATGAGAGTCTTACACAACAATCTTTTACAAAAACTTTCAAAGGGAAAGTCTTCCTTTCCTTTCCAACTAAGCTAACTCCTAGCTCTACTTTAACTTCTATCTAGCTCAATCTCTATCTCTGATTTCTGTCTAACTCTGATATCTTCTAACTATTTTACAAATGAGGGGGGATACCCCTTGTATATCTAGCCCAGTCCAGTGGACGGCTTAGATCAAAATACAATAGATGGCTCAGATCAAGCCACCTAAGCCCTGATTAGGGTTTCAGCCCTAAAAACCGCCACTGAGAGGAGTGGGGCAATGAATGTGCCTTCCACTCCTCATCACTGAACCACTAACCGCCACCAATGCACGTCGTCTCCCTCCAGAAGTTCATCGTCCAGAAGGGCATTTCCTTTCTCCTTCTTGCTGGCTGCAAATCTGATGGACCTGGCCAATACTACCTCAACTTCCTGATCCGAAATGGGAGGAATGTGATCTAACTGGAATTCCAAAATTGTAACCGTTTGCCCGTGCCGAGCACATGATTTCTTCCAGGCAACAAGGGCGTCCTAGGTGTTCTGTATGATATTGGAGAACGTAGCAGTGTTCTTGAAATCATCCTACGTGAAGGTCTTCACCTCAGAGAAGAATGGCGTCAATCTGCTCTTCAATCCATCTGCAGTTACCTCTTCAGAAGTCAACCTCTTGGCAAAGATTGTCTCTAATGTGTTGAGAATTCCATCTAGAATGTTCGTCATGGCCTTTTTGACCTTGACAGAATCTGTCTGTGATGCATAGTAGAATCCCCGGCCTGTGACTACTGAAGAGTACCATCCGGCGAAATCGTATCTATCCCCCTGCTAAATAACACCTCTCTCAACCAAAGTCTGTTGAGGTATGCCCATCAAAGCCCCTAAACGGAGAACAACTCTTGTCTGGTAGATACGCGCCTCACCCCAAGCATGGTTAACTGCATCCATCCTTGCCATAATATCGGAGGCTTGCCAATAGGCATGTGCAAGATCCTCCATAAACTTCCTTGTTTCTGCACGGACGCTGGCAACCCATTTGTCTGTCTGCTGTGCCATTCTCTTCAAATCCTCTAACCCACTGATTGACTCCCTGGAAAATTCAGTTGGGAGCTCAATTGCGGATTCTCTTGCCCACAAGGACAGGACAAGTGTTGCACGTAGCCAATCAGTGTCTTGTGCTCTACCTTCAATTTCTTGTATTTGCCGTCAATATAGGATAATCTATCCTTGAGTGCTTGATAGGAATTATCGCACTCCTCTACTACTTGTGCTCCAGTAGGGCGGCCAAGTTCTATAGTTGTAACAACATAATTTTCGGGAACAGCCTCATCCCGATCACACTCTACCCGAGGCACTGCCATATGTAAAGTTCGAGACCCATCCTCATCTGTGGATATTTTGGAGAACTTCCTAGCCTTTTTCTTTGCTGGAGGTGCGTTGATCCTCTATAATAATTCCTCCATTTGAGCTGCGGGATCGGTCTCATCCACAGGATCACGCCTCATTCTATCTTTTAGCCATTCTGGCACCTCCTGTCATGTGTCTGATGTAATAAAAGGCTATTCTACCTCGGCCTCCACCTCATGAACTTCATTTCTGCCTTCGCTTCGGCGAGGCTCATCATTATCAATGGGCTCGGTATCTCCTGAGCTCTAGGCATCCTGATCGGAAGTAGCATCATCCTCGAAAGTTGCCTCAATCTCCTGCTGAAACTAAGTATCAGTAGCCGTCCCCTCATCTGTCTCTTGCTGATTTTCTTGTTGATTATCTTCTTGGGGCATGTTCATGCTCTAGCCCACTGATTCTCTGCGAGGTGGCTGACTTGCCACTTGCACTGTCCATTCTACATCCAGTCTCTCACTCTGATCAACAAACAATGACACCTCCTGTAAGCTTGGAGAATGTGCCCGAGATGGCGTATGTAAGGACTCCTCAACTACCACAAGCTCAAGTCGGACTGGCTCCTATCTTCTAGGCTCTGGGGTTGGATTACTCCGTCTCCTCTAATTAGTTGTCGGTAATTTGTTGTCTCCCATCAAATTGTACGTGAAGGGAATTGACCTTCCCTTGAGTCGGCTGACATGCCTCTCTATCCAACTCCGTGTAAATATCAAGACTAGGATACAAAGTGTATCCAAGTCAGTGATCTCTGGCTCCGACCAATTTGGGAGTGGCAGGGGCGTATCTCTCACAGTTTCGTAGTCAGCCTGTACTACGTTTATGTCCTCCTCAATCTGATCCGGTACAAGGACAATCTCGCACTCTCTGACCATCACCAACGGTATCCGAGAGAACATCCTTTTCCTAACCTCGATCTCATCCACTGCACTGGCCCAAAAGTCCTCGATCTGTGCCTTGTGCCTGAACTCTTCTGTCAATATCCATCTGATGTTTCTGTGGGGATCGTAGTAGTGCCTGTTGGTGTGATAGGAAAGGTGAAAGAATTGGAGCTCCGCTTCTGCCTCTCTTGCTGCTTGCAGCGATGGGCAGATTTCATCTGAATTCCCCATGGTAATTGGGAATCCAAGTCCACCTTTCTTCTTCTTCTTCTGAATCTTATCATAGGCAATCAGTTGCCTAGATACTTCCAGCATCACTATCTTGTTTGTGGGATACCGAGGCAATCTATAAGGGTACGAAGAGAATCCTTGCAGCCTTATGTAGGTGAACTTTGGAAATTGGATAAACCAACATCCGAATTTCTCGATCATTTCCTGTGCTTCCCTGGATATTCTGTGATTGGTTCTTTGCTGCAAGGTCCTCGTGATATGCATCGTGAAGGTGTCATTGACCCTTTTGTAATTAGTTGTGCTTGTCAAATGCAACTGTGGACAAGCCTCATGTATTTTAAACTGATGGGAACCACATCCAATTGGTTCCTTGTAGGAGATCCCTCTATACTTTGTCATGCGAACCAGCATATAGACAAGGTAAGAGCTCATATAAAACATTTTCGTTCTCCTCACCCCACGGAGCTGCTCATGAATGCAGTCACTGATGAATAGTGCCCAGTCCATGTGATCTTTGCCCTCTAGTACCAGGTTGACGAAATAAAACATCCAAGGTTCAAAGATGAACGCTTGGGGGCATCCTCCAACTCTGCTCAGCATCATAATGAGATCACCAAACTCCTGCCTCAAATCTTCTGAGACTATCTGTTTGGGCAATTTTGTATGAGTTGGTTTGGGCTTGATCATCCACCTGGTGTTTATCAAATCAGCACATCGGTCCGTTGTGGATGAATACATTCTTTCAGCCCTTTATTTTGTCTTGTAGATCATCTTCTCATGCACTGGAATCCCAAACGCTTCAACGATTGCCTTCGGTGCCAGGTTAGCCAATACCTTGCCATCTAGTGAAGAGATTGTCCTTTGTTCTGCATTGTAGTGGTGGGCGCATTCCATGATGAGCTCTGGGCATCGGATAGTGGGCGGAATATTGGCAGCTGCATACTGTCCACTTATGACAATACTGTGCGAAGTCATTGCTGGGTGATGGCCTCCAGTCCCCATTATCCTCCTTCTGAATGCCTCCATGTTGAACGAGCCTAAATTTGTGTCAGCCAGCTTGCCGAACTTCAATGAGAATTTTGATTCTGGCAGGAAGGACTTGCTTAATTTCTTGATCACTGCTTTGTCTAGATTCGGTGTGGTTGTTCCTTCCGGCAGCTCTTCTGCTTGATTCGGCCATTCTGCAAAAAAGCAAGATAGTTAGACAACAAGATTTTAATAAAATAAAATAATCACCGTTGAGAGTGCCAACAAATTTTTTAAATAAAAAGGCTACAACACTTTTTGCCATTTCCGACTGCAAACCTCAACTGTCTTGTTTACTTCAGCATTTTTACTTCAACTACGAAATTTTTCTACTTGCAGCAGTTATGAAACTTCTTTTCAAATCCGTACTTCTCCTCTAGAATGTACTTTCAGCAACTCCAAGGCTTCTCCTAAATGTGTTTTCAGCAAGCTTATGAATTCAAAATGCAGCACTTCACAAATGTCCAGACTTAGCTTTGTTTATCTCAGCAGTCGAATGAAACCTCTTCACAAAGTCATACCTTCTCAGCAACTGGCAACTAGGAAATTCGCACCTCTCAGCAACTGCAGTCTCAGCAAGCTAAGTCGTACCTTTCACTTTCAGCCACTGGAAACTAGGAAGTTCGCACCTCTTCAGCAACTGCAGACTTCTTCAAAAATTCATACTTCAGTAGCTTCAGCAACTTCAACCTCTGCAAATTCGTAATTCAGTCTTAGCAAATATTTTGCACTTAGCAACTGGTGAGAGGAATGAAGAGGACTTCAAAATCTTATAGCCAGGTCAAATTCCTGCAGAGGCTATACTTAGCAAATTTTTGAATTCACTTTCCCTCTTTTTTCCAGTCGTAACACTTGTCATCTGAGGCATCGGAATCTCAAGTTTCTAGAATCATGAATTCATCATCTCTGCACAAGCCTGCCTCATCGCATTGTTTCCTTTAAAATATTAAATTATTCACTTCCTTGAACAATTTCGAACTGTTTGGCTAAGTCATTTTATCTCATCTTATCTTTGGCAAAATTATCCAGTTCAAGCTTCTAGCGAAATACTTCTTATTCATTTTATTTGTTTGCCTTAGAGAAATTCCTCAAATTTGCCTTAGGAATTTTATTTAAAATAGGCACTGGGCAAAATATCCACCGAAAAGATATGAGTGAGGCATGGAGTAAGTTTGAATCACCTCTGATTTGCAAACGTTCAATACCCAGAAGAAGAATCTTTTCAAAATCCATTGTTTTCATGTGTATCCGGATGAAGGGGTACTTTTAATAAAAATGGCTAAGGTTTTTAATCTTATCCTCCGGATGTCTTCCACTCCTGCAATTTCTAATTTCTTTGCCTCGGCATTGTTCTTTGATTTTCCCTCTGAAGAATTCTCTCTCTGGAAACTTTAGCATTACCTGCAGACGTATTCTTCCTTTTCCCTTTAGAAAATGCCTTAGGGATTATTTTAAAATTTAAATTTTATCATTTTACCCTCTAAAGGGCGCATTTAGCATGTCATGCTTCCATTCCATTCCTTAGGCAATTCCACACCTAGACTCTCCTCATCACACTTAGCAATTTTCATTTCTCAAGTCCCCACTCACTTGGGTGCATTTCACATGGTGAGGAGGAAAAATATCAACCCTTAGCCTTTTAAAAAAAACACCACCCTTAGTATTTCTTTCCCCCTTGGCGCACTTAGCATGTCATGAGGAAACTTGGAGCGCATTTTACCATGTGAAGAGGAAAATATTCAAGTCAAGCGCATTTCCTTAACACCTTCCACATTTTACGTTTACCTTTTACCTTTTACCTTGGGCGCATATGCTATGGTGAAGAGGAACTTGGGGGCGCATATGAGGGTGTTAGAAGGAATTCCCACGCCTTGGGTGACTCTTCACCTTCCCTAGGCGCATATAGCCTAGGCAACTTCCATGTTGGGCGCATTTCAACTTTGCAAAGGAAAGCGCTATCATCCAATGACCCTTCATCTCCCTTGGGCGCATTTAGCCCATGCAACTTCCATTCTTGGGAGCATATGCTAGTGTTAGAAGGAATTCCGCCCTTATCAAGTGGCTCTTCATCTCCCTTGGGCACATTTGCTATGGTGAGAGGGAAACTTCCTTGCCCTAGGCGCATTTGGGGTGTGAGGAGAAAAAATCGACGCCTATGGTGACTTTTCACCTTCCTTAGGCGCATTTAGCCTATGCAACCTCCATTTCCAAGTGCATTTGAGGATGCCTCAAGGAATTTTTAATGCCTTAGTGAATATTTCCATGTCTTTGGTGACCTTTCACCTTCCTTGAGCGCATCTAGGGGTATGAGGAGGAAACTTCATGCCTTAGAAGAATTTCTATGCCTCTTGAAGGCACATTTCTACTATGCTCAAGGAAATCCCACATTTAGCGATTTTTTTATCTTTTATTACTTCTGGGCGCATATGACATGTCTGCATGCCAATTATCATTTATAAGTTTCCAATGCCCTAGCCATGCCTTGGCTTTCTATTTTTAGTAAACTTGGAGAAATTAGGGTTTCATTGCATCTCATCCCGTTCTAAGCTGGAGCTGGCGCGGTTGTGCCTCCGCTTGGTTTTGCTATCCTGTTCACACCTTATCTAGCACAGTACATACTATTTTTAGCCATTTGCTATTTTTAGCAAACCCTAAAAGTGATCAATTTCTGTATCTCCATTGGCTTTGAAATTTGTTCCAGTTGCTTTTGATGCTGTGAGAGACCTGTTTATACTTTTATCCGGCAATGACATGCTATTTTTAGCCATAAGGTGACTTACTAAAAATAGTAAGTATTCAGATCGTGCTCAAAATTTGCCAGTAGGTAGCCTGAAGGATGCTGATCCCGGTGGCGTGCTTCGCTTTGACATCTCTGCATTTTGCTTCATCTATTTTTAGACATAGCATGGGAACCCTAATCTGACTTGCCTGCACTCCCGACTGCTCCTGATTGCCTTGATTTCTACTGTTTGTTACTCTGCTCGCTGGAATGAAGTGTTAGGTAACCGCTGGGCTGAAGCTGCTATTTATAGTAAGTGTCCAGAAAGTGGTCCATCGGACGTCGGATGAGTTTGCATGTCACAGTGCCCGTGGGATCTCAAAAAACTGGTCAACGTTCCGGCACTGGCTAAAAATAGTAAGTCCCTTAAAACTGACTCATTCCGTTCACATGTCATACCACTGCGAAGCTCTCGCAAAACCGACATGGAATACCTGGACATGCATTGAAAAATTCTGCATGCAAACCCTAAAAATAGCCTCTGAAGGTTGTACTCTGAAAGTCCTCAACTCGGTTTGCATGTTACACCGTTGCGAAGGTCTTCAAAAACCCAGATCCATTCTCCAGTCATCTAAGTTATCGGATTCGTACCCGGAGGCCTCGAACCCAGTTCGGGTTCGAAACCGATACGGGTTCACCTGCGGGTACGCCCTGGGTACGCACCCTGTGCGTACCCAGGGCACACCCAGCTGTTTGGTGCGTGGACCCGAAGGTACTAGGCACGTACCTGGGCATACCTCCAAGAACCCACGGCCCAGTTTTAATAAAGTTCGCCCAAACATAAACAAAAAGCATTTTTTTTAATTTTATTTTGTTTCCTAACCCTAATCCGGCCCAATATGAGGCCTTTCAACACTTAAACATTTCATTTCTACTTCTCATTTTGCTCTCACCATATTTTCTCTACATCTTGGCATTTTGAAGGGAGGTGATTGTATTCGAAGGAGATCGATTGTGGAGTGCCAAATAGCTTCTACAAAGGAGATTTAAGTGTTTAAGGTATGCATTTAAACCCTATTCTTTGATCTTTTGAACTATTTTTTCAAGTTTCTTAGTTTTTGATGGATTTTTTCAAATTTATTTTTTCTTTTTTCATTTTTTTTATAGATTGCAACAATGGCCAGTAGTCAAAGTTCAGTGGGTGGGGAAGGAAGTCAAAAGTTCAAAATTGAGAAAGGATCTCCTTTATGGGCACATACCACAAGAATTTCACAAATTCCTGGAGGTGGGGGTTTTGTTTGGAAGTGTAATTTATGCAATGCACAATATAATAGCTCCTATTACCAAGTGAAACTTCATTTTATGGGCCCTAGTGGCAAAAGGATTAATATGTGTGTGGGCCCAAATAAGAAGGGGTTGTCTTCTGTACAAATAGCAGAATTTATAAAAGAACAAGAAGATGCTGACAAATGAATTGCAAAAGGAAAAGAAAGTAGTTATTCTTCCGAAAAGAAAAAAACACCAACATTACCCTCTCAAGCAGTTAGGGCCTCCAAACATCCCTTCTTGCCTATGCCCTCTACGGAAGAGGAAGATGAAGATGAACAACAAATCACCACCCACAAGAGAGGTCCATTGGAGAGGGCATTTAAAATGGAGGCAAGAGATATTGCTGAAGAAAAAATTGCACGTTGCCTCTATGCCAATGGTCTTCCATTCAACTTGGTGAGATCACCATATTGGCGGGACATGGTGTGCAATAAATAGTGCACCTCCTGGTTTCACAAGTCCTGGGTTTGAAAAGGTGCGTACCACCTTATTGCAAAGAGAGAAAAAATCTTTAGAGGCCCAACTAAAACCAATTAGAGATTCTTGGATTGAAACAGGTGTATCTATTGTTTCCGATGGATGGAAAGATTGCAAAAACCGTCCATTGATCAATGTTATTGCAGTGTCCCCCAAGGGGGCAATGTTTTTGAAGGCAGTTGACTGTGAAGGGGAAGTGAAAGATGCAGAGTTCATTTCAGGATTCTCATTGACTCCATAGAGATGGTGGGTGATGAAAATGTTGTCCAAGTAATTACGGACAATGCAAAAGTTTGCAGGGCTGCAGGTGCTTTGGTAGAGGCTAGATATGAGCACATCTTTTGGACACCTTGCACCGTACACTCCCTCAATTTGGTGATGCAAGCAATTGGAAACCAAATAGAGTGGGTGAAAGAAATATACCAGGAGGCCGAGGAGATCCAGATGTTTGTGACAAACCACCATATGTCACAAGCAATTTTCAGAATTTTTTCAAGATTGGAATTGTTGAAGGTAAATTTAATTTATTATTTATTTAGTTTCATTTATGTCATGTTTTACATAATTGAATAATTTATTTTTTTAACTTATTTAGACTAATTTAGTTATTTACATGTTCTTAGGTTGCTGAGACCCGATTTGCATCTCACACAATTGTTCTGAGACGACTTGTGAAGGTGAAAGAGGCATTGAGTCAAATGGTTATTAGCAACCAATGGGGTATATGGAAGCAATCAAATTCAGAGAGGGCCCAAAAGGTCAAGGCATTGATCTTGGATGACAATTGGTGGGATCGTGTGAATTATGTATTGGAGATGACCGAACCTATCATGTCTATGCTTCGGTTTGCTGATACAGATGAACCATGCTTGGGGGATGTCTATGATAGCATGGACACAATGTTGGAGAAAATAAAAATTGAAATACAAAAGAGAGAGAATGATCCTGAAGACACCCTTTACAAAAGGGTGGAAGCAATCGTTCTTCATCGTTGGAACAAGATGACAACACCATTGCACCTCCTTGCATATGCCCTATCTCCAAGGTACTATACTAGAGAAGTACTTTCTATCCCAGGGAGAATACCGCCATATAGAGATCTTGAAGTTGCTAGAGGGTATAAGAGTGCATTTAAGAGACTCTTCAGTGATCCAGAAATGGAGACAAGTGTTTGAAAGAATTTGGAATGTTTATCATAGGAAAAAATCTTAGCCCTTCTGTTGCCAAAGACCAATACAAAATGGATGCTATTACATGGTGGTACCTCCATGGTCAAGTTTATATGTACCTCCAACCTCTTGCAATCAAGATCCTCTCACAAGTAAGTTTCTTTTTTTTGCCACTTGTATTGTAGAATTTAACACTTAACATTCTTGAATTTATCTTGCATTTTTTATTTTTTATTTTGTTGGTTTTCTCTCTAGGTTGCAAGCTCTTCTGCTGCTGAACGGAATTGGAGTACATACTCCTTTATCCACTCAGTGAAGCGTAACCGGTTGGCTGCAAAAAGAGCTGAAGACTTGGTGTATATTCATTCCAATTTGCGTCTTCTGTCACGTAAGGAACCTCAATACAAGCAGGGGGCAGCAAAGCTTTGGGATGTAGCACCCGAGTCTGCTGACTTGGATGCAACCATTCAGGATCTTGCTAGAGCCACTATGGATGATGTGGATGATAATGATGATCATGACATGCATGGTGCTGGAAGTGGAAGCGGAACCGCTTTGGGTTCAAATGATGATGATCTTGAAGTTGAAGCCACTGAAAATCCAAATCACGATGACTTTTTTGATAATCCTTTTGATGATTGATGAACATTGAAATTGAATCATGTTTCAACTTTCATGAACTACATTTTGTAATTCAGTAATACTATAATTGTGATGATCTCCATAACTGATATCATTGATATGGCGTATTTGAATATTTTTCAACTATCAATTGACATTTAATATTTATCTTTGGCATTTGGCATTGATCAATGATCAAGTATCATACTATGAAATGATTTAGTTTTACAATTCTGTATATTTCTCTTATTTTTTTGTATATATAATACATATATATATATATACACGTACCCATACGTACCCAAACCCCTAAAAAAAATTTTCACGTACCCACGTACCGGGTTCTCGTCCCCGAACCCGTCCCCGAACCCGAACCCGAACCGGTAACTTAGCCAGTCATGCATCGGAGAATTGTATGTTTAAGCCCTGAAAATAGCCTCCAAAGGCTGAACTGCTAAAAATAGCCAGTTGTCAGAATCTGTTTGAATTTCACGTGTGGATGCCCTGAAGCTGCCTGAATGTGCTGAAGTAATTAGAATCCCGAAATCCTGAGGAAAAGACCTCAGATTAGGTACTTACTAAAAATAGTAAGTTGTCAGATTTCAGTAGGATTTCAGTGGGATCCTGCCTTGAGCTTCCTGATTGCACTGTTGCACTTAGATTTCACCTTGATAACCCAATTTGACCTGAAACAAGCCTAAAGGATGGAAACCCTAAATTTCGTAGACTTGGCAATCATTTCAATCTAGGTCAAAGACGGGACCTCCTCGGAAGGACAAAAGATCAGAGACAGAGAGAACCAAAGCCAAAAGACCAGAATGGAACAAAAATTAGGGGGTCCCCATCTTGGATGGGGTGATGTGTGAAAAAGGTCACAACACCACCCACATGCTAATACTGGCATGATAGTTGAGGCACAAAGTTTCTCACATAACAGAGTCCACTGGTGACGTGCTCTCTGCTCTCAGCAAACTTTGATGCTATTGTTTCTTTTATCTTTGCCTTGAAGATCAATTGCGTCCTCCAAGTGTAGACAGTCTCTTTATCTTCTACATCTGTGACTGATTCATATGACATCCCCAAGTTAGCAATCAAGATCTCATCTTTGGGTCTACTAATAGCCAAGTCATGCTCCTCCTCTTGAAGTTGTAGACGGAGCTCGCATACATTGTACCGTAACTAGTATAACTCTGAAAGCACAAAGAGGCCTCTAGTAACAAACTCCTCCTCCCACTCATCTAACCGCTTGCCATATGCAACCAAATGATCAAGCTAACCCTGTTCTGCTGGTGGTTCTAACATCGGTGGGAGTGAGGCAACAACATTTCTTGTTCTGTGCACAAGGCTAGAAATGTATTGACAAAGCTGTTGTATTTCAGCTTTGAGAGCTGATTTATCTTCTCCATTCTATCCCTTGCGCTATCTGTAGCAACTTGTAAGAGATCAATCTCCGTCTGGCGAGTACTTCTACCGAAGTTGACTGTGATCACTTCGAAGTCCTGAGCTTCCATCTCATTCAAACTCTTACCCTCTGGAGGTGCAGCAGTCTCAATGATGATCTCCTTACCTGCATTCCTCTCTACGTGGACCTGTTTCTTGATCCTCTTGTCAGGCGCATCTTGATAAGCATGATCAAAATTTGAATGATCAAGCTCATAAGATGGTTGTCTCCTCTTTCTTCCCAGTTGACTCTCAAGCCAAGACAAATCCCGACTAATTCCACTAAAATGATTTGTGCTAGTAATGGGAGGCTCTGACGAAAGTGAATGCGTAGAGGTGTCAGTGTGAGGTGGAGAGTCCAAGTCCAAATCAATATGAATCGGAACTGGAGGCTGCTCTGATGTCGATGACGGTATATGTGACTGAACCTCAAGCTATGGTGAACTTTGAACTGCCTTTTTGATAGGCTCTATATGCGAATCAGCAATAAGTGCCTTTCCTTTTGAGTTATTAGGCACTGCATTCTTCTTAGGAGGGTTACTCCTCTTCTTCTGCTCGGGTTTAGATGAGGAAGGTAGTACAACTCCCACTGGTGGCGGGTCTACTCTAGGCATAAATACCCTCCTAGTCCTCCTCCTTTCTAGATAAAGCATACTATTTTGAATGACTCTGCTCGACCTCTCCTTCACTAATGAGTATTCTTTGGCATACCAATCAACTGTCAGCAATGGTCACCCATCAACCTGTTCTCTGTAAAACTGAGGAAGTGCATCTCCCTCATCCTCTGACAAACCTTCCACCTCTTCTGCCAAGAAGACAGATATCTGCGAAAGAGAGAACCTGCTATAGCTGCGTCTGCGTACCTCAAAGTCATCCTCGCAATTCACCCAGTATTCCTCCATTGTAGGTTTATGATAAGAGCGACTACCAAGGTGTGTTGCGTAATGACTCCAAGGATCATATGTGCGTGTGTCAACCAAGTACTTGAGTTTGCAATTCTCTAACTCTTGTCCCGCAGCTTTAGCATCAACTGCTGTCTTGCACCAATTATTCCAAATTGCATTGAAAAGTTGGTAGCCTGTTTACGCTTGTGGCGTAAATGTTTGTGAACCTCATACAGCTGCCTCAAGAACTCCATGAATACTATCTTATCCAAAGGATAGCGTGGAAGCATAGCTGGATTTCCTGTGGATAGACACGGATGTAGGTGTATGTAGGGAACTGAATGAACCAGTCCGCCCAATCTTCCATTGCTGCTCTAGCAACCGCTGAGATACGAACATGCTTTTCCCAATCCAAATTTTTCACTATTTATGTCAAGAAAGCCTCCTGCACACGTTTCAAATGTCTTTCAGCCTTTGTGAACTCGAGCTGATCATAGTAACGATAGACTTTTTGTGCACTGAGTATGCCCACCGTGTTCAACCCTCTAAACTGACCCTGATAGGCGATCAAGTACACGAGGTAGGAACACATATGAAACTGGTGCGCAACTAGGAAACCGGTGATTTGCTCGTGAATAGCATCGCTGATGAAGGATGCCCAGTGAATGCTAAAAACCCCATCTAGCAGGCCTAAAGGTTGGGCGCCCCTGGCCTATAGAAGTGCAGGCATGTATTGCTACGTTTCTCCACCCTCAGATTTACGTTCTCGATAGAACCTTTGTCACGGTCACTTGGAATGTCGGATCACCTCATGAACTGATGCGTTGCGAAGCTAGACTAGATTAAAAAAGATCTCAGGAAGACCACATCTGCAAATTCATACATCTGGGAGGCTAAATTCAAGGGCGCCCCTGAGCTACAAGGGCGCAGAAACCATAAATTTGACAACCTCTGTGACATGCATCCTCCTCGTAGCCTCAGCTTCTGACATCAACTATCGGAGTTCTGCACTATGTACGTCTTCGCTTGATAGCTCGTTGGAAAGCTGAGCTAATTCTGAAGAGATTGAATCCATCAACAAGCACATGCAACAAGATCTGAGCCTCCAAAAAGAAGGGCGCCCCTGGGCTACAAGGGCGCAGGTCTGTTTTCTGCTTGAGATTTTCATTTGTCTTTGTTCTGAAAAACACTCCTCCAGCCACTGAATTGACTTTGTAGAAGTATAATCTCGTTGTGAAATGCTCCTCCATCATCACATGTTCTGCTCTGGATCCCAGGTTCAGGTTCTGATCTCCAGGTATTGACCAATTGCTGCTGACGACTAACATGACACTAACCAAAGTCCATGCTTGACTTGCCCAAAACTTGTATTTTAACATCATTTAAACAAAGTTTAGACTCTTTAAGCAAAATGCCTTAATGAAGCAAAAAATTTGGTTTGGGTACAACATAATAATATCAAATTGTTAATATTTATTGTGTTATATTTGATAATTATAATTATAATATTATCTTATGATAATTATAATTATAATAATATTAAATTGCTAATATTTCCTTTTATATTTTTAATATGTATTTTGTTATTTATTTTATTTATTTATTTGCATTTCAATGCTTTATATCTTAGTGTTACAATTTTGGGGGCATGCCAAAAAGATGGTATTGTGAAATTCGCAATAGTTATTCTCCTTTTATGAATGAAATGTGTGCTAGGGACTGAGTTGTTTAATAGTGTTTAGCAGCCATGTTTTTTCAGATAGAATATACCTTTAACTCTGAAGTAAACAAACTAGTAATGAAACATGAGGATTGAAGCTGCACATTTTAAGGAATTTAGAGTAAATTCCCTTCCTCTATTTTTTAAATCATGACTATGTCCCTTTTGATTTCCAGCAGAGTTCCTCCTCCTTGCATTCTGTTTACTTGATGCAAAGATCTGGGATGACTTGCAAGCAATCATGAGAAAAATACAGCGGCGAGTAACTCACCATATTACTTTGCCCCAAGTAATACCTAAAACTTGCCACAGTTTTTTCAAAAAAACTCACCAAACAAGTAGAAAAATTGTGTAAACTCGCAACTAGGTCAAAAACTCAGCCAGCAGGTAAAAGAGGATTCAAGATGGATTTTTAACATTTTTTTAGTTTGTTTAGGTCTGTTTTTTATCAGTTGTGCATTCTAGCATGCTATTTGAAATTTCCTGGGCTTTTCCAACAAATTCTTCACCGAGGATTTTAAGTTTGGTCAATGGTAGCAGGTGCCTGGCTGCAGCAAAACAAAATGATGGATTATGGTGATTTATACTATAAATTAACTTTCAAGACTGTATGACAGAATTTTTAAAATTCTATAAAAGCATCACCTTAAACTATTACAAAATTGTCAACGATGCACACCAAAAAATGGGCATATGATGCCATCAAAGAACGATTGTACACTGAAGAATGGTTCAGACAACAACACCAAAGAATGACTGTAGGGATGCACAGAAAATAACTCTACACCCACACAGCAGCAGTAGACTTTTCTGAGATTTAGTCATTAGAAGAAATTTATGATTTGTAATTTTTATTGATATTGAAACTTATTGAAACTTAAAGTTTATATGAATTGAACTCATTTTTGGTGTGTGATGTCTATTGAACTCTAATTTTTATCTATATATTAAAGAAATCAATAATACTTTCCATAAATTTAGTAATATGTGTGCTTTTGAAGAACATTTTTTAATGTTCGATAAATCTTGCCAATTTAATGTCAAGTTCTTTAAAAAATTTGGTCTGCCAAATTATTGCTGAGTCTAGGGTTTTCAATTATTTGCTTTTCTTTGCTTTCTTTTGCATATTCAAAGCTGGATTCCCCTTTGACTGACCATTGTACCTATAAATAGTAGATTTTGATTTGTTTTTAACTTTTTGAAAGTTCTGATTGCTACGAATAGGTCAAACCACCTTCTATAAATATCATACTCCTCTTGACAAGTTTTTTACTCAAATTCAGTCAGCCTTCAATGTTTAGGTGCACCTCTATCTATAGATCTGCATGTTTTTCCCATACCTAGTCAGCTCCCACTAATAGGTGCCTGCCAATATGATTGTCTTTAAACTTGATATTTGGAACTGCATTATCCCCTTCAACAAGCGTGCACTTGTACAAGGGATTTCATTATTAAAACTGTGAACATCTTTTCCTCTTGATCAACATGTGCTCAACAATGCTAATTCACTTCAAAACAAGCTGACCTCTTATCTCCTTTATAGCAGTGTGCACCTATATGAATGAAAATTGCTTTCAAATTCTGAAATAAAATCCTCTTTACAGAGATGCACACTTTTCTAAGTAATTTTGAACATGAAACTGAAACGACATTTTGCCCGTATGAGTGTGCTCCTATATGTGTGTTTTCAATCTCTAATTTGAAATGTCCAATTTGCTTTACATTCCAACTATTTGACGAAATATCTAATTTCATACTGTTGGACAGCTGTTTTTCATAATTCCTAGAATTGAACAACAAGAGTATTTTATCATTTTATGAATTAAATTGTAATCATATGTGTGGTTCTCCTCCATATAGCTTGAATTTGTAAGTCTGGATGGCTATGCTACCAAGACATTATCAATTTTCCTTATTGTACACAATTACCAGTAAGCTAGTGTCGCAACCACCATATGCTCTCACTTTGCCCACATTAGGATCTAGGTGATCAGAAAGTATGAGGGTTTATGCATCATGCTAATATTTGTAAAAATTCAAAAATATCAGTTTCGGGACATCATTGGATCTAAGTATGACTTCTAAGCTTCCTTCCATGATTCTTATGAAGATACAAGAAAGGACAACAAAGATGACACCTACACACAAGATGAAGAAAACAAGACAAGATTTGGAATGTGACTTGCGCTTTGGAAATCAACAACTTTTTTTAGCTCAAACTTGACACGATATGAGAAATTTTGTATGGGTATAACATGTGTATTGTTTTTAATGAAAAAATTAGTTCAAATTTTGTCAAATCTTGCAAAATGTGTTTCTAGTTTAGTGGCACAATGAAGATGCTGCATCACTTTTGTGTATAATTCTCTATGGTTTGTTTATGTTTTCTTTTATTTATATTTCCTATTCTACAGCTCTATTTGTTTGCAAAACTGTAGTATTCAAAAAGTAAAACATTTACAAAACTCTGTTCTAGGTATAGTCCATATTCCCAATCCATGTGGATGATTAATGTGGATTCCTCAATAATCCATGCTTTGTCAAGTGCCGAGTGCTTCCATCCACTCAAGTGCATCATAGAAGAACCAACTGAAAGAATTCAAGGAATTTTCTTAAAGTGGTGAGCCTAACATCTGAACAGAGACACTTCATTCATCTAGGCCTTTCCTCATGAAATTTGGTTTGCACGATCAGGTTTGAATTTAAACACTTAGAAGATTTTGGTTATAAAATGGTAACTTCTTATTGTCATGCAACATTGTCCCTAAGACACCATCGACCTTAAACAATATTTAGTAATTTTATATTTCCTAGAATAAACATCGATCAAAAGTACAATAATAACTCCGAAAGAATAGATTGAATAATCCTCGGAAAAAAGCACAGCTGTATCAAAACTAAGCTTCCAAGTAATCCCTAGAGAATTCAAGAGTGAGAGACTACACTATGTACCTTTGAGAGAATTACCAAAAGCCTACCAAGATAAAAGCATACACATTTTTAAGAATACAAAGAGAAAATTTGGATACCTCGATAGATCAAGCCCTTCTCATGTAACCGGATGAAAGCCTCCACAACAGCTTCTACAATCAAAATATATAAAATTTATATATTATCAGAAAGAAACATTACCAAAATCATGTGTGCTTTGACAGTCTGCAAATAAGTATGAAAAAATACCACAAATAAGAAGATTAATTTTCCAAAGAAACTATGCCTTTTAAAATAGAATATTGAGAGGCTTCTGTTTTTTTACTTTGCTGCAAGCAATCTATTATCATGTACAACATTTCCATATCATGAACTTGGCGATTCTGGAATATGGCCTAAAATATGGAAGTAGGAACTGCCTTTGAAACTAACATAAACCTTTAGTTTTCATTTTGAAAATTAACCTTGGAAAATGCATAAATCTTCCTCAGATGAAAACAGAGATTCACAGGTATGATGACTTACGACTCAACTGATCATCAAGAGTGAAATGCTCTCTACTCCAGTCACATGATGCACCCAGTCTCCTGAGCTGGTTTGTAATGGTGCCTCCATACCTAGAAAAAGAAGTGGAGGTTATTATGATGCAAACTCTCTGCTTCAATTTTGCAAATCATTTAGAGATGCAATCAACAAATTCCATTTATGTGTGTGTGTGTGTGTGCGCACGCGTGCCTGCTATTGTGAGAAAGACAAAGAGGTGGTTGTTCTAGAGCCCATACATTGTTCCTTTTTATTAAGGTCACATATACACAGTAAATTAAGTGTTGAAAATAAGTGAGCTCTAAGCCAAAAATACTAGCAATTTGATAAACCTTATTATGTCACTAAAGAGCATGGTTTGGGAAAAATAATTGCATTAACAATTTGGCCTCACAACTTTACTCAATCCTGACTGTAAAAAAATACGAGTGGAAGTGATTACAAACAGGTAAAGGAATTATCCATAATCCAAAGGAAAACAACTACTTTAGATATGAGAATAAGCAAGGACGTCAAGTTCAAATGTTAACCAACTGTGGCTTGAACAAAAAAACACCACAAAAACTTAGCAACACAAATATTTGTCTTAAGGTTGAAAGAATCCATACTTCCTCTTCCATTCCCAAACCCTAGCTACAAATTCATCTCTGCTCAAATCTTCCCTTCGTGTGCCTTCAGATGCCAACAGTTTCTCCACAACTAGCTGCAGAACCATTAATAGCCGAATTTACCAATGGTTTCATAAGTAATAAATAATTTACAAGATTTCTTCCAGAAATAAAGATGATTTACTATACTAGGAAAACACCAAATTTAAAAATAATCATACGAAATACAAAGCAGCCAGAAAAATACTCTTCAAATATTTATTGATGCTCAATAAAGGAAAACAAAGCACAAAGCTAGACAACATTTATTAAAATAATACAGACTGGCCAAAATGCATAACAGAGTTTAAATATTGAGGCACTTGTATGCACTGTCACTGTTTTCAACATTGCGTGCATGTGAAGATTAACACTGCCAACTTTAACTATCAGACTCAACAACTTGCGAGCTGGGTCACCTCAGGGACATCTGCAGACCCGAATTCCAGACTGAGCAGAGCTTACCAGTCAGGACTTACTCAGTAAACCATAAACAAAAATAGAAATAACACAAGAACAATTCAAAATAATGACAAAACAATCAAAACCAATTTGGATCAAGTCTCCTTACCATGTCACCAACTTAATCATACAATCTTGGAAGCCCTTGAAATAATGTAGCATACATTGCATTGTAGATACTATTGAGCTTAGAACTCCAGTCCCAATAGTGACATGCCAAAAGCCACTTCAACAGATGGTGCCATTGGTCTTTCCATTGTTGTGGAAGACGAGCACAACCACTTCCATCCAAAACATTTAATCTATTAAGGCCTATTTACAGTGACTTTCTTTTGATGCCTTGTTCATTTTGTGCACGGTTAAAAGCTACTTTTCATAAAAAACTTGGATAACAAACAAAAAAATAAAACCAACTATTACAAACTGCTAATTAATAAACACATGATAATTGACATAAAACCTGATTAACTAAAAAAGGTAGAAGACTAACAAATTTTCAACGAACACACCAAGAAGTACATTACATTTTGAAATAACAAATATTTTCCCTCCTTGAAATGCATTGTCCCCAAAGAAAATGTAGTAAAGGATGTGACGTTTCTCATCCTTCACATGCTGCACCTTCCCAGGCAAGATCCTTCCATCGGATGAAGAGCTTACTAAGTACCATATTAGATTCAATTATTTTTCTCTAGTTTTAGGTACAAGTGTGCATCATTGGTTTTCTCTTTTCCTTTGGAGATTCATTGACCTTGGATGTTAGGAGAGATTCAAGGGGGTGTACCCAACTTCCGACTAACATTGTTCCTTGCAAGTGGTATCAAAGTTCTTTCTTGGATCTCTTCTTAGCGATTTGCAATCTCTTGTTCAACACACGGTGCATCGAAGTAACTGTGATAGGTTAATAGCCTCTTGCAGAATCAGTTGCAAGTCTCAATTGATTAACTCAGGAAAGTACTTGGGTTTAAAATCAACCTAGAATCTCATTGTGAGTACCCCAAGAACCCACAAGTAGTCCAAAAACTTTAAAACATCAAAAAATGGCACTTAAACTTGTGAGATGTTGAAAAAAATTGTTAAAACATTAAAAAAGGACTCTCCAATGCTAGGGTGCACTGCAGTATAAAGTTGACCCAGAATTTTTCAATTAAAAAAAATGTGGCATATAAAGCATAAGCGCACCTTTGGACATTGGTCGCCAAGTTTCAACAGAACAGAAAAAGTCAGCCTCATAGTGGATTGAAGCATGCTGGCCTGGACTCATTCCAAAGTTTTAAAACATCAAAAGAGGTTCTTCAATGCTGGAGCAAATGCCATTATAAGGCAGTGACTAAAACATTAAAAAAATAACATATTAAGGCCCAAGCTCACATGCAACTGTGTTGTGTCATGTTTTTGCAAAGATTAAAACACTAAAAATGGTGTCACTTCATCCTTTAAGTGTGCTTCTTGTTTTTGCATTTCTACTTTCAAGTTTTCAACTCTTCAATTTGCAAATCAGACCCTTTCCTTTCATCACGTTGTTGGGAACACTTTGTGAATCTACAGCAGGGTTTAGCATCAACACATCACTTGTCACCATCTCCAAACATCTACAACAGATTTCAAGTTTCTTTTACAGGTTTCTGAAGATTGTATCTTTGTTTGGCTTCCATCCACAGCAGGTTACAGCAGATTTCGATCAGTCAATGAGGAATAAACATCATTTTATCCAAACATTTAGGGTTTGTCAAAGGAGGACTTTATTTGATTGTGTGAGGGATTTGACATCTTGTGATTCACTTTCCCACACCCTAGAATTTTCAAAACAAAATAGTTGTAAATTTTTGTTTTTCTAAAAACAGCACAGTTTGAGTGTGTTTTTCAGCAAGATGAAAAGAGTTTTCCCAAGATTCAAGTCCTCGAGATTGAATAGAACTCACTTCTTAGGGTTTATCATGGAATAACATTTCCAAATAATGGACTTTCCTTTGGTGTTGGTATCTAAATATCCAAAAATCAAAGACACCAAGCTAGGGCATGTAAACATGTGAGAGGTAGATTTGGAAGAAAGGATAAAAAGCAGTGACAAAATTGCCAAGAGACTCTTGGATAGTGGGCTCATTGAAGCAACTTCTTTTCCCATTTTTGTTCAAAGCCAAGAACTTGTCATTATTTGTGCGAGATGTTATGATCTTGAAAAGAGGGAAATCCACATGGAAAATGATTAAGTTCTCCCTAAGTTTGAAAGAAATTAAGAGGATAAAATGCTTTCTGAAATTGATAAGGAGGCATAAATTCAAGGATGAGCTCTCTTTTCACTTTGCTGATTTACATGATAGGTAAAGAGGAGACACAATTGTTCAAATCTTGGATGTTCTTCATCATGTACTCCATTTGTGAGGGAAAAATCTACTTTGACTGAAGAGTCTTGATCAGTGATTGTATTCACAAACAATTTTTGGAGTGTCAATAGACTTGTGAGTTCCATTTGGTGTCCTATTTTGTCTACACCATGGTAACCATAGGCTCTTTTCAGGTTTGACTAGGGTTGCAGGGTTCAATACCACACAAATTTGCAGAAACTTGCCACAAATGTAATGTAATGAGTCTATGAATAATGAAACATATTGTAGGGTGAATGATGCCTAATTCAATAAGGAAGTTGGATTGGCAACTTCATATCAAGATTCTAGAGCAAGCCAAGGCAATGATTTTGGAGTTGTTCGTTAGTTTTTGAGAACCAAACTTGATCCTAATCATTATCTATGAATCCACCACAATTCAATGGTAAATAATGGTGGCGATTGGCCAAAAAACAGGTACTAGCTTGCTAGACTAGACCTCTACTCTTCGGGCTCTATGAAACATTAGGAGGGTGATTCTAACAATGTTTATATGATATTTTTGTGCCATTTTATCATGAACATTGAAACAAACAGATACATCCCTATCAAACGCTAATAGACAAAATTCCTTAAAGATTTGGTTGACCCTTTAACGAATTGTACCTAAAGCAAGGAATGAGTGGTACTTCATACCACTATACTGCAATTACAGGTGTGTCAGAAATTGTAATTAAGATTTGTGTTCTTTGTCAAGTGCAGATAAGCTCGCTAACATTTAGGATAACCAAATTAATAGACCGGTGCCTTATCTATGGGGCAATGGACTAATACTTGCAATAAACTGTAGTACATTAGCAATGGAAACAGGTATTTAAAGACTATTAATATAATGCTTTGCATTATACCATATCCAGAGATAGAAACTACTTAATAATCCTTGAATTTCATCTCATAAACCTATGATCTCATTTAAGCAATTACTTAGCTCTTTGAACTAAAGCAGAAACAAAATCACAAATTCAACTAGAGTGGTCAAAGACAAATAAAAAAACCTTGATCCCTTTATTCATAATTTGAAAGACAAAATACACAGGAGAGAAACTATTGCAGAATGTGCAATTATCATCCAGACACCATTGCTACTGTAAATCCATTAAGCCTATTACAATTCTAAATGCATTCCTAAGACTCGACACTACTCCATTTCTCTGTGCTTGAATTACAAAGTTACTCTCACATGAGCTCAAAATTTGCTTAACCATCAAAATACCTATGTAATTGGCCTTGAATTCCCATTTATAGAAACATGGGAGCAACAAGCATCGGGCCAAATTACAATTAAAGTCACATTTACATTTGACATACATTTCAATTTCAATTTCACAATTCCCTCAGACAGTTATATTTGCACTTTGCAAAGTGGGGGGAACGCACATAAGACAAAAACCCTTTTCCATTCGCTGAAGAAGTTTTACCCACCTTCCAAAAGGCATAATTCGTCGTTGCGGTGGTGTCCAACACCTCTCCTTCACGTCAATCATCAAAAACAAAAACACCGAACCAAGACACCTCTTGGTTCATTACCCTCAAAATCAGAGTATGCATGTCACCTTCGTGATTTTGTTGAAAATGGAGGATTTGTCTCGCCATCATCAGAGTCTTCTCGCCCTGCAAGCAGAAGAAGATATTGGGCATAATCTAGGTCATCTTTTGCCTCATCTTCCATGGCAACGTCACGTTCCTCCATATAAGAATCATAAGCCCTGTGGTCCTTATCCTTCTTTTTCTTTTCAAATGGATCGGCCATATCATTGTTATCATCCTTCTTGTGCTTAGCCAGCACATTTGTCCTATGACCACCTTCAGTAATATCCTGGACCTCACCTTCCACGGCAAAACTCTCCTTTTTGGTTTCAAGGACTTCTGAAGTACGACCAGCTCAATTTCAGGTGTGTCACCCTGGGTTTTGGACCTATTCACGCTCTTCTACTTGGGTTTCCTCTCAAGTCGAGGTGATGACATTCTAGCTTCACTCATTTTCCCAATACAAGAAGCCTAGGGTTTACAATTTTTCACTTGCAGAAGAATTACACTGGTTTACATCCTCATAAGCAAATTCACAAGACAAAAAACCCTCCCAGACCACACAATTCCCACCAACTTAATGGATTTTGCAAACAATTGAACCCTTATAAACCCTAAGTACCTAAGGCTTATAAAACCCTCGACAATTCCCCAAACCAACCAACTCATGCACAATTGGCACAAAAAAGTGTGGATACCTACTTACCTGGAAAAAATTCTCTTAAATGCCTCTACAACTGCCTTCCCGAGCTCGTCACACCTTTCTCTTTGGCTCTAGACCAATCCTTCAGCTCTCAACAATTGCAATTATGAGAGAAAATTGGCCGACAATTCACTTTATGTCGAATGCCAGGAGTGTGGTCACCATTAATGTTCAAATGAAATCTCGCGCAAGCGAACTGACGTTCAAACCCACAAGTTTGAAAACGGGTCGTCAATCGTGCAATGAGGTGGATAAGCACACGATCGAGATTGAATCAACAACATTTAAACAAGTTGACTATAAACAGCCACTTGCTTCTACCCAATCAGAATGCATCGTGTGAGAAAGCCTCCAACCTATCCGTGGGCTCCTCCATCCACTAAGCGCCACCAGAAAATCTTACATATCAATCTCCCTACTCCGCGTTGGTCTTAAACTGCTTGCAAATATCAGCAACAAGGAGGTGGGGAAGGGCTAAGATTGAATCTCACATCTCCCATATGTGCTCATTTTACCATGAACCATCCGCCCATGCATAGAAACCTTGGACACATCCAACGGCCAAGATCAAGTGATCTCATCAGCATTTAGAACACGTGCGGAAGAAACCTTTTAGTAGCGCGGGCTTTACCCTTAATACCCATGGCCGAAATATTTCATTATATTTTTCCTTTCTCTAATGTTTGTTTTGTCGCTTGTTGGTGTAGCAATTGGCACCTCTGGAGTGTGAATTGGTACGAACAGCTATGCACAGTGCATAATGATTGCTCTTCAAATTAGGAGGGGAAGCTCCCTCTTTTGCTGATATGCGTTCTAAAAGTAAAGTATCTAAATCCTATCTTTTTCGACTCAGCCGGAAGAGGCACAAGGTTAAGAAAACCAAGGACGTTGCAACTAAGGATTTTCTCTGGTTTTGCAAGTCTTAACTACAACTAAAAACTAAATGCTTTAAACTAACCAATCTCCTCAAGAAAACAGAGCATGAGGAAAAGGAGCAAGAATGTGATTATACGATAAACTTCAGGTGCAGATTCACAACATGAAGGCAAGGTGGCTCAACTATTTGTTTGGCTGGGAACAAGTTTATTAGAAACAAACAAATATACGATAAACTGAGTACAGCTTCACAACATGAGGGCAAGATGACTCAACTATTTGCTTGGCTGAATAGGTTTATTGACACACGTCAAATGATAAGCTTTAGGTACAAATTTGCAACATGAGGGCAAGGTGGCTCGGCAATTTGCTCATCTGAATAGGCTTATTATTAACATAACATAAGGTAAGCAACTAGGACAGCAAATTGCATTGGCAAAACACACATACAATAAACGATCAAACTAGCAACCCCATTTAACTAAGATGAACAAACACCATAATAATAACATTCAAGAAAGGTGGGCTCAGCTATTTATTATAACAATAAAAGCTCGTGAACAGATACAAGAACAGCTATATTATAAGCAAGGTGGGCTCAGCATATATTACTATTGGGTGCAAAAGTTATTTACAAATGAGTTGAATGCTCTTATTTATAGACATCAAAGGTGTAGGGAACCCCAAAATCACCTTGAGTCAACTACAGTCTCACAAGCATGAGAGATTTTATTGCTAAGTCTAGATCAAATGAAACTATACAGTTAACTGGAAAGCTACCATCAGTTAACCGATACAAACAAGACTAAATGGACATGTGCAACATGCACATCCTTATTGAAAGAGAGTTAACCGATAACTACCATCAATCAACTAATCATAACTAAAAGTCCATCCTCCTGCGAAGATATCTCCAAGAATGAGATAAGCGTGCATGAGACCAGCAATAAGAACTCAAGAAATGACGTTGAGTCAAATGCTGCTTCTGACTCATCCTCGTAAATAACTACAGGTCCTAACTGGTTGTCTTCTACAAGCCCTCTCTGTTTATCATCTCGTCCAGGAATTTGTCGATTGTATCATCATCTGGCACTTTCACGCTATCCACAATGATGAACTACCTGTCCAACTCCTTGTCTCCATCTTGGATCACCCTCTAACTGTCTCTGACCTCTACAGTCGCCTTCCTTAAACTAGCAGTCATCACTGAGAACTCCTTCAACTTGGACACCTCAGGATCTCCACCTAGGTTATCATGAACCAGCTCCTCGAACTCAACCTAAACTGTCTCTAACTCTATGCATGTACCATCCTCGCGCTTATAGTGACATGAGATATGAGTGATGAACTCACTAATAAGTCGGAGAGCTGAAACAACCTTCTCCTAAAGTGTGGCCATCCTAGCAGAGATTTTGTCATACATTTCCACTTTGCAAAGATACAATTCTCTCCAAGTGGAAACCTTCTTTTTATCTTCTTCTGCTTCAATGGCGTCATAAGCAACTGCCAGCTGAGAGATGAGTATTAGGTCCTTCGGCCTATGCTCTGCTATGAAAATCTCGAGCTCCTGAATCCTCTGACGAAGACTATGTGCGTTGACCCTCAACTGATACAACTCTGTGCGGAATCGACCGGAAATGATGGAGTCCTGAATCCAGGTATCCAAAAGCTTCCCTCGATTGACTAAATGGCCAAGTCTTTGCTGATCTGCGGCTGTCTCTCGAAGTTGTGGGAGTAAAGGTTCTTGTCCTGCGTTTCCATGAAGTAGACCCGAGACTGTCGGAGCTGCCTGATCTCAGCCTTGAGGGTTGTCTTATCTTCTTTGTCCTTCATGACATGCTCCTCCAGATTACTTGCAACGACCTTGAACAGGCTCACGTCCACGTGTCGAGTACTCCTGCCTAGATTCGCTTTGACGAAGGTAAAGTCACCAACATCAACTTCATCCAGGTTCTTACCTTCTGGAGGTATAGCAACTTCAATGATGATCTTTGCTTCAATAGTCTTCTCAATGTTCACTTGTTTCTTGACTCTCTTGCTTGACCCATCTTGATAAGGATCGCCAAACTCAAACAAGTCAAGCTGATAAGAAGGCCTACGCCTTTCTCTTCCCAACGGCCTCTCAAGCCAAGACAAATGATCAATGCCACCTTCTCGAGGAGAATCTGCTCCTGATGTGTCAACCAATGGCGAATCAACTGGCATGAGCGTCTCATGAACTGGAGACTCAAGCTTTGAATCAATGTCGATAGGAGACGATCGTGGAGAAAATGGTGGACCTGGATATGAATCGGCCTCAACCTGTACCACTGGTTCCACTAGGACTTCAAATGCTTTCTCAACCTGCTTCTGCTTTGCGAGGCTTTTCCTTTTTGAATTTCCACTAACTTTGACTCCTTTAGACGGCTTCAAAATAGTTTTAACTCAAGGCCTCGACCTGGAAGTAGAAGGTAGTGAAGAAATCCCTGCTGGCAACTCTGTAGCTGGAACTACCCTTCGCTTTCGCTTGCTCTCCAAGAAGTACATGTTCGTCTTAATAACTGATTTAGACAAGCCCTTGATTGAAGTATTCCCCTTGACATGCCAATCAGGTTGGCGAAGTGGCTGGCGAGCAACTTGGTCTTTAATGAATGAATTGAGAAGCAACTCTCCATCACCATTGGACAAACCCTCCACATCTTCTAACAGGAAATCAGCAATCTGTGGGAGAGTAAGCCTGCAATAATGAGGTCGGCGCACCTCAAACTCATCCTCGCAATTGACCCAGAAGTCCTCAAGCGTTGCCCTATGTGAATTGCTTCGCTCCAACCATGTTGAATAATGACCCAAAGGATCATAAGTACGCCTCTAAGGAAACACTCGAGCTGGAGTTTCTCTAACTCATTCGTCATTAACTTGCAATCAACAGCTGTCTTACACTTGTAAATACTGAAATAACCTAACCATTTTTTTCCATTTTGATTACACAACTAAGTCACCCATTAGCGTTAGTGTAAACATAAATCAGCTGAAGGGAACCCTTGACTTTCTGATCAACCCAAATCCCAGTATGGGCAAGGTGAGAGCATACTCGAAGGGGGTCGTTAGCCACAAGAACTTGCTGAAAATAACTGAAGGAAAAGCAATCACTCTACCACTTATTTAGCGGGAGGACTTGAATGGAAAGTACAATGCTGAATTCAAAGATGCAACTTGACCACTTATTCAGCAAGAGTAGGTTGACGGCTCAGTCGATCAGCAACATGATAATGCAATACAGTAAAGTAACAGGCAGCAACCGACCTCTTCCACAATCGTGGGAATTACAATGAGTTAAGTATGAAGGATGAATGGCTGACAGTACTATTGTTCAGCTTACAATAACATAGAGAGCCTGCCAAGCGTATGTGATTAGAAGATATATCATGCTGCAATAATGTAAATAAACTCCCTCAAACTCATCCTAGACTTCCTAGACCCCAGCCCATTCAAAAGTGACTTCTCTCAATCTGTTGTGACTGAAACAAGGACAGAAATGGCACAGTCTAGCAACTTGCAACATCACTAAATCGCTCATATCTCCCTCAAATCCCAACCAAATGACATGACGTAAAATGCATTATGCTCTAACATGATGGGCGACCAAGATCAAGTGTTAAAACCCACCCGAAATTCCTCCATTATTTTGGCACGGAAAACAATGCATAAACAAAAAAGTACATCCCTATGAGAGGGGCGATTTTGTCTTTTAAAAATCCACACTTAATATTAAAATCTAAGGTTTGGCAAGAAGGGTCGCCCCTAGCAAGGAAATCAATAGACAAAGTACCCAGAACCACTCTATTTTTATTTTGCAAGATATGAATGAAAACTACAATCAGCTGACAGCTCCAGCAACTCTGCAAAAACTGGTAAAATGCAAAAACGGCAACAGCAGTATACTCAAACTCAAATTCAAAGACAATAACTCAACCTATCTTAACTAGTTGCTATCTCTCAAGCAAGAAGCCAAGTCTAGCTAGGGGGTATGCATTCCCCGAAGCATTCAGTCACCAAACCGGCAGCATAACTTTGCAATAAACTCAAGATGATAAACAAGAAGATGAGCACTCCATTATATAACCTCTGAAGGACATCCTAGAAGCTTCCAGAAGATGCGCCAAAACTCATGAGTCAACCAATTTTGAATTTCCAAGTTGACTTACCCTTTCCTCAAGTTGGCGTCCCTTTTTCACTCAGTGAAAATTCTCATTAAAATAAAAGTTACTTTTCTCTTCATAAGTTGGCATCCATTTTCCTCTTTGATAAATCATCAAAACTCACAATATTCCTTGATGGGGCGCCCACCCTTAATTTCCCCCTTTTTAAAACAACTTAAGTTATGAAGCTAGACCAAGGGGTTATAATTAAAATAAAACATTATTTTAATTAAAATAACTTATCTCTCCAAGAACTGTACCCAGGTGCTGATTCAGACGCAACCAATTGAACCATCTGAAGAGGAAGGCCAAATGCACTGAAGCAAACAGGACCACTGCCAGAAATAGGACTTACTAAAAATAGTAAATCCAAGAATTTGCTCGGATCATCATGTAAGTCATATCAACGCGAAGCTCTCTGAAAACCCAGAAAAGAGCTGCCAACCAAACACCAAGATTCCAGAAGCACACTCCAACAAGAGCTGAAACACCCTCCTAGAATGTAGGAAACCCTAATTTCCGCTTCCGAGTAGTCTACGAGTCGCCAGGATAGACTAACGGTCAACTGTCAGATCACTGTTGAGAAGGGGACATTACAAATACTCAATCCAAACGGAAAGGTGAAAGTTGACTTGTGTCGATTGTGAAGAAAAGAGTGAACCTCGTGTGCTTGTCTCATAAACTCCATGAAAAGGACTCTATCTAATGGGTACCTTGGTAACATCAAAGGCTCTCTGGTGTAACCGTACACCCAAATGTATATGAAAGTAGGGAATTGGATGAACCAATCCACCCAACTCTCCATCGCTGATTTGGCCTCTGGAGAAATCCTAACATGCATCTCGTTATCTAGATCCCTGACTGTCTTCATAAGAAAATGGTCATTAACCACTTTAAAGTCTTATTCAACTTTCAAAAACTCCAACTAAGAGTAGAATTCATGAACTTGTTGAACACCAAGAACATCATTGGTCTTCAATGGTCTAAAGTTGCCTTGAAATGCAACCAAGTAAACCAGAAAAGTCACCATATGAAATTCGTGCATCTTAAGGAACTCTATAATCTGTTGGTGAAGACACTCGCTAATAAACATCACCCAGTAAAAAGTTTCTTTCTTGTCGATAACCCAAGAGATGAGGTAGAACATCCATGGTCGAAAAGTATGTGCTTCTTCTTGACCTGATACCCGGTTAAGCAAAGTTATTAAGACGGCAATCTTGTCCTTGAACTCACCACGCCCAACCTTCTTCGGCATATTATTTTTTTCAATCTTCAACCATCGCTAAGCAACTTTCTTCTGTGATCTGTCCTTATCCTCCTCCCATATCTTCTCGCAATCCAGAATGGATACAACAAAATTATCTGAGCGCAGAGGGATAGAAAAACACTTCTCCACATCCCTCGATTTGAGGCTACAAACAACCCTATTGACAGGTGTTTTATGACCGCACCAACAAAGAATAAAGTTTCCAACGGTCACCTTATTCTCTCTTGATCAAAGTATTTCGCATGCTAAGATTGCGTGAAAGATCATGCGTTCAACTCCAAGGTTCCTTTTGTAGCGAATAGGCTCAATTGGTTGATGTGAATATGCTGGGTATTCCAAGGGGACTTACGTAATTGTTCAACTTCCTGAAGCAAATGAAAGATTTGACTGAGGCTCTGATTCCTAAACTAACCAGGAAATGTTGAATTTAAAAGGGGTAAGGGTAGAGATTCTATAATCTGTTTCTAAAGGGTGGAATGCGAGGATCAACTTCAACAATCTTCAAACCAGACTCTGTTTTGCCTCCCTTCGGACAACTTCCACAAAGTCGGTGCAATCTTCAAAGGATGAGAAAGATGTTCAAATTGTGATACAACATGTACATACCATCACGACGATGCATATGGACATATGAATTACAATTGAAGTTAGGTGCCAATACTCCAGTTGACCACGCAAGGCAAACTCACCGTCAGCGAGTTCGCTAGTGGTATGGATGAAAGAAGACTTGCTTAAATCAAACGCCACATTCCACAACTAACAACTACTTGCATGGAATTAAATCTACTTTATTCTATCTACTTGAATCGGAAAGCCGAAAAATCCTTTTCAACCACTCACAACGAAAGAGAGAATCACCAATCAATGAAGTTCCTTATATTATGAGAGTTCTCCACAACAACCTTTTACAAAAACTTTCAAAGGGAAAGCTTTTCTTTCCTTTTCAAACTAAGCTAACTCCTAACTAAATGCTATACACTCTCTATTCTCTAGTTCAATCCTCTAGCTCAACTCTTAATCTAATATCTAATATTACAAATGAGGGGGAATGCCCCTTTTATATCAAACCCAGTCCAGTGGACAACTTAGATTCAAATACAATGCAGGGCTCAGATTGAGCCACATATGCTCTGATTAAGGTTTAAGCCCTAAAAACCGCCACTGAGAGGAGTGGGGCAATGAATGCACTGGAGATTCTCCACTCCTCTGCAAGAACCACTATCTGTAATCAATGCACATCATCTCCTTCCAGAAGATCATCGTCCAGAAGGGCGTTTCCTTTCTCCTTTTCCCTGGCTGCAAACTCGATGAACCTGGTCAACACAGCTTCAACTTCCTGATCTGAAATGGGAGGGATATGATCCAACTGAAACTCCAACACTGTAGCTGTTTGCCCATGCCGGGCACAAGATTTCTTCCAGGTGACAAGAGCATCCTGGGTATTCTGAATAATACTGGAAAAGGTGGAGGTGTTCTCGAAGTCATCCTGGACAAAGGCCTTCACCTCAGAAAAGAATGGTGCCAATCTATTCTTCAAACCATCCGTAGTTACCTCCTCAGAAGTCAGCCTCCTGGCAAAGATAGCCTCTAGTGTATTGAGGACTCCATCAAGAATATTTGTCATGGCCTTTCTGACCCTGACCGAATCTGCCTGTGATGCATCATAGAATCCTCGACCTGTGACTACTGAAGAGTACCAGCCGGCGAAGTCATACCTATCACCTTCCTGAATCACACCTCCCTCAACCAAAGCCTGTAGAGGTGTGTGCATCAAAGCTCCTAAGCGAAGAACAACTCTCATCTGATAGATACGAGCCTCACCTCAAGCATGGTTAACTGCATCCATTCTTGCCATAATGTCGAAGGCTTGCCGATAGGCATGTGCAAGATCCTCCATAAATTTTTTTGTTACAACGCGAACATTGGCAACCCATTTGTCTGCATCCTGTGCCATTCTTTTCAAATCTTCTAAGCCACTGATTGACTCTCTGGGAAATTCGACCGGGAGCTCGATTGCTGGATTTTTTTGCCCACAAGGACGAGACAAGTGTTGCACATAGCCAACCAGTGTTTTATGCTCTACCTTTAATCTTTTGTATTTGCCCTCGATATGGAACAATTTGTCCTTGAGTGCCTAATATGAACTGTCGCACTCCTCAACCACCTGTGCTCCAGTAGGGCAGCCAAGTTCCATAGTTGTAATCACATAATTCTCCGGAACAGCCTCATCTCGATCACATTATTCCCTAGGCACAACCACATGCAATGTCCGAGAGCCATCCTCATCAGTTGAAATCTTAGAGAACTTCCTGGCCTTCTTCTTTGTTGGGGGTGCACTGATTCTACTCAACAATTCTTCCATCTGAGCTGTCGGATCAGTCTCATCAACAGGATCACGTCTCATCCTGCCCCTTAGCCATTCTGGCACCTCCTGCCGTAAGTCTGAAATAACGAAGGGCTGCTCAACTTCGGCCTCAACCTCGTGAACTTCCTCTATGCCTTCGTGCTGACGAGGCTCATCATCTCCTATAGGCTCAGTATCTCAAGAGCTCTGGGCATCTTGATCCGAAGTAGCATCGTCCTCAAGAGCCACCTCAATCTCCTGCTAAAATTGAGTATCAGTGGCCGTCCCTTCATCTGTCTCTTGTTGATTTTCCTCCCTAGGCATGTTGATGCTTTTGCCCACTAACTCTCTGCGAGGTGGCTGACTTGCCACTTGCACTGCCTGTTCTGCATTCAATCTCTCTCTTTGATCAACAAACAGTGACACTTCCTGCATACTCGAAGAGTGTGCTTGTGATGACATATGGGTGGATTCTTCAATTCTTAGAGGTTCCGGCAAGACTGGTTCTTTTCCTTGTGGCTCTGGAGCTTGAGCAACCTGCCTTCCCTGCCTAGCAACCGGTGATCTGTGATCTCCCATCAAATTGTAAGTAAGGGGGATTGATCTGCCTTTGAGTCGATTTACACGCCTCTCCACCCAACTCAATGTGAAAGTCAAGACTGGGATGCAAAGTGTATCCAAGTCTGTGATCTCTGGCTCTGACCAATCCAGGAGTGGGAGTGGCGTATCCCTCACTGTCTTATAATCAGCTTGTACCACATTTATATCCTCCTCAATCTGGTCTGGCGCTGGGACAATCTCGCATTCCCTGATCATCTCCAATGGTACCCGTGAAAACATCCTCTTCTTGATTTCGGCCTCATCCACTGCACTAGCCCAAAAGTCCTCGATTTGTGCCTTATGCCTGAACTCCTCAGACAATATCCATCTAATATTCCTGTGGGGATCATAGTGTTGTCTGCTGGTATGGTAGGAAAAGTGGAAGAACTGAAGCTCACTCTCTGCTTCCCTAGCTGCCTGTAGTGATGGACAAATCTCATATGAATTCCCCATGGTGATAGGGAATCCAAGTCCACCCTTCTTCTTCTTCTTTTGAATCTTATCATAGGCAATCAGTTGCCTAGATATTTCCAGCATCACAATTCGGTTTGTGGGATACCGGGGCAATCTGTATGGGTAGGAAGAAAACCCTTGCAGCCTGACGTAGGTAAACTTCAGAAACTGGATAAACCAACATCTGAACTTCTCAATCAGCTCCTATGCCTCTCTGGATATTCTATGATGAGTCCTTTGTTGCAAGGCCCTCATTATGTGCATTTGAAGGCGTCATTGACCCTCTTGTAGTTGGAGGTACTTATCAAATGTAACTGCGAACAAGCCTCATGTATTTTAAACTGCTAAGGGCCACACCCAATTGGTTCCTTATACGAAATCCCTCTATACTTTGTCATTCGGGCCAACATGTAGACGATGTAAGAGCTCATGTAGAATGTTTTTGTCCTCCTTAGACTCCGGAGTTGCTCATGTAAATTATCACTGATCATCAGTGCCCAGTCTACGTAGTCCTTGCCTTCCAGCACCGGGTTGATATAATAAAACATCCAAAGTTCAAAAATGAACGCTTGGGGGCACCCTCCAACTCTGCTCAACATCATTATTAAGTCACAGAATTCCTGCCTCAAGTCTTCTGAAATTATCTGCTTAGGAAGCTTCGTGCGAGTTGGCTTAGGTTTGTTCATTCACCTAGAATTTATCAAGTCGGCACATCGGTCACATGTGGTTGAGTACATCTTTTCAGCTCTCTCCCTTGTTTTGTAAATCATCTTTTCATGAGTTGGGATTCCAAATGCTTCCCCAATTGCTTCTAGTGTAAGGTTGGCCAACAGCTTGCCATCTGGTGAAATAATAGTTCTCTGCTCCGTGTTGTAATAATTGGCACACTCCATGATCAGCTCTGGGCACCGGATTGTTGGTGGAAAACCAGCAGCTGCATAAACTCCACTCCTGACAATGTTATGCGAAGTGACTGACGGATGATGACCTCCAGTTCCCATTATTCGCCTCCTGCAAGTCTCCAAGTTGAATGAGCCCAAGTTCGTGTTACTCAATCTGCCCAACTTTAAAGAAAACTTTGACTATGGCAGGAAAGATTTGCTCAATTTTTTAATCACTACCTGTCTTGATATGCCTGCTCTGCCGAACTCAGCATGGTTTCCTTTTCCTGCAGCCCTTCTGCTTGTTTCAGCCATTCTCAACACTTTTATCACTTCAACACTTTGAAGTTTCCTATTTGCAACAACACAATGTCAAATGCTTGGAAATATTTGTTTGCAGCGATTCTCTTCAGCAACTTGAAACTTCTTCACAAGTTCGCACTTCAGCACTCTCAAATTTGTACCTTGAAGATACTTTGTACTTGGCAGCTCAAGTCTTTCGACCATAAATTCGTACTTCAGCAATTTGAGAAATTTCTTCCTTTGAGTTCGCCCTTTCAACAACTCAATCTTTCAACTCAAATTCGCACCTTTCAGTAATTTAAAACTTCTCCTTGCAAACTCACGCCTTCAGCAACTTCAAGTCTTTGCAAACCAAAATCGTACATTCAGCAACTCAAGAAGTTTCTCTTGCAAACTTGCACTCCAGCAATTTCAAAACCTCTCTTCACAAATTCGCACCTCAGCAACTCAAGTCTTTCTTCCTCAAATTCGTACTTTCAGCCTTTGAGAATATTTTGCATTCAGCAACCTGTGAGAAATATGAAAGGAACTTGAAATCTTATAGCCAAGTCGAATTCTAGAAGAGGCTAAACTTAGCAAATTTTTGAATTTCCATTTTCCCTCTTCTGCCAGTCGCAACACTTGTCACTCGGAGCATCGGAATGTTTGACTTCTCGAATCTTGAAATTTCATCATCCCTGCACAGGCCTGCTTCATCATGTTTGTATTTTAAAATGTTAAATCATTTATCCTCCATGAACAATTTCATTTCAACTAGCTAAGTCATTTGATTTCATGCTTGCTTCGGCAAAATTATTTCAGTCGTTCAGTTCAATTCTCAAGCTAAAACATTTTTGTAAACATATTCATCTCACTTGCCTTGGAGAAATTTTAACTTCACCTTAGGAAATTCATTAAAACAAGCACTGGGCAAAAATCTCTGTCAAAACGACACGAGCGAGGTGTGGAACAAGTTCAAACCATCTCCCAGTTGGAAATGCCCAATAACCAGAAGAAAATTCACTTCAGAACACATCGTTTTCATGTGTATCCGGACGAAGGGGTACATTTAATTTTTATTATTTTGAAAAAAAAATAATAAAATTTGCTAAGGTCTACTCATTTTTATTTCGGACGCATTCCACACCTGCAATCTTCATTTTTCTTGCCTTGGCATTTTCCTGGATTTTCATGAAGAATTTCCTTCCCATCTCTGGGCGCATTTCATCGTGCCTTAAGAAACATTTATCATCACCCCTAGGCGTATTTCCTAATTTCTCCTTGTAATGCCTTAGAGAATTTTAAATTTATTTAACTTACCCATGAGGGGCGCATTTGAGGGTATGAACTTCCATTTTACCTTCTTTACCTTTCCACGCCTGGACTTCCTTTACTATATTCTCCACAAAGACAAGGGCGCATTTTCATGTGTTAGCTTCCACCTAAGGGCGCATATGAGGGTATGTGAAGGAAATCCGCCAACACCTAGGAATATTCCTTAAAACCATGCCTCCTTGTCGACATCTTGGGCGCATATAGCACATGGAGGAGGACTTTCAACTTTGAGGGCGCATTTCACCATGTGAACTTCCATCTTCAACCTTGGGCGCATATGACACATGCTACTTCCACATGAGGGCGCATTTCACCTAGTGTGAAGGAATTTGCTTGCCTTAGCGCATTTTATCATGCCTTCCTCACTTGTGTCGGTAAGTTGTTACTGAAAAGAATGATTTTGGCTACCAACATTGATCACATTTGGGAGGCAATGCAAGAGAAACAATTCAAATGTTTGCCAACAATATTGATTTTGAGTAGGAAAACTCACGATGGTGACTTGATGAGTTATGCTTATCCTTTCACCTTCAGGTTGTATGAAGATGCTAAGGTTTGGGATCCGAGAATTCGTATGATTGTTGGATTGCTTCACAGGATAATGCAAAATGATAGATTTGCAAGTTTCAGTTTTATTAGAGTGGAGCAGCTGGTTCATGGTGGAGCATTCATAAGATTGACTTGGGATCCTAGTATTGGCATACAGATTCAGATTGCTTGGGGACAAACAATCTTTGGGAAGGGAGGACTGTAATGTCCCCTTCTATTTGACCATAGACAATAATTAAATGATTAAAATTAAGTTGTCGAAAAAAAATTAAAAGACAACTTAATTTAATTATTTAAAAAGGCCAGTCCTAAGCTTCTCAGGATTATTTATGTTTAACTAACTAAATGTTGAACCTTAGTTATTTTAATAAAGTGACTTTATTTTATGTCAATGGAAAATTATAAAGTGGGTCACTTTATCAGTGGGAAAATGAAATAAAAGAAAATAAAATAAAGTAATTCTCTCAAAGATGGGATATAAAAGGAGTTGAGAGCCAAAAAGAAATACATTCTTGACTTGTTATTTTCTTGAAAAAATATCACCATCTTGACTATCATGTCTTTTCCATCCAAAATTATCCAAATCAAGCTAATCACCTTTTCCGTTATTGGTCATTTAACCAACCCAAGTGCTATGCTTTATTGTAGAGGATTACTTAACTGTTGCAACTATTGGTTTTCTGGAATATTGTTATTCAATTAAATGGAATAATATTGTGCTTCTATATTTTTATTCAAAAAGACTTGTTACAAATTTATAGGAGAGCTCCTATAACCACTCCTTTACATAAACAAGTTTTTCTAAACTTCTAACAACTCATAATGCAAACAAACACTTGCACAATCAATTACGATATTATATTATTCCTACACTTGATATTCTAATGTTCATACTAACAAACTATAACAAACACACTAACAAAATCTAATGATATAATATTCCTAACACCCCTTCTTACATAAATATCCAAATGGGGACATACACACCTAATCATAAAAAACAATATTGGAACTCACCTCACTACGCTTATTTAATAGGATTGAGCTTACTGGACTTTATCTGAGGATAGGAACAAACACATCTATTGAAGGTCACACAACAAATTTGGGTAGGGAAAAACACATCTATCTGTCATCAATTATGAACAAGGACACACACTTTTGTTCACAACAATTATGATTAGATTCAAACGCATCCAATCGTAATCACCCACCAAACATGATTGGGCACAAACACATCCAATCACAAACAACCAACAATAGTGATTAGGGACAAACACATTGTAATGGGTAGCTCTGTTTGATTGATATTTTTGTTTGTTTTATAGTGATTGTTTTTGGTATTTTTGCAATATTCATCCAACGAGTAATGCATATATTTATAAAGAAAAAAGAGTAAACTATGCAACAGAAAATCTAGAAATTACAAGGAAATGACTGCTGAAAATTCCAGAATTTTATATTGATTCAAATATTCAGATTGTTTTACAATCAAATGATAACCCAGATCATGAAATATGGTCTATTATCTAAATTAGACATACCCATAAAATGCAGCAATGAATCTATGCTTGTTGTAGTACAAAATGGCCTCCAAATGCCTGAGAAAATACACCCATCAACACATGAACTCACTGCAATACTAGAATAACACTTGCAGCCTGTTTCCTTCTCCACACGCCTTCAATAAACCTCCAACCAGCAACCACCATGATCAAACTGCAGTGTATGGATGAATGCCAGCAAGGGGAAATGTACAGCCAACTAGAAAGTGTACAACCAGCACATGAAAATTTTAACATAGTAAATAATTTAAAAACTAGTTACACTTTCATTAGCCCCTGTCAAATCTGCAAATGAGACTCCAGAATACAAAAAATCTCCAGCTACAATGAAGTCTCCAGCATATAATAAATCTCCAGCAATAATGAAATCTCCAACCACCAATAGAAATCTGATTTTTATATTAAAATCTTCCTGACTGTATGTTTCAACAGCGAAGAAGATGCTAGCAATGAAGGATTTCGTCCCCAAAGCCCCAAGAAGTCTAATCTCTAGCAGAGACTGAAAGCAATATCAATTTCTCTCCAACCAAGCATGTCAATTGAGCTCTCCAATCCCCTTTATATAGAAATCTTTGATCTTCTAGAAAGACCCAAGAAGAGTGTTCAACAAGCTTTTAGAAAAACATTTTAATATTCCTTGATGTGACTCCTTGATGTGACCTTTTGATATGACTGCTTGATGTGACCCTTTGATGTGATTGCTTGATGTGACCCTTTGATGTGACTGCTTGATGTGACATCTTGATGTGACTCCTAAAACTTAAATCACTTTTTGAAGATATATTAGTAAAGTGACTTTATTAATTTATCATTAAAGTATGTCACTTTTTAACCTTTTAATATAATTATTTAATATTACCCTTTTGACTTTGCACTTTTTGCCTAGTAACATTAAATAATTAAAATAATGATTATTCCTTAAGAGGTCCCAAAAAACAGGGACATTACACACATCCAATCACAACATAAAAAATTGAGAACTAAGTCCTTATCGCATATCATTATCTATCACTACCACTCTGGTAATGAATGATATGAAACAATTACCACCACTTGGTAACCAATCTTAGCTTTATTCATTTTGGCACAAACAGTTTTGCCACTAATACAATTTCACGGCCTCAACATTAGTGATTGATGAGAGGATGTTGTTTATCCTCCAACATCCTATGCAGACTCTGTCCTCCAATAGGTTTGCTACTTAGCAAATTTAGCTTTTAGGCCCAATTTTAGAATGCCTCCCTTTGTAATGTCCCCATTTTTGGGTCCTCTTGCATTGCAATTGACTTTGACCTTCTCGATGTGTGTCAGTATATGTCACAAGGTTCGAGTTCGAGTTCGTGTTCGGCAACAATAAAATTTGGATGAAGTTGACAACAGAAAAAAATTTGAAAAAAAAAATTGCGATTAAATTCGCCTTATATAAATTTCTTTTTTATTTTTAAATATAAGTAATAACATTGCTAAATAACTAAGTTTCAAGTATGACATTTTTTTTAATTTTCCCATATGGGTTTTGTTAAATATTTATATAATATAAATATATAATTTTATAATATTATATTTGTATATATTCTTTTTAAATTTATTCATATATTTTCATTAATAAAATAAATAATATATATAGAAATAAAATAATATATTATATGTAAAAACATAACATAATAAATATTATATATTAAAATATATAAATATTATATATATTAAATTCTTTTTATTCGTAATATATTAATTTCTTCAAAAATTACATCATATCAGCCCCTCAAAAATGTCACAAGGCGATGTAGGATACACGTATTGCAGCATCCCCAACCCAAAATACAGTGCATAAGCCATCAAGGCAGCCAAATAGACCCCAAACCCATTACACATGAATCGTCATTAGCCAAAAAGGAGAGCCCATAGACACCATTTTCAATCGTTGTCCTCGTAGAAACCACCTTCCTCCACAATCGCCACAAATTCATTTAACCACTGCCCACCATCGACCACGACCATCCCCAATCTTCGCCTCAAGAAGTTACAGCCAATTGAGGCCCAACGTCTGTGACGAGCCAGAGCGACATCAACCAAGTTTAGAATGAAAGGCTAGCATTCCACATCAATCCCCAACGAAAACATGCGGTCGAAGTCATCCGACCATGGAATGCCAACGCCGATTTCCGCCATCGTTACCATGTCGAAATCATCCAGCAAGAACGCTACTTTGAAAATCAGCCACAATAACATCAAGCATTGAACCTTAGGGAGTGCTAAGTCCAACAGGGAGGCAAGAAATCGAGACGAAACGTCAGAATTGACACAATATTTGTTCGTTGATACAAAGAATTATCGCCCAATTACCATCTTATAGCCTCGAGAGAGAACATATCCTTAACTAGACAAAAAATTTGCAGCCTGTGATCCGAAATGAACCCCAAGAAATCCATTTGCCGCTTGCAGCTCCTCAATCTAATCAAAGTCTCCATCGCCAATGCAAAGTGATTCACCAAGTGAGAATGCCTTTCATAAATGAAGGCTTCCCCTATGATCACACAAGCTGCCAACCTCAACCGCCATCATCTTGCATCTAAACACTGCGACGTGTCCTGCCACCACCCTGTTGCAAGGACTCCCTAGTACTGAATCGTGCCTCACTTTCATATCAATAATTAAATGGAAATAATGGTCAAAAAACCCTGGTACAGGAATATCTCTTCACAGCGATTCCCAATCCTAACACATCACTTGAGAGTACAGCCTAACAGTGCCATTGCTTCGGCATCCAACTAACACTCGATGCCCATGTGCATATATTAAAAATATATTAATATAATATATTTTCTACAATATAAATATGTAATTTTATTATATATTTATATTAATAAAATAGTAACTAATATATATAAATAAAAATAATATATTACATATAAAATAATATTAATAATATATATGCCATCATTGAGATAGCAAACAACAAACTTAAAATCGGCTCCAAAATGAAATTCTCGAGGTGGGATGAGGAGATCAAAAAAGCTTGGAACGAGCTCAAAATTCCAAAAGCCACACTGTCGAGTACAGTTAAGGTTAACAGGAAAGAGATTCATTGAGCCCATCAAGTTCGGTTAAAATGGAAGTTGAACTTTGACGGGGCTGCCAAGGACAATCCCGGACGTGCAGGGGTTGGCTGCATAATCAGGGACACAAGTGGAGTATGTGTCTGGGCGGCATCGAAGAATCTAGGTGTCTGCTCAAACAACAATGCGGAGATGGAAGCCTTGTGGCTTGGCCTGCAGCTTTGCATTCAAAATGGCATAGACTCAATTGAAATTGAGGGTGATTCAATGCTGTGTCCAGGAGACAACGTCAAGGAGATCACAAAATTGGAGAACTGATGATTGGATCGCACCAATCAAGGAGCTACTAGGCAAGCTGGCAAACTTCACACTAGCGCACGTATATAGAGAAGCGAATAAGGCAGCAAATATTTTGGCAAATTGGGGTGTTTTCCAAGCAGAAAAGGTGATCACGGATTCTGCCACAATACGGTGGCTTGGGCTGTAAGAGATCATTACAGGCGATCAGGCTGAGAGCCGAGCCGACACTCTAAACCTTTCCTCGGGCACGTGAATGCACGACATGATCTTTGGTGTACACGCGATATGGTGAGGACAAATATGATCAAGATTCGGTGTCGGGCTTGTCCGATGGTTTCTACACTTGTTGTCGGCCTTAGGCCTTGGTCCTGAGGCTATATCAACGCATGACTGTCGTTTCTTACTTATTCAAAATCTGCACAGGACTGGGAAGATTATCGGTGTATAGAGATAGTGCACCACTTTGGCTTGAGTTGCCTTTGTGTTAAGGAATCCTTGGCTGAACAATGCAGAAGGCTCTTCACCATTCAAAACTCAACGGTGCGGTCAACGATCGAAGATCTGGTTTCCAGGGTTTTGAAAACGGACCACCATTGGTGTGATGGGAAGGTCTACGAGATAGTGGTTGGATCACCGGTCGATATAATCGACTCCCGAGAACGGGTGGTTGAGCTCCTCAATAGTTTCGTGGTAGCCACTAATGTCCATGTCGTAGCTGATGCAACCTTGGAGTTGGTTGCGGATGGTTTGGCCAGTAATCTACGTCTATTCTTTGACCCCGCCCGCATTGAGGCAAAGGATGATGAAGGTGAAGATTATGAAGTGGCAGCTCTTGAACAACATAGGGAGGCCCTAACAAACTTTATGACAGATGCATGGGAGGTCTTCAGGGCTGGGAACAAAAATTCCAACCTGGACGCCTTCTCTCTAGGTTCATGGACTTCGGTCGCTCGTGGTTAGGCGAGGGAAATCTAGCAAGGGTAATTGGGGAGGGTAGATGTTTGGCTGTTATCTACCAACCCTGTTATAGTAGAGTTTAGTGCAATGTGCCTTCCTGTCACAGAAAGTACCCTGGCATGACACGCCTTTTGTTCGGATGTACTTGGGCGCTACCCCCTTTGGTAGCACTTATCAATTAAAAATATATAAAAACATAATAAAATAAATGATATTAAGAACATATAAAAAATAATAAATCAGATGGTCCAAGGGTTATCGAGGGTGAGGAATTCCATTGAAAGTTGCGAAGCGGTAGAGGAAGGGAGAGATCCGAACTAAATGAAATTTTGATCACAAAAAATGAAATTTGTGAATACTTTGTGCAACTTCAAACCACACAAATACTTTGTGAAACTTCAAACCCATGCTGGCTATAAATGTGATACCGAAAAAATGCCAAAAAAAGCCTCCAAAAAACTTATTTTTAAAATATATTTTAATAAAAACACAACACTTCATTCGTATGATATTCGACGAATTTTTAATATTGTTTTGAGGTCCACCAAATTTTGAACTTCATGGCTGAAATTAGGCAAACCCTGTGACTTAGGTGTTAGCCTTATCGAAGGGGTTATTTGATGTTACCAGTGAACTCGGATGATCTAGAGGACTCAAAGGTCACTTTCTGAAGTTATTTCCAACTTCTGGTGTGTTCTCCAAGATTCCTGGATAGAGAGCCTATTCATAGTAAGCTACCCGATCTGGTCCAATTCTCATTATTCATCATCGGTATCACTCCAATGCAATCAGATTTCGAGTCCTATGCTTTTTGATAATTTCCGCAACTTGGATGTATTACTGAGCTATAATTTAATTATTTTTACTAAGGTTGCTAATTTAATAAAATAATTTAATGCGCACCTTAGTATAATAGCTCATTGGAAAGAGGATGAAAAGTTGTAAATGTTAGACGATGATAAAATTACTTTATGCACCGAGAATATTCAAAAAAATAAAATAAATCACTTTTTGGAGTAATAAGACTTATTTAATTTATTAAGTGATTTTATATTATATTTTCCGAAAAGCTTTCGGAAATGTTATAAAAGGAGTTTTGGGAGCTCATTTGGGGGAGAGGCTTGAGAATTGATAACAAGTTGTTGTTGGTTTGAACTTCATTCATCCAAGGGCTATGTGAGGACGAAAACCCTTATAGAGGACATTAGTTGCAAAAGTTAAAGATCTTTCCTGGCTGATTTGCTCGTGGTTTCATTCAGGAACTACGCAGGAGCTTCATTGATGCAAAATTTCAATTTGTTTATGAAGCAACAAAGCAGACCATTGTGGGCAGATTTTGTGAAGACTAAACAAAAAATTATGAGTGTCAAAATATTCAGTTTGGACCCTTCATTTGTTGGCCGTACCATTTTTGTGCAAGCCATTCAGCCTAGAGGAAGGGTGTGGGATTCCCAAGGCAAGGCGCCTAGGTTTTGAGGGGAATTTTATCTGGTTTGTGGGTGCCATGATGTGAGGAACACTCAGCAATAAAATTGGAGTTGGAACAGCTAGGGTTTGTAGTCGGCCGAGAGTGTAATTGGTCGACCGTGAGTCGATGTAGTCGGCCGAGAGTGTACTTGGTCGGCCATGAGTCGATGTAGTCAGCCGAGAGTGTACTTGGTCGGTTGTGAGTCATAAGTAAATAAGACTTTAGTTAATATTAATAATACATGTACTTATGTATGTGTCATGTTAGTTAGTTGTTCCTGACGAAGTAATTAGTTATAATGAAGGGACGCGACGGTTGGTACCTCAACCACCGCCAGCATACTATATGTACTTGAGTCATGTAGTCGAGAAACATGATGGTTCTACTATGCTATGCTATGTTCTGTCTGGAGACATTATGATGCAATTGCCAAATACTGAATAAAGAAATATATCTCTATTCTGTGCGATTGCCATGTGATTATTATATGTTGTCAATGTTATTTTATATTTTCGTTTACTCTATACATCATTGTACCCGTAGTGAGTAAAACATTTGGCGCCGTTGCCTAAGAGAATCCGATAAATACCCAGACAAGAGACTGGCGTTGTGATGGGGCCGCCGACCGAAGGGCCGCTACAAGCAAACAAGGATCGTGAAGATGCTCTAACGGAAGACCTCTACAGTCTGTGGGAAATCTCGTTAAAGGACCACGTACGGAGGGAGGCTCTCAGGCGAGAGATCCCTCAGGCGGTCATTTGGGATAGACTACGCGTCAACAAAGAAATCGACCACCTTCTTACACGACTGCCAAGACTAATAGCACGCCACTACATTATCTTATAGGATCTCCAGGCTGAGAGGGATCAGGAACGCCAAAGACAACAAATATTGCAACGATACGAAGAAAGAACCAAACGGAAAGAGAAGGAACGAGACACTAGCCGAAGACGTACCCCTGGCAACCAACAATGATCGCGTGAATGACCTGTAATGCCCGTACGGCCAAACAAAGACAAGAACCGAATACCATTCGAGCACGAAGCTAAGGAGGAAAGGATTCAGCAATCACTGAGAGCACAAGAGCCAGAAAACCGGCGACGAAGATTAAGGCAAGTTGATAAGGAGTTAAATGAAGATTAAATTGAAATAAATCAAAGTATAAAAAAGAACAAATGCTAATCTCGAGAAGATAGACCAATCCATCAATAGAGCACATCAGAATTTTGTGGAAGGGAGGGACGAAGACCCTTCATCACCCCATCCGTAGAAAGATATAAAAACCGAGAAAATGAAAATGACTTGAGTGGAGAACTTGAGAACAGCATCCGACGCATTCGGGAGTTGTCCATATCGGACGACGACGAAGGGTTGAGGACTGGGAGATCTGAGCCCAAGACCCCTTGGCAGAGGGAGCACCGGAGTGGAACCCAAGAGTCTCAAGGTGTCAAGGACACTAATGGAAGACATGGGAGTGACTCGTACGTGGCTGAGAGTGCAAGTGACGCACCGGAACGTAACAAGGAAACCGATCTAGTCGGGTCCAATACACAAGGAGGACAGTGGGGAAGGATGGTGACTCCAAAGCGGCAGAAGCTATCGAAGTTTACGGGGAATGGGTCAAAAGATCCAGTACGACATTGCAAAACATGTGAAACAATTTGGATAGCAAATGGACAGGATGATCCAGATCACTGGCTGAAAGCATTTTCGGTGACACTCAAAGATAGTGCCATCGACTGGTACTCATAATTGGACCAAGCAAACAAAGCTACATGGAGATTACTGAAGCAAGAATTTCAAAATAAATTCAAACTCCTAAGGTATGATAGTGAGATTGTAGCGGAGATCTACAATACCAAGCAAGGGAAGCACGAGAGTGTGCGTACCTATAACCAAAAACTGAAGGATTTGTTGGGCAAATTGGAGACACAGCCAGCGGATGGTCTAAAGAAGCGATGGTTCATCGAAGGCTTGCTTTTGTCGCTGAGGAAGAAGATGAAAGTTGTGCCTCTGTTGTCGTACGCTAAAGCATACAATCAGGCGATGGATATAGAAAGCGAAAACAAAACATCATCCTAAGGGAAAAAGAAGATAGACGACGACGAGAGTACGGATGACAGCGACGGTGAATCCAAGACCGTACAAGCACTCAAGAAAGATATGATGCGAATGATGAAAGAATTGAAGGCCGACAAAGAGAGTACTGAAGACCACCATACCGATCAAAGTAACTAACCTTCTCTAGACGTTGCCGCAGTTGGGACTGGCAATGACAAACGTCCTCGGGGATGTCAAGCAATCGCGAGCGGAGGACCGAAGGAAAGAATTGGTACCAGATTCACCAACAAACCATTGATCTCGTACTACTCACAGCAAACATTGGGAAGATGCCAACGGTCGTGCAAATGGAGATATCTTGACAAATACTATCGTCGACGAAGGATCGGGAGTCAACGTACTGCCTAAAGATACATGGAAGAGCCTCGGGAAGCCCACACTCTAGCCGTCGACATTCCAATTGGTTGGCGCCGATCAAAATGGCATCAAACCATTGGGAACGCTAATGGCACGAAAGGTGGTGATCGGAACACAACCATTCCTACTGAACTTCGTAGTATTCCATTACAGAGGAAAGCGTACAATGCACTCCTTGGGAGAGGATGGTTGATAGCTGCCAAGGCAAATCATAATTGGAAGAGGAACACACTCTCGATCAAGAACAATGAACGAAAGTATGTCATTGACCTGAAGAATTGGCTTCCTCCGGATCAGAATCGAACGGAGGGGAATCAAATGTTGACAAAGGAAGGAAGACGATGGAACCAAACGCCGAAGGCGTACTAAAACTTGAGAGTTGTTCGAAGGACGAGACAAGCTCGTTGAATGGCTTATTTCATTGGCAGATGGAAGACTATGAAGTGTTCCACCGAGAGTGTAACATGCTACAGATCGGGGAAATCAAGGAAGAAGAGAAACATGGCACGTCTAGCCAAACACTTCTGGCTGAGTACGGAGAGTACAAAGAAAGAATATTAGAACCGAACGATACACCAACCCACAAATCCGAACAGGTACGAGATAGAAAAATTGTGTTGGAGCCAAAAAATGAAAAAAATAAAGTAGAGGAATTAGAAAATTTTAAAAATGAAGAGAGAGAAAAAGGAGACGGAGGAGAGGGAGGAGATGAAAAAAGAGACGGAAGAGAGAAGAAAAAAGAGACAAAGGAGAGAGAAAAAAGAGACGGAGCAGAGAGAAGAAAAAGGAGACAAAGCATAGAAAAAGAAGACGGGGGAGAGAGAAAACAAAAACAAAGACAAAGAAGGGAAAAATGACAAAGGAGAGAAAAATAGAAAAATAGAAAAAATAAAGAGAAAAAAACATCTTTAAAAATAAAAAAAAGAGGTTAAAGTTTAAAGGGAGGAAAATAAAAAATATTATGAAGGTTCATATACTCAGGAAAAAGGTCGTACGACCACCTAAGGAGGAAACTTATGCCATATGAACCAAGCACTTAGCAAATCTGGGTGAAACAAAGGAAAATCAAGTTCAAGCCAAAGCAAAAGGAAATCACGGGATTGTTCACAAGCCGTACAGGGAGCAAGGAGGGAGCTCTACAGAAGCAACAAAAAGTGAAACTGCATATAAGACCATACAATTCTCTAAAACCACAAAGGTCATACAATTTGGAAGGAGCAATAAAGAAGTACAAAGAGTGAGATTGAAGAGTGTCATACAAGCTCTAAGGGAAGAAAAGTCTGTACGATGTATCAAACTCCAGTGCCTAGCTATCGAAGTTGGCAAGCATCTGTACTGAGGGATTAAAAAGGTTGTATGATACAAGGAGTCGTTCATACGAAAGCAAAAGAAAAAGTCTGTACGAGTCAAAAAGTTAGCCGTACGGATTGAAAGGAACAAGAAGACTGTACGAGTTGGTGGACTTGAGAAAACCGTACGAGTTGCAAGAACTAAAAAGCCCGTACGAAGTGAAAGGAAGCTCGCACGGAGTGGGAAGGAAGGTGTCGTATGAGTTGATAAAGGAGAAAAGGTCGTACGAAAGTTTAAGTCAAGGATTGTCGTACGAATATTTAACTTAAAGTATACCGTATGAAAGTTTACATTAAATTTTGTCGTACGAAAATTCAGCTTGAAGAAGTCCGTGCGAATTCTCAAAGTACAAAGGAAGAAAAGATCCGTACAGATTGTGGGAGCTAATGGCATGAAAAAGAAATTTGTCGTACGTTGCTTAACTCCAAAAAATGACACGAAGGGCAAAGTAATTAGACGGAAATCAAAAGATGAGTTGGTGAATACGAGAGGTGTGAAAAATGCAATAAAAATGGTCGTACAGTATATGAAGAAGGCATCAGTAAAAGAGAAATTAGTACGGTTGAAGGAAGTTGTGCAAAGGAGGCATTGGATCATATGGTTAAAGATGTGGAAATCTCTAATTCGGGCTTGATCAGCAATATTTGGAATGCCTTGAAAATTCATGAAAATGAGGCACGCAATGCAGTTTTGAGTGGTTTCAGAAGTGTTAAATTGGTCTGCGCAAGGGGCGCTGCCCCCAGACCCCCGCAAGGGGCGCTGCCCCTTGACCCCGCTGGGTGCATTGCCCCCAGACCCCCATCAAATTTATTGGAATTGCCAAATTGCAGTACAACCAACCATCATAGTATAGTCACAGGAGCAATTGTTTGTTGAGCAGATGAGAGTTGCAGCCCTCGAGGAGAAGTTGGCAGAGAGAGACAGAGTATTGAGTGAGAGTGACAATCAGTTGGCAAAGAAGGATCGACTATTGGTAGAAAAAGATACACAGGTGGTTGATGTGCAGCGACTTTCAGCCGAGAGGGAGAGTCAACCACAATGAAAAGAAAGGGAATTGGCTAGCACCAAGCAAAAACTCGAGTTGGCATTTTTGGTTTTCAGTCGCCTGGAAGACGACTACTTTGTGGGGGGGATGATGTAATCGATTGAGAGTGTACTTGGTCGGTCGTGAGTCGATGTAGTTGGCCGAGAGTGTACTTGGTTGGCCATGAGTCAATGTAGTCGACCAAGAGTGTACTTAGTCGGCTATGAGTCATAAGTAAATAAGACTTTAGTTAATATTAATAATACATGTACTTATGTTATGTACGTGTCATGTTAGTTAGTTGTTCCTGACGAAGTAATTAGTTATATAATGAAGGGACACGACGGTTGGTACCTCAACCACCGCCAACATACTATATGTACTTGAGTCATGTAGTCGGGAAACATGATGGTTCTACTATGCTATCCTATGTTCTGTCTAGAGACATTATGATGTAATTGCCGAATACTGAATAAAGAAATATATCTATGTTCTGTGCGATTGCCATGTGATTATTATATGTTGTCAATGTTATTTTATATTTCCGTTTACTCTGTACGTCATTGTACCCGTAGTGAGTAAACAGGATTTGGAGGAGTCAGTTGTCATTTTGGAGCCACATATTTATGTTTATAGTCCATTTCTAGACCATTTATGCACAGCAGCAAAAAGGTATGTTTATATTGTCATTTTGAGATGATTTGGTTGTCTAGTATTGTAAAAATCACTGTTATATTGCTGTCCAAACTCTATGATAATTATGTAATTCATTTCCAGCTAGTGGGTAAATTCAAATATTTAAAATAGAAGCATTGATGCCTTATGAATATCATTGCGAGTATTTTTATTTGATTGCATTGGTTATATTACCATCAAAACACATATTCTTATTTTGAAAATAAAAATAGAGGGTGGTCATTACACCCTTCAAGATGGATGCAGCATAAAAGTGATAGTGCATCCAGTTATAATTGAGGCAATATATTATTTTTTGACATTTTTGGATTTTGACAAAAATACTTTTGATGACAAAAAATATCTCCATAAGAACTAATAAGATATTTTGAGCCACTAAATTGACAATAATTAGCCAATAAATAATAACCTACCACTATGAAACTATTAAAACTTAACTTGAATCTAAAAGCTATCATTAGACACTCAATCGACAAATGCAGGTAGGATTTTTTTTTTACAAAACTCTCAAATATCAAAGAAACACTTTCACTGAAGGGAGCTTGTTTGCAAAGATGAATTCAGATATGACTCCTTTCTCAAAGTCTCTATCAAAATGCAACACTTTCTCTGGTTCAACTAGAGCTTCTGCATCTTGAGTTGAGGTGAGATTGACAACAATTGGCCCAGTTTTGTGCTTGAGCCAACTAACAATCCCTTCTTCTGTTTTTTCACTAAGATATGGCTTGTGAACTCCATCGGAAAAGAAACATATTGTAGGAAACCCCTACACACTAAATTTCTCCACCACATCATTTTCTTCTGCAGCATCGACTTTTGCCATTGCAACTTCTCCTTTCAAATCCATAACAGCTGCAGCATACTCAAGAGCCAAAGCTTTGCAATGTCCACACCAAGACACATAAAATTTGACCAAAACATAACAACTTTTAGAGACAAAATCAATGAAATTTCCTTCCTTTAACATCACCACATCCTTCTCATGCACGGTCGACATGGCATAACTACTCTCATCTTCGCAGTCAAAATTTACAAAATTGTCAAACTCTTCTACATGTTCTTCATGCTTGTCAAGGATTTTGCTTGAAAACTTTTCATCTTCATCCTCCAAAAGCTCCAGCTTGTCAATCTCGTCAGAATTGGAATCTATTTTAACAGCATTTTTTGCACAATGCAGCTGCTGAATTTACAGATCATCAGGAGCACCACGACCACAAAGATCACGAGTTTTCTAGACCATATGGCTACCAAGGCTCTAATACCATATTGGTTTTCTAGAATGTTGTGATTCAATTAAACAAAATAATTTATAGGACTTACATCTCCTATATTATAGGAGAGCTCCTATAACCACTCCTTTACATAGAAAAGTTGTTCTAACAATTCATAATATAAACAAACACACACGCAACCAATTACAATTATATTATCCTACACATGATATTCTAATGCTTATGTTAACAAACTATTACAAACACACTAACAAGCCTAATGATGTAATATTCCAAAAAGAAACAATAGATTCATCTCAAAATCCCTTTGCAGCTTAGGGTAATGTCGGTGTCACTTTGTAGAACCTTCACCCTAGCTTGGATGAATGTCACGGCATGCCTAGGTAAACAGAGTGATTCCACAACCCTCTGTATCAAAGATGTGCAACAGAAGTGTCATTAAACCATGGACAGGGCATGCACCTTTGGTGCACTGAGTGTTCCCTTGCCTAATGGGATTAGTTAGATATGTCACAGCTCTTCTGAAGACTATAAACACCTTGATATCAAGATAGCACCTTGTATGAGGGAGGTTAAATCAGCAAGCAAACCACACCTTAAAGGTTACCTTGCTATCTGTTCAGTGTCTTGTGGTTAATTTGACAAATGATTCATGAAGATTCTTCTACAACATCTAGACTTTGAACTCATATTTCAGATGTCAATAAGCATAAGAAGAAAATGGAGCACATGGACAGTATCGAATAATGCAGAATTGTTGATGTGGTAGGTAGAACAGATTCAGATCCTGAGCGGAGAGGTTGAGGGGATAAACAATGACCAAGATACCAACGACAATCAGAAGAAAGAATCAGGTGCTCCTCAAAGCTCCAGCTAATCAACTACCGTAGACTCGTCTTCATGCTTTCTGTCGAATGAAATCTAAGATATATTTCTTGTTATGGAAATTATTTACAACTCTGCGTAAGTTTATGTTTTGAGTTTAAGGATATCTCCATGGAGAAAAATGCTAGTTTTTTGTGTACTTGAAAATTCCTGGCTTTTAGTTCCCTGCAGTTGGATGATGTGGTGGATTCTTTAAATATTTTATTGTTTTCCCATGAAATATAACAGTGGGGGAATTAAGTTTTAGACACATCCTTTTATCCCTGGTCTGGATACAGTAGATAGTTTGCACTTTGCAGGGCTTTAGTCGATATTGATATAAAAAATTATATTATCAAAAAAGAATATTTCTTAATACTGGAAATGAATAACAGAGCGGTAATTAAGCTTTAGACACGTCCTCTTATCCCCGGTATGGATACTGTGGATAGTTTGCAGGGCATTAGTGAATGTTGATATAAAACAATTATATTATCAAAAAATAACATTTCTTAATACTAGAAACGAATAACTAGGGTACCATCCATACATATTGAGAAATAGTAAAAAAAAAAATCAAAATTATTCAATCATTTCACTAATAAACTCCTGTCCACAATTGAAAAACTAATGAATGTTAAGAGGAAGATTTCTTTGCAGCATCAAACTTTCTTACCTGTGTTGCAATACCGGCATGGTCGGTTCCAGGAATCCACAGTGTTGGTCTGCCCTTCATCCGCCAATATCTAATCATAATATCCTTGGGTATTGAAATTTGGATTAGAACCACAAAATTTAGATTGAATTGTTCGAGGAAGATATGCCTGTTATGATTTTCCAACCTTCTACTGTAATATCAACTGGATTAATCTTCTTATCTTTGAGTTTTCATTGCTAGCAAACTTGGGGTGGGGTCCTACGGAGGGGCAGGAACTCAGGAAAAAATTTAGAAGAAAAATTATCTATCTTCATATGTTTTAATATCTTTGTTTGCAGGTCAACCAAAGAGCAGTGCACATATCAAAGAACAGCAGCAACAGCACAGATACTTTAAATTATCATCTGTATATTTCAATAATAAAATTTATTATATTGCTTTAAATTTTCCTCACTGTTATTCCATAGAGTTTACTGAAAATAGGTTCGTTTTGGAGGTTTTTCTCATGTATTTTGAAAGTTTGAATGTAAGAAAACTTAGGCATCAAAGCTTGCAGTGACTTAGTTGAAGCTCTTTACACTTTGAATAATGGATATATTTCACCATATTGTATATTAATTTTTATATCATTTTATATTTATATATTCTGATGAATTGTATATGTAAAATATTAATATTTATGAAATCACCAGTTTCCGTAAATTTCAAAGCTTAAACTATACTACAAAATTTATGAGACCACTCACTAAAATAATCCTAAAAATTTTCAACATAACCCACTGAAATTTTTTGGAAAACCCCTTTCCATGGGACTGCAGCCTTAGAAGCTTACTTCCAAAATGACAAACGATTAATTGATATTACATAGAAGGTTGGAAATCATAACAAGCATATCTTCCTTGCAAGAAATATATTGTTTCCACAGAAAATCTCATTATTTAAGAAGATAAAATGCTTAAAAAACCAAAACCTACATTAAAACCATAGTCGGTTGGAATGAAAATACAAGAAGAGAATCAAAGAAGCCACATCAAGTAAATATCCAAGTCCACAGCTAACATCGATAATGAACTAAACTTCGTAAAAAAGTGTTTGATTAGTAGCAAAGAACATATCTATGCAAAGCTCGTTACTGCATGCATCAGTACCCACCTCAAGAGTAACAAACATGGCATGGCCCATGTGCAAAGCTCCAGTGACATTAGGAGGTGGCATGGAAATCACGAAAGGCGGTCCATCTTTGTTAAGGTTAGGTTTAAAGAATCCTTGAGACTCCCACCTGAAATAAAAACCAAATTCATAAGCAACAACTCAAAAGGAATAATTAACATAGTCCCATGCAGCTATTCACTGTTTTAAAGATGTGGTTTTCCGGAAGGAGTTTGGATTTCTTCTACGGTCTCACAGAGAGGGGCTTTCTAAAATATTTTAGTGGGTGATGTCGAGAATTTTTAGAAGCATTTTGTGAGGTCTTCATATGAATTTATAGCAATATGTAAGCTTGAAAATTTGAGAAAACTGGTGATCCCATGATTTTTTTTTTCAATTGCTAATCCAAAAAAGTTAGCTGAATTGATTTTTTGATTAGTTAATGCTAAAAATGGTAGATGAATGCAAAGTGGTGAAAAAATCTCTTAAGCTGGTGTAAGAAATTTTCCACTAGAAATTGAAACTAAATAACAGGGGCTCTTATTTTCAAGAATAAAATTCCAATTTATCTTATAACAGATTTTTTATCATCTCATGAGACCTCCCATTCTATAAAAATAGATTTTTTACTATCCTAAAGAGAGTCCCATAGAATTGAAAAATGCAGCAGAATTAAAATGAATATCTCCCTATAAGCAAGTTTCCTCTTCCATTTTAGCAAGTTTTATGTCAATATGACAGCTTGCATGACAATTGTTTTCAATTCTAATTTTTTATTAGTATATAGTTAAATATAATTCCTACTCTAAAAATCTTAATTCCTACTTGAATTTTCTTAACAAAGAAGAATTAAGATTTTATGGGAACCCTTACTTTAAAAAACTCTTTAGTTTTGCTCAGCAACACCCACTTAAAAATTTAGCTAACCCCCCCTCCAAAATGCAAGTAAGCAGATGTAACTTTTAAATAAATGCAATGAATAATTTAGAATCTTTTCATAAAACAGTGAAACAGTTATAGTTTAAAAACTTTAGAATTTGAAAGTTTAGGTATAGATGAACTGTGGGCACCGAAATTATGTACAACCACTGTGTGTAACTATAAATATACTACAGGACAGTACAGTTTATTTTTTCTTTTTCTTTTTCTTTTTTATTTCTTTTCAGATTTTATTTTCAAATTGATATATACACAAAAATTATAAGGATAATTATTTTTTAAATATTAAAATCAAGGGATACCTTCTCCTATAAATTTTGAACGTTACCCGCCAAAAAAATTAGGCAAATCGCTCTCCATGGGACCCTGCTGTTAGATTAATTTACAGCAACTGTGTTGAATTTGTCACCCAGCAAGATTCTACTAAAGACGCTCAAGATAAAAGATTATGCATTTCTCTATTCAGGATACATTGCGTGTCTCCTAAAATCTAGCCTTAAAAGTAGAGTTAATGTCAACTAATTATGATAGAAAGAGAAGGTCGTGTGACGGTGGAAAAATAAGACGGTTATGTCCCATGCTTTAACATAATGTACGTGTATGAAGTAAAAAGTTTTGCAGTTGCATTGCAGCGAGCACTACTGACCAGTTATATATTCTTTCTTCAGCTGAAAAATCAAAAGTCTTTGTCAGCTGGGCTGATGATAAGACTCGATTGCCTATCGACGCTTTGCTCTTGTGAAGCCTACCTGCAAAACGGTGCGATGGAATTGGAGCTATAAATGAGGAGATGGAGATGGAATAGAAGCACATGCGACCCATTTTCAAACCCCTTGTGCTGCCCGACACAGGACACGCAGCAGAATATGATAATGCCATGATTGATGATTGAGGGAGGGGCGTGGATAAGAGGCCACTGCCACTGCCACTGCCTCTGCCTCACCACCAAATCCTCATAAACTCTTCATTTATTTGCCTCTATCTTGTCGTGAAGGTTAAAAAAAAATCCTAAATGTTACGGATAGGTTAAATTTTAAATGCATCCATATAAAAGACGTCCGCGAATTTAATATTTTATTTATATAGTTTAGTTTTTATTAAAGAATTTTTTTTATTTGAATTTTTTTTTTTAATTTAAGAGACTGTTATTCATTATAAAAATATATATTTGTGATTAGGAAAAAAATATATTGTTTAATATTTATTTTGTTAAAAAAAATTATTATTTATATGTTCTTTGTGTTATTTTATAAGTATTTTATTCATTATATATTTTTAAAAAGTGATTTTTTCATAGAATTATTTTACTTCTTAAATTAATATTAAATTGCATTTTGGTCTTTATGTATATAATCATAATTTAAGATCTCATACCTTCTCTAATGTAATTAACATTACTAATAAATATGCCATTAATTTATTTAATAGATTTAAGAAAAATATTTAAATATTAAATATTAATTAAAAAAGTTAATGTGAAAGATTAAAAGCATTTAAATCTAGGAATAATAGTGAAGAAACAATTAAATTACAATAAGCAATGCTTAGTATAAACGCTTCTAAGTTGCTATGAAAATTCAAAATGGGTTTTTCACTTAAATGGATGGAAACCCTATATTGCAAGATAGTAGGTTTTAAGGGGCAAATGTATAGTCACATGGTAAGGCATTTGGTGAGAAGGTTTTTAGGTACATAGGCAATAAAAGGAAGTAATGGGACTACATTAGGCCCAATCTATTGGGGGTGAAGGTGCCTAAGGTGTTTATCATTCCTAGCAAACCATGTAATAAGCGAGTGTTAGGGATAAAGTAAAGAAAGTAGGCAAGTTGGGGTTAGTTGTGTCTCTTGCCAAATGGAAAGAGGCAATGAAGGAGGTGATTATAAGGCAAGGAAAATATGCATGAGTGGGTTAGCTCCTCAAATGTGTCGAATGAATCTCATCTTTCCTCAAGTGAATTTTTGGTTCTTGCTTTGGGACAAGAATTTGTAAGTGGAGAAGTTTTTCGATTGTAGATTGATTTATAGATTCAATGCATTAGCCATGGCTAGATATTTTTTTTTGATCAATAATTGGAGTTATTTATATTAATTAAATAAAGCATTACATTAACCAGCAGTTCAATAAAACTTCAGCAAAACCCACTATTCCAGAGTTCAAGAGCATCTAAACATGTAAATAATTCAACACTTAAAACCCCTACAACCTACACTAGGTTCATCCAAATTTACAAACACCATTACTAACCATCAGAACCCATCCTTCCAAAAAACCTACATTTAAACGGCCTAGATGAACCCCACCAGAGAACTAGTTTGAAACTATACGAAAAAACAAAAACTAACACTATGACCTGGCTTATCTCAATCCTGACTTCCTTATTTCCTCCTTGCTTCAAGTTGCTTCTTTACTTTCACCAACCCACGACCCACTTTCTACTCGTCCACTGCCAGCATACCGGCATCACCTTTGGCCTCTGTTATGCTCTTCCCCACTTTTAAAATGCCAATGAAGACTTTAAGATTCTGCCAACCTCGATGAGCCTCTTCCCTGCACTGGTTTTTGTGTGCATCCTCTAATCCTTTTATAAATGGAACTATACCCTCATCACCAACCCTACTCTCGTCATCGATTCCTTCGCTAAAATCCACACCCACATCCGGAATAACACTCTCCAGCAACGAGTCAAGGTCATTCAGAAAATCCTCATGCACTATCATTCTCATTATATCCCCAATAGTTTCAATCTTCTCACCCAGGTCCAGGCCCCACGCCGTGATTATGGAGTAAATATTCATGTTCGTTTGGTACTTATGAAACAGGCTCCCAAACGACTCACTCATTATCAGCCTTACACACTTCAGCAACCGTTCGTCTAAGACCAAAAATAATCCCTCAAGCCTCTGCATCGAAGCACCGCCAAAGAAAGGATTCAATTGCTTCTTAGTGCGGAGAGTAAACCCAGCCTCCATTGGTAAACACAACTGCTAAACAACTCCGCCAAACAAACAACTTTCACTTGTCTTGCACCACACACAAGACAAATGAAAGGATCAATGAAACATTAAAACAGCTCCCTGCCTTCACACCGCCATAAATAGAGCACTCGTACATTCTGCATCATAGCCACCAATGTATCACATCAACCGTCCTTCTGCCGCCAATAAGGCTCTTCTCTCTCTCCTCTTCAACTCCTAACTTCGCCACCTTTCTAAAACATTTAAATTTAATCAATCCAACTTAAGTTTCTCAAGTCTTCAACTCTTAGTTCTCCGACCATACTAAACTTTACTGCCTAATTAGACAAAGTATTTGCTTCACCATTACCACTTCTCCTTATGTGGGATACACTAAAATTCTCAAAAGAATTTAAAACCTCTTTGATTCTTTCAATGGTATTCTGAAGGTTCCATGCCCCTATCTCCCCATTCACTATTGCTTGAACAATAATCATGGAGTCACCTTCCAAGTGCAGTTTTGAAGCTCCCATCTTCTTGCTCAAATTCACCGCCAACAATGTAGCAGTGGCCTCTGTTAAGTTATTGGTTCCCTCCCGAAGTTTCTTTGCTCCAAGAGCAATCACATTCCCCTCCCAATCCCTTATCAAAAAACTTGCTCCTGAAGGACCTGGATTTCCCTTCAAGGCACCATCAAAGTTCACCATCCACCAACTCTCCCTTGGCCTTTCCCACTCCACCATTATGTCCTCCTTCCTCATTGTGTGAACCCAACTAAGTCCCTTAACGAGCCAAATTTGAATCTTCGGCCACATAGACTGCAATCTCTTATCTTCCCTTGGGAAAGGAAACTTCGGATTAAAAAACTGAGATGTTGCTACACCAGCCACTTCTTCTATTGCATGATTAATTCTCTATTTTAACCTTTCCAAAGATTCTTCTTTCTCCCTAAATAAACGTCTATTCATTTCCTTCCATATCTCCCAGACTATGATTGAGGGGCTTAACTTCCAAATACAAGACAATGACGATTTTTTCTTCTTCACTAGCCAACCCTCAAGGGCACATTTTAATGATGTCGACGTAGGACCATGCCAATTCAATGCCTTCCTAACCATTTCCCAGCAAGATGAGGCCATTTTACAGTGCAACAACAAATGATCTCCAGTTTCCTCATCTTCCCCACACATTACACACCTAGTCAGACCACAGTGCCCCAAACGCTTCCTTCTTTCACTTATCAAAATCCAACCTCTTATTGCTAACCAAGCAAATGCACCCGCCTTTGGAAGACATTCCTTACCCCAACACAAATTATATGGCCAATTCACATCCTCTTCCATTCTATCTAGGAATTGATACCCAAGCTACACAAAATACTTACCATCAACAACCCCACACCAAACTACTCTATCTTCTTTCATCATCCTCACAAATTTCCTACTATTGAAAATTTCCTGCAACTGGGCCCTTTGTTGATCTGGTAAGGTTGTGTTCTCAATAGATTTCCATCCCCACTACCCCTCCAACGAATCACCTTTGAACTCCATATAATCATTAACATTTTCACCCCAATGCCTAACACACCAATATTTTTGCTCTTGCACATCATTTTTATCCTTCAGGACCGGATAACCTTCCCATGAATCATCCCAGAATTTAGCCTTTTGACCATTACCAATCTACCAACTAATGTGATCAAGAATAACTTTCTTACGGTACACAATAAAATTCCAGATTGTTGACCCAATTGGGGGGTTGCTTTGGGTAAAAAACCTGCAATTCTCCATTGAGTCTAGGTATTTAGCTTTCAAAATACGAACCCACAGCTGGGAAGGTTGAGAATAGATATTCCAAACTAATTTTTCCCCTAAAGCTTCATTCATCAAGTTCCAATTGTGAAGCCCAACACCCCCACACTTCTTTGCTCTACAAATCTTCTCCCATGCGAGGAGGGGAATCTTGTCTTGCTCGTTAGCTTCGTTCCAAAAAAAAAATCTCATTCTTTGCTCAATAGTTCTAACTATTTTCTTTGGAATTCTCAGACACACCATGGAAAAGATTGGAATGGCAGACACAACTGATTTCAACATTTAAATCCTCCCTACAGAAGTTAACCATCTACTCTTCCACCCATCCATTCGCTTCAAACATCATTCAACCAACTCTTTCCAAATGGATGCCTTGCTAGCACCACCAAATAGTGGAATGCCAAGATACTTCCTAGGTAAATTACCTGACTTCATTCCCAAAATTGCACAAATTTCTTTTTATTTTTGGTAGTTGGTATTGAAAAAGAATACTTCAGATTTGTGCCAATTAATACATTGCCCAAAAACATGATTGTATTTATCCATGACACCTTTCATAACTCTGGCTTCTCTGAAAGAAGCTTCCCCCAACAAAGGGTTCCATCAGCAAACTGAAGATGTGATAGAGGCTCTATGCCTCCAGCCACCAAAATTCCTTTCCACGAGCCATCCAGTTTTTTCTTGGATATCAATTTTCCCAAAGCTTTTGTCATAATGATAAACAAGAAAGGCGAGATTGGATCCCTCTATCTTATTCCTTTTTTTGACTCAAAGAAACCCTGGGGGCTGCCATTTAACAACACCGAAAACCTTGGAGATTTAATGCAACCATCAACCCACCTTACCCAGGATTCACAAAAACCAAACCTTCTTAGAACTTTTAAATAAAGCCCCTATTAACCTCATCATAAGCTTTCCTAATGTCAAGCTTAACTAACATTCTTTCTGTATATGCCAACCTTACAAAATGAATTACCTCATGAGCCACAATAATGCCTTCGTAAATGGATCTATTAGGAGAGAAACCACTTTGTTCCAAGGAGATTACCGAGCCCAAAACAAATTTCAACATGTTCACCATAACCTTTGAAATGATCTTATAAATGGTATTGCATAGAGCTATGGGCCTAAAATCACTAAAATTTTAAAACTTCCTCCTTCTTGGGAACTAAAACAATAAAAGTGTTGGTAAATTCCCTCAGAACAAAACCACCCAACCTAGATTCTTCAACCACCTCCCACATTTGTTGGAAAAACAGAGCCGAAAAACCATTCGGCCCAGGCACTTTATCCCCACCCAGGCTAAAAAGAGCCACCTTGACTTCATCCAAAGACATTGCTTGTGAGAGCACCATATTCTAAGTCTCTGAAATACAATTTGGGATTAGATCCAAAACTTCATTTTCTAAAGCAGGCTCCGCAAGACTATTTTTAAAAGCTTCTGAGAAGAATCTCACACATTCAATATTTATGTCTTCTTTTATGTCTTCTTTGTCAAAGAGTAAAATTACCCTGATTATCATGGATAGTGAAGACCTCGTTGGATGATCTCCTAGCTTTAACAACATTGTGAAAGAACTTAGTATTACGGTCTCCCTCCTTAAGCCAAGTCTCTAGATTTTTGCCGCCAAAAACCTCCTCTCTTGCTAAGATTTCAATGTATTCTTTGTTAAGCGCTTTTTCAGAAATAAAAGTCTCTTCACGCATCCCCTCTTCAATTTTTTTTGAATGCAACACCTCCAACTCTTTCTCCAGTCTAAATTTTCTGTAAAGATATTTTTAAAAACCTCCCTATTCCATTTTTTGAGTTGCTCCTTAGTAAAATGTAGTTTTTAAAGAACAAATAGGCCTTGTTACCACTCCTTTTTGGAGCATTATTCCACCAACTTGCTATTAAGTCCTGAAAACCTTCTTTCCTCGGCCACATTTTCTCAAATTTGAAGGGACATCTGTTAGGAACATCCTCTTCATGAATTCTCACACTTATCGGATACTAGTCTAAGCTAGTTATTGGGAGGATATCAACTTGAAAATACCACAAAAAATTCACCCAATTACCAGCAATTAAGAACCTGTCAAGCTTTTCAGCAATGTTTAAGAACCCAACACGTCTGTTTGTCCACGTGAACTCTCCACTTTTAAATTGCACTTCAAAGACTCCATTGTTGTTCACAAAGTCGCTAAAGTCCCTTTGTTTCTAAGAAGTCCAACCTAAGCCACCTTTTTTATCCGAGGGATGAAGGATTGCATTAAAATCCCCCCAAAAGAAACAAATGGTCGCTATTTGTAGAAAGAACAACTGAAATGTCACTCCAAACTGTCTTTTAAGTCCAAAACTCAATTTGGACCATAAATATTTAGTAAGAAAAAGCTCGCTACCAATTGCTTTGAAACCACACTTACCCATTGCCAAGATCGCTCAGCTCTCACTAGTTGAACAATATTTGTCGTTTCTTTGAACAAAACACCAAGACCTCCAAAAGCTCCCTCAACTTCCACTAGAAGACAATTCCACATACTAAAGCACTTACGAAAGGAAAGAACCTCATCACCATGAATATTCAACTCCTATAGAATAACAATATTCGGCCTCATTTGATCAAGACATCTCTTGATCAAATGAATCTTGTCAGGGGAATTGCAGCCCCTGACATTCCATGAAAGGACCTTCATTGCTCTCGGGAAAGGGCTATGCACTTTCCCGATCTCAACTTTTTTTGCCTTGCGGCACTTCCAACTATTTCCAGCCTTACCCTTATTGACTTCCTAACTCTTTTCTTCTTCTCCCCAAGCTTGACTTTTGCCTGCTTTGCCAATGTTTTCGAGAGGGTTGTTTTCTCCAAGATCCCCAACTCTAAGTTTAGCCCCAACTCATCACCCCCAACAACTTCATCCTCTAATGGCAAATCAGAGCCAGAATCATCAAAAAGACTTACGTCGTCTCTAGCCTCCTCCAAGGAACTTTCCAAATTCCTTATGGGGGAGATTTGAATATCTTTGAAAATTGGCTCTTCCTCAATTTCAAACATTTTCGTTGCCTTTTTTACAGTTGACTTACACAATTAAGGGGATATCACATCTTCTACTCTTACTTCCCGAAGATTTTCCCTATGTTGAAAATTTGAGCTAACCCTGAGACTATCGGCCAAGATTTTTGAGCTTCGAGGAGACATACTTTCTAAAACCTTTAGGGTCCTGGTGCACTCTTCAACATTCAAGATGGTTTCTGAATGATTAATACTACCTGGACTTCATTCTTTTTCAACAGCCACATCCATTTCTAAAACATTTTTACCCGACATTACTGGGTATTCTACAATAGAATTCATCCTCAAAGCTACAACCTCATTCAAAACCTTTCCTTCACCTCCCTTCAAAGCTTTCAAACTTAGCCTTTTAGACAAAGACTCTGAAACTGGAGTAGAAATTCTGACCTCGCCATTATCATCATTTCCCAAAGAATCTACCATTTGAAAACCTGCCCGCCTAACCCTTTCTAATTCTGAGTTTGTTAGGGTTTCAAATTTGCCCAAAAAATATTCCTTTTCTGACAACATTTCTTGCATAAAATCACTATTTTCAACCGTTAAGGTTCCTTCTTTTTTCATCAGAAGGTCAAAAGTAACATTCTTCTCTAGACCTTTTCCATTTTTAAGAGTCTGACATTCCCCTACTACATGTCTTGATCCTTTGCAGACAAAGCACCATTCTACATTCTCTTCAACCTCTATTGATTGTTTCCAAATTCCTTCCTTAGATCTTAATTCGACCATAGCTAGTAAAGGGTGGCTAGCCTGCTAGAGAATACAAATACAGGCATACATACTAAAGTCCTTACTAGCTATCGCCTCGTCAGCTTTAACAAAAGAACCAAGCTTATCCCAACCTCTATTGATTGTTTCCAAATTCCTTCCCCAGATCTTAATTCGACCATAGCTAGTAAAGGGTGGCTAGCCTGCTAGAGAATACAAATACAGGCATACATACTAAAGTCCTTACTAGCTATCGCCTCATCAGCTTTAACAAAGGAACTGAGCTTATCCCCTATCAGCTTCAAAGTTTCCCAATTCTAGTACTCATGAGATAGATTATAGAGTCGTATCTAGATACGAACTTATGTTATGGCTTCCATTTTTGGATTGAAGTTGGGTGTCCAGTCCCAAATAAAGAAACATTTCCCCCCATTAAAAATGAACCACTATTCATGATCCATTCCTTATCTAAGGGTGTAGGACATACCACCAAATAAAAACCATTGGAGGGTTTTTAGAACAGTGGAATTTCCCCAATGTTCATCACAACAGTCCCTAACCCATTTAAAAGCCAATCAGGGGCCACTCCACTTCATGAAAAAATCTTTCTATTTGTACTCAGTAACTGACTCATTCCAAGCTTTCCCAACTATTGAAAGAGAAACAACAGTTGAATGTTCATTGAAAGGATTTACCTCAACCTTCCTCTATCGGCCATTTTGTTGTTTTGGCCTCCAAAACTTTTGCTCCAAACTCCCGACGTCAACCAGTTTCGTAAGCCTCAAGCTAGCATAGCCCCATCTATTCCTTGGATTTGCACCCCTTTGGCCTTGATTCCCGTTACTCCCATTATTAGCAACCCTTGCATTATTTGTCAGAGCCTTCCATGCTTGTTGAGGAGCACGCCATGGAGGGAGTTGAGTCTGGCCACCATGTATCCGCCTATGATTCTGCTTAGCCTGAGAATTTCCATTCCTTTGCTCACCTTGCGTTCTGCAACCACCGCCATCGCTCCACCGCTCCACCATCACAACGACTCTTTCAACTTAATGTTGTCATTTTAGCCATGCCTAGTTGATATGCATGGTGGATGCTAAATAATTGTTTAAAGAAATAAAAAGGTTCAATCCTATCATTTTTTGTGCTTTTATGTCAAAATGTGGAAGATAAAGTGAATATTATAGCTAATAGACCTTGGTTATATGATAAGTCAGTTGTTAATGAAACCATGGTTTATTTTAACTCAATGACATAATCACTCTTAGTTATGCTAGTGTGGACTCAGCTTCCCTATTTCCCTTTACACTTCTAGGTGGATGCTTGTTTTCAAGGGATAGGTGATCTATTAAGGAGGTTCTTGTCTATAAACCCTTAAATAAATGTTTTAATTTATTCAATATTTACAAGGATCCAACTAGGACTAGATTTATTAAAAGGATTACTAGAAGAAGTTTGGTTGCAAGTAGCTGAGAGGATTTGGCAATGAATAATTCATATGTCATTATTGCTTAAAGGTAGGGCATATTGTGATAGTCTATTTAAAGAAGATATCGAAATATGTGAAACATGCAACTTGGTGGTAGGTAGCAAGTGATAGGCCAAAACTAGGGTAAATAATAAAGTAGATTTGATGTTTAATTATTAAATTTCAGTTTGGTCTATGTGTCAATTCAGGGGCATAAACTTGTGAAAGGTGTAGTGGTTATATGCACAAGGGCTACAAGTAGTGAGGAGAATGTGGATGAAATGCAACTATTCTAATGAAAATAAATTCATTCTTTTAAAATTGCTACAAAAATTCAAAACAATTTTGCTACAAGAATTGTGCGGACTTTTGTAACTACATAGTTTGCTACAAGAACTCTGCAAATTGCTAAAATTATATTCTATGAAAACAACCTGCTATAAAAACTAATTTAAATTGATTTATCATAAAAATAAATGAGTAAATAAATCTAAAACACGCTTTTTATACATCAAAAAAATCTACAATTTATAATTTAATCACACAATGCAAAATAAAATGATAACATAATTATTCACGCCATCATTTTTTGGGAGTGGGCTCTATTGTATATATTATATTTTCATGAAAATATTAAAAAAAAATTGCACTTTTTTCTTGCATTATTGCATTGTTGTTACATTATATTTACAACCTTACTCATATGTTTATCTCCCCCCTTATTACATTTCTATAGCTCTATTGTATAGCATTTTCTCCTATTGTCTTATCTTCTATTATGGCATTATTTATGGCTTGTGGGTTGGAATAAAACTGACCATAAATATAGGAGTTTGTTTTTCCATGAAAATAGTTATTTTCTTGGTCTACGTCCATCACAATTTTATTAGTTGTAACATAAAATAATACATAAATGAGTATAAAAATTAGTCATTAATTGTTATAACAAGATAACTAATATTTGGCACAACAAATAATTATTTAAAAATTGATTAATAGTTGAAATTATTTGATGCAAGTGCACCCATGGGCTATTGGAAGTCTATTATGAAGTCTATTATCTCCACCTTTATTGATATGTTGTAATATTTATTATTCAAGGCTAAATGACAATGCTTAATAGCAAATAGAAATCAATAATTAATTTTCATTTTTTACCTCAAAACTAAATTAAATCACTTATTTATATTTAATCATATGCAACAAAGGGTGGTAAAAATATATGATATGGTATGAAAATGGAATATTAAGGTAGGTATTAAAGCATATAAAAATAGCTAAAATATTAAATAAAATGGGACATAAATGGCTCTCATCAACAAGGTTTTCACATTTGCAGCTCAAAAGGGTGGCTTCAAAATCATCAAATGATATAGAAGATGAAATGGAGTGAGTAAAAAATAGTGAGATGATGTCTAAGGAGAATATGCAAGATGAATAGCTCCCTTAAGTTACATTGCAATTATCATTGCCTCTCGTATATTATAGAAGTGTAGACTAGTCTCTACTTGAATAAGATTTTCATCAATAATGTGCTTCACATAAAGGTAAAATAAAAGCATTTGTTAATATGCAACATGTACATAAATGTGTAAGAAAGTTGTAAATTTTAAATAGATGCAATCAATGATTCAACCTTTGTCTTCTAGGTAATTGGGTTGTATCTTTTTGGAATGAAGGTGGCCTCTAACTCTTGTGAACAAGGAATAATGGACGACTGCTTCCATTTTCAAGAATCTTTATTAGAAACAATTAATCAGCCTTTATTAGACCCCTCTAATATAAATTATGAAGTTGACGAGGGGGTGTCTAGTTGGAAAGAGGTTAAACCAAGGGAAAAAAAATAAAAATTAATTGCCAAGTTAAAGAGTGATTAGTTAAAGAAGTAAAAAAGGGAAAATGTAATATTTATGGTTTGTTGGTTGGATGCTTTGTTAGTTTTGTTTTTGTATTATCTGTTTTTGTGTAGCTGTGTTGCAACCCCATGTATAGATCTAAAAATAAGTATATTAAATAATATTGAAGCAATAACTTTGATGTAGCTCTAAAATTGATCGCCTTGATATTTGAAAAGGATATTTATTTTTTGTACATCACCTTGGGATCAAATTCATTTGTGAATTTATTATAAAAAATTTGTCACGTGAGATTGATCTTACCTACCATAAGACTATCTTAACACACAAAAGTGATTTGTAACTCTTGGAAGTGATCCTACTAACAATGGATTAAAGGGACCAAAGGGACTAGATTCCCTACAAATTCAACCACACTTACTATCAAGGAATGTAAATATTTAAAAATACCTTGGGGAGATCATTGGATTGAAGGGTCTAGTTTTTAGTGAAACTCCTTGATCAAATTTACTTTACAATTCTATGAGAATATCCAAGATAATAATTAGACATGAAGGTGGCTTAGATGATGTAATGTAAAATTAGACTCCTTTTAGCACTCCAAATCAAATTATTCATATAATAGATGTTGCTTAAAATGATAAGATGATCAAATATTCTAAGATGATAATGAACACGTATCGAAAATACTAAGAAAAAGTAAATAACACATAAAATGTGTACCAAGTTGACTTGAATGGTAGAAATAAAAGATACTAGAGTCAACAAAATTTGAATTTTGAGGGTTGATTACATATGACATGGGATTGTTCTTTTGCATCATAGTAATGATCGAGATAATAAATTATTAAAAATAAGACAATAAGTGAATGTATGAAAGTAAACTTGCATGGATAGATATAGTAAAGCTAATACATTGGAATATATGCACATATAAATAAGATATGGTTAAATATGTGAGGATGTGTAAATAGGGATGGGTGAAATATTGGGGAATGAGCCCAATATTACACAAGGTTTTAACATTTATCGATATGGAAATTTACTAAGGTATTCTATCAGAATGGGCACACATGGATTTGTAAATTTTACCATCATATTTTATCTCCTTTAAAGTGCATGTGAATCTTATCGTGTATATTATCTTAAAGTAAATGAGCACACTTATAAACATGCATATAAAGTTAATATTCAGTCATAAAAGATGAAAAAATATAAACTAACCCCTACTTTTTAGATGTATTTTATTTTTACTTAGGAGTTGGTTAGATTATTTCTTTATACCCACTATAGATCATATTAATAATAGAAGTAAAGCAGTGCAATTACTCCAATCTAATATAATAAATTAAGTGTAGACACTGAAAAATGTCTTAAGTCTATGAGCATCATTTTTCCTAGTCATCATCTTTCAATAATTGAATAATTTTAATTATTCTATTATGTTCGATCATATTCCTTTATTAATTAAATAGTTTTTAATTATTTAATTGATTCACCTTCTCATTTCTATCTTGATCAATTAAAATTATTTAATTGCGTCACTAATACCCCTTTCTTCAATAATTAAATAAATCATTATTTATTTAATTATTTATCTTTTATCACATGTCTATAGTCAGATAATAATAATTATTTGACCTTTTATTTTTCTATAATTAAATAATTAACGAAATTATTTAATTATGTGTCATTCTTCTCCTTTAAATAATTGATCCTAATCAATTATCCATATTTAATTTATATCTCCTCCTTTAATTAAATTTATGAATTTAATTAAATCTCCTTTTTCATTTCCTCCAAATAAATGATTTAAAATAAATTATTTATTTGCCACTTGTCCTTCTCCTCCATTTTCGAATAAATAATTTAAAATAAATTATTTATCCCTCTATTTTGGTCAAAGATCCCCTGTCATTATTTCATGTCATAGTCTGCATGTCCTGCATGTCTGTCATAGCCGTCGGCGTCATATCTTTTCCATGCATGGCATATTCTAGTTGCATCAATTCTCAACCATAGATCTTGGCATCTTTCTAGAAACTCGATCTTGGTCATCCATTTCGTAACTTCCCTCTCATGAATCCTCATTCGTTGATCTTAGAATCTTTCTAGAAGATCAATCTCGTCCGTCCATTTGAATGGTTGTCTATAAAAGCAACCCTTCCCCTCCATTTTCAATTTAACAGTGATTATCTCCAACTTTCTTGCTTACTATTTTTAGGTATTTGCACAACTCCAATAACAAATCTGAGGGCAATATTGGCATAAGAAGAAATAGGAGAGACAAGAGAAAGAATCAACTTCAAAGGGGAGTGTTTTATTTCATTTGCTTTCATTTTGATTGCTCTCTTTGTTTGTATTCTCTTGTTTAGATTGGGATAATAGTTTAGAAGTGTTGGCTGTCACTTAATCTAAATCTATTTGATTTTCCCCATTCTTACATTAAGTACATGAGATATAAATTGGAGAGGTTTACATTAAAAAAACTTTATTGGAAAAAAAAGAAACGAGTGTGTATCCACCTAGAAATGAGAAAATCTAGAGGCAATAATAGATCAAAGGTAGTGAAGTTGATCTAGTGAAGTTCTAAATTTTGTTAGATGATTTCAACAAAACAAGGTGATGGTGCTATATTACAAGATTTTGTTGCTTCACTACATAACACAAGTATATCTCATGAGTACAAGTGGCTCTCGATTCAAAGGTTTTATAACTTTTACGGGTACTTTATCTATAAACTCATGATCCTTCTCCAACCTACAAAATGATAACATTTTTTCTTAGTAGTGAGATATTCTAATCTAAACATAGGGAAAAAAGGAAAAGGGTGTGTTGTATGGGAAACTAATCCATAAATCATTAGATTTCTAACCCTAATAACTCATAATCGAGATTTTCTTATCAACTCTCATTATAACTATCAACAAACTAATTAAGAAATTATAATAACAAGAACAAAATAATAAATAATAGAGCACACAAGAAAAAAATCACACAACACAATAAATTCCTTTATAGAAAACTCAGGAATGGGTAGAAATCATATTTTGGAGTAATACAATGTCAAATTCAAATGTGCATGCCTACTCTTTACTCTTGTAAACACAAGATTATGCACACCTTTCTTTGTTCTAAATTGCTATGAGAATCACTTCTTGAGCTAGCTAAAATTCTCAAGACATCTAAATCTAACTAACTTATTTCTATTAAAACATCATCATTTTCCATAGGTATCATTAATCCATCTTCTGTATTTAATTAAATTATCTATTTCATCACTTTTTCTCTATATTCATTAAATAATTAATAATATTTAATTGATTTACTAATTATTCATCTTTCTTAGATTAAGTAAATAACTCGTTATTATTTAATTCATTCATTTCACATTTCCCACTTCTCAAATTAAATAATTATTTTTAATTATTTAATTTATCCAATTATTCCTCTCAACATTACCTTCTAAAATAAATATATTTTATTATTTTATTTTTCTCCCCTTTGCACATGTAATCAATAATTTATTTATATAGTTATTTATTTATTGATTAATCATGCATTTACACCTCACTAGTCAACTATCTCACTCACTTTTAGATCACTTATCAATAAAAGCAGTCTTCTATCCAATATATCCTATCTAAATTAGTCTCTCACACTTCTTTGATCCATCAAATCCTTTAACTAATCCATGCACTTAATTTATTGAAATCATGCAGTCGATTAACTATCTATCAATTCCTCTCATGGATTTTCATCCATTGATCTACTTAGTCCTTCATAAAATCTAAACCGTTGACCAATATAAAGAAATCTATAAAAAAAACCTATCATTCATCAATTATGTCTGTCATCATTGTGAAGAAACTATGCACATATTATTAGTGCTATGTGCTACAAAATCTGAGAGCAATTATTACTACACTTTTCTCTAAGGTGCAAAGAGGAGAACAAAGGAGCTAAGCTAAGGAAAATTATGTGGAGTTGTGTGTGTAGGTTTGTTTCACTTTATTATTATTGCAATTTCATCTTAATGCTCTATTGGTGTGATCTCTTTTGAATTTGATTGTGAATGATTTTATTTGTTTTTTATTATTCAATTTTATAGTTATTTTCCAAGTCATACATTCTAGCATGCCCTGTGGGACCAATTAAGTCTTGAAATTTAACGTTTTATGTGAATTTTTCAAGTTTTAAGCAATTACAAGTCATATTGGCGTAATTGTACCCAATTTGGCACATCTATTGCCAATTTGGTGCAATCTTTCTAGAGTGGTACATCTGTTTAGGCTTGTGTCACATCTATTCAAGCTTTTGGCACATCTAATCAAGCTTTTGGCACATCCATTACACAAAATGGTGCATTTGTAGCAGAGAACTTACTAAATTTTGGAGAGGGTGATTTTATTTAATCATTACCAAATTATTTAATTTTGACTCCCATTGTCATCTTCTACTTGATTTTTGACTATTTTTTTGCAGATGTCTAACCCTAGAAAATAAATTCATCTTTTTTATTAGGGTTAATCTTTGTTCTCTATAAAATTCTATTATTTTCTAGCATTTGTAAGCATTTGTAAGCATATTTATGCAATTGTCACATATTTTGGTGCAATTATCACAATTTTTGGCACATTTATCACAAAAAATGGCATATTTTTCTAGAACATATAATTCATTTTAATTAATTTTATCTGATTCTACGCATCAATTCCTTTCTATTTCTTGTTGAGTAGGGTTTGGCACAATTTTTTTCAATTAGTGAAATAAGTGTTCTATGTATTATTGAGCTTTCTATTGCAAGATGGTGTGTCCCTTGGTCTCCTTAGTGTAACACGACACTTGTGTTCATGACATGGATTAACCGCCTCCCATGGATCTTGTATAAATCTAGTGATTGTATCAGGCATTAACAAGTCGATCTTTTGGTGCAATGACAACCACCAATATAACAATTGGTATTAAATCTGAGGTCACGGGTTCGAACCCTTCGCTTGCATTGGGGGGATTGTTGCAAGATGGTGTATCCCTTCGTCTCCTTGGTGCAGCGTGGTGCTTAGGTTCGTGACATGGCTTAACAATCCCATGGATATTGTATTAATCTAGCGATTGTATCGGGCATTAACAGGTTGATATTTTGGTGCAACGACAACCACCAATGTAAAAATTTCTTGGTTACTAATTTTTTTGCATAATTGTGGCTTTTGTGGATAGAAGACCAAACACAAAAAACTGCTGACGTATTTGTTGTAGGGTCTTGTGTCTTGATTTTTATAGATTAAATAACACTTCAATTTCATTTAGCTAAATGAATTATTTGTCATGTATGTTAAAGTCTTGGGTACATATGCTCTCCCCTTGCACCTAGTGTGAACCTAGGATCAAATATACCTTAGAATTCACATTTTCATTTGTTTACCCAAGAAAGTGATATCTTGGTATTCTCTCCCCTTATGTTTAGAGCGATCTTGTGGATTAAAAACATCATCATTCTCCTTTTTAATTTAGTATTAGGACTGCTTGGGGAATTCCTCACCTTAAGGGCAACCTCGACCAAATATTTGGGTAGGGTATAGAAAGGGGGGAGACAGGCTCACTATTCACTGATTCCACTACAAACCATTATTTTAGAAGCATTAAGACCTTTCAACCATTATTGTTAGTAAGGTGCAGTTTATAACATCATGCATGAAGTTAGCCAACATTTACCATCTTAGAGTGAGAGAATTATTTTGGAGGTGTAAAAACCTACAAGGAGGAAGGTGAGCCCTTGTGCCACTAGAGACCTAGCTATCCCCCTTTGAGAGTGGGGCCACGTATTTATGGTCTTATACAATTTTTTATTGATTGGGCCTATGCTATCAAGACACACCTTTAACACTAATTAGGTTGTACTTCTTGGAGTTTTTTTATTGTTCAGAACAGTAGCACCATTTAACCTATTACCTTGAAAATATCAAAAATTATCATGTTTATTGTGTGACTACTTTTCTTGCCAAATTTTGCTCAAAAACACTCAAATAAAACTAAATTTATATAGAATCACATAATTGAACCTCAAAATTTTGTATTCTATTATTTTATCATGTAACTGTGCATCCTTCTATGTAATGTTTGTAACAAAACACCCAAAAAACCTAATTTTAGGCCAAAACAACACGTTTGTTTAGCCATGTGGTGTAATTGTTGTCTCATGGAGAATTTTTACTATGGTGCATGTGTCCAACCCTCTGGCACATATATACCTTCATTTGGAACAATTTTTCCATTTTGTGGTGCATTTGTGGCATTATTTGGTACATTTGTCACAAAATTTGGCACATTTATCTTAGCTTGTAACATGACCAATTTTATGTTGAAAACTATACTCTCATCTATTTTACACAAAATTACGCATTTAAATCCTTGATTGGTGCAATTGTCATATTTTGAGGAACAATTGTATTGTATTTCAATGTAATTGTTTTGTCATCTAGAGTGCTTACTATCATCAAATCTCATAACTCCAATAAATAAACCTACAACAAACAATATTGAGATCTATTAGTATATATAGATAGACCTAAGGCACACCAACTAATTCCATCAAAATATTGAATCAAAATCCATAAATCATACCATTCATTACTACCCCACTCGGCAAGGTCATAACTCCTAGCTTGATGGTCAAAATTACTAATTCTTCACATCGTTAGAAATATCTCCAAGAGCTCTAATTTCAATTCCTTGAAAATAATACCTTTTGGAAACCATTTAAAGGTATTGATGATAATATTGACCCTAAATTCTACTTTGAAGGCCTCCAAAAATACGATTTACTAAAATGTAGAAAATATCAAAAAAACCAAATTTTGATATTTTCATCTTTGCATGTGCCAACACCACCTAAGATCTTCTAAATAGATACCTTTTCATTATTCATCCATCATTCATCCATATCACATCACCACACTTCACTTACATATTCCATAATGTCATCATAATTGTATGCCTATTACAAGGTCATAATACAAGAAACTCATGGATTACAATCCTAGTAGTTCAAATATCACTGCACCCATGAGGCTTACTAACCAGTATTTGAGATGCCTAGTCATTTATTTGATCCTCATGATTACCAAACTCCACCACCACAATAACAACCTCAATATACTCAAATCATCATATAAGACATTTCCAATGAATATGTGGAATATAAGGAATCAATCAAAGAGAAAATTTTGAATTATAGTAAGATTCCTCCTTAGCTAGAGCACTTAATCCCCTCATTACTATGGATCCCAACACATACATCCTTATACTAGCACAAAATGGTGCTAAGTTACCTTCAAATTTCAACATCGCTACACTTAGGGAACAAGCCCTCATACATGTCATGATTTCATCTAATGTTACATCACATAAAAAAAACTCTTTCATATAACCTAATAATAACCTTACCACCAAACCACTAGCAACACTCTCATTTATTCCTCACACTCTTCTAACATCACAACTGAACAAATTGTATCTATCATCCCACAATTAATCATACCCACTAATTCAACACATATATAATTACCTCCCATGCATACTCACACTCCCACACACCATGCAAATTTAACCAATAAATTATATAACACGATATCTAGTAATACTATCACTCCCACTTCAATAATAAATCTAATTGGATTAAACTATGGTTGATATTTGGGGTAAAACTATTCTTGTAATTCTATCTTTAAATGGTTTGGGATCAATCTTCAAGAATTTCACATGTTCCTTAGTTTATCCTTCAAGTGTTAATTGGGGGGCATAAGCTTGTGAACAATGTTGCGGAAGTGTACCTAAGGGCTGAAACTAATGGAATAAGGGGAAATAGATGCATCTAAGAATTGAAAACACACTCTTCAATTTGAAATTCAAAAGCACAATTTGAAAATAAATGAAATCCTTCTTCTCAAATTATTGCCTACCTACTTCAACCAATCTATCTATTTCTGATTAAACTTGAATAACGCAAACTCAATATATTATGGTATACAAATATTAACAACAACCTTCACTATAGTGAAAGAAAGAACTCAATTGCCAAAGATGTATTGAAAGACTACAAGCGACAAGAACTTCAATTGTGAGAAGAGGTTAGAGTGTGACCGAAGGATGGAATTCAATAGAGGAGAGATAAGAAGTGAATGAAACGCGACAGGAAGATAAAATTGAAACCGAATGTAATAGAGTGGAATGGAATGAAACAAAGAGCTCGATAATTGATATGAACACTCCTTATCCAGCATTTCGTAAGGATTCTTCACAAGTCTTTTATCATTCAATAAATTTTTCAAACTGAGCTATTACCGATCTACGAACAGAGTTTTAGATTAAATTGCAAATACACTATAAAGTACACACTTAATAGAGATTGAATTACACCCAATGGGTTAAACATCACATAAATCATAAGGACAAGATGGGTGAGCAAGAGCGAGGATTTTAATTTTCTTTTTCCCAACATCGGATGCCTGGTTCGAAGGCAGCTGGATCTTTGTTGTGGGGTGGACTTTCTGCAGATACGGTAGGGGAGAATGTAGGCGAAGAGCAATGGGGGGCGATTTTCGAGGATTGGGGTCTGGGGAATCAGGTGGACCCTAGAGGTAAGGTGTTTCTTGGCCCCTCTTTGAATGGAGGGGTTGGGTTTTGGGGGAACCAGGATGAGGCTAAGGACTTTGATGTTAGATTTGGGTCTCTGGAGAGTTTTTCAAGAGACCAATGTTGGGAGGTTTGAAAAAGAAGATGGGCCTCGCTGTTCGGAACTAAGCTCGCCAGTAAGTTGATCTTTCCTCTGATAAGTAATATTTCGGTCCCTTAGAGTGGGACTTTTCTATTCTAGTTCCTAATCCAATGATCAACCATAACGTCTCATTGATGGCCTCTTCATCGGTGGGTAAATTCATGGGCCCGAGACCAAATATTGAAGTGGTTAGGGATTTTGTTAGGAAGAAGTGGAAAGAGAAAGGACAAGTTGAGGTTGTGGATCTACCCAAGGGTTTCTTCTCCTTGGATTTTTCCTGTGAAGAGGATAAGCTTGCAATACTTTGTGGTGGTCCCTGGGTTATTGGCAAGTCATCCTTGGCTCTTAAGAAGTGGTCTCCAAAAATGGACTTCTCAGACACATCTTTTGAAGTGGTACTGATGTGGGTTTGGTTACCAAGCTTACCATTGGAGTTTTGGAATGAGGATTTCTTCAGGGGAATTGAAAACTCTTTTGGGGAGCTCTTATCTATAGATTCCATGACTTCAGGTAGAAAAAGGTTAGTTTTTGCCCTGATTTGTGTGGGTATAACTCAGTCCACTGACTTGTCGTCCTTTATTGAAATTGTGTCTAAACTAGGCAAGTGGGTTCAAACAATTGAATTTGAGACTCTTCCTTTTGTGTGTTTCGCTTGTAAAAAATTTGGGCATTGGGCTAGGAATTGCCCAACCAATACATGTAAGGCTGAAACCAAGTTGAGCATCAAGGAGACCAAAATTTGGAAGGCCAAAAAATCAGAGAAACCCTTGGAGGATGTGAACAAGAGTGAGATGAACATCTCTATGGATGGTCAAGACAAGAGTGAGGAATGCCAAAACCCCAATTTGGGGGTGAATAATGATGAGGAGCCCCTGAAAGGGAACACTCCTGAAAACTTTGAAGCTCCAAAAGTTGATGATAAGACTCAAAACAAAGAGGTAATGTATTCAAGCACTAAGGATTCTCAGGGAGAGGATGAAAATAAAGATGTAGGGAGCATCAATAAGCTTGAAGAAAACTCAGACTCAGCTAAGAGGGTTCCAGACTCCTATGGTGAGGGCTCAAAGGAAACATATCGTACTGGCCATGGGGTAGGAAGTAAAGTAAGCTGTGAGGACGAATCTTCGGCGAAAGGGGTGAAGACTCTTCTTCTCTTCGGGATGGTTCTCATAGCTCATCGAAGGTGGTGAAATCTACTTTTGGGGATTCTGTGGATACCTGTAAGGAGAGGAATGACTTGGGGCACTCTCTGATTAATAAGGTTGTTGCAGTAAATGATTTCATGGATGGTCAAGAATTCATGGGACTTGAGGACCTGGATCTGAAAGGTGAAAGTTCATATACAAAAGTTGAAAAGAAAAAAAAGAAAAAAGGGAATAGCATTATTGGTGTTTCTACGAGAAATAGGTCGAAAGCAGACTATGGTAACTAGAAAGGTTTGGGTAGAAAGTCAACAAAGTGGCATAGGTAGTAGGAATGCATCCAAAATATTGCTAATGGGGTTCAAAGAACAATCCCAGAGATTTTTCGAAGCAACACCCCACTCAAGAAATGAAGTTCATGTCATGGAATGTTCAGGGGCTAACTAGTTCCCATAAACAATATATTTTGCACAATTTTGCTAGGGACCATAAGCCTGAAATTTTAATTGTCCAGGAATCCAAGATGCCTAAGGATAGAGTGGAAAGGATTAAGATTTTCAAGAATTGTGGTGTGCAATGTAGAAGCTCAGAGGGTGCTTCTGGAGGCTTAGTGAATTTTTGGAATAAAGACCATCTTCATGGTACTCTGGTTTGGGAAGATGCTAACCACGTGGCCACTAAATTCATACATATTAGGGATGAATTCAAATAGATTTTGTCTAATATCTATGCTCCCAATAACAAATCAACGAGAAGGAATTTTTGGAAAAGACTTGAGTCTTTTAGGAAAAATTTCCCTCGTGAGAACTGGATCATTATAGGAGACTTCAACACCCCATTGCTTGTGTCAAAAAAATTTGGAGGATCTTAGATATAGATGGCTAGTAAAATAGACTCGATGGATTTTATTAACTCCCAAGCCTTTTATGATGTGGATCTTAAGGGGGGCACATACAACTGGTCTAATAGACGGGTTGAGAATGAACTTATTCAGGTCAGGCTTGGTCGGGCTTTAATTTCAAATAATTGGATGATGGATTATTTTTGCTCCTTAGCTTCTCTCTCTAGGATTGGGTCAGACCACTTCCCCATCAGTTTTGTTGCAGACTCTATGTCAGGTAAGAGGAACTTCCCTTTTAGATTTGAAAGAATGTGACTGTCTCACCCTCAAATATTTAATTGTATTCAAGATTGGTGGAACATTAAGGTTTGTGGTACTATTATGTTTCGAGTGGCCAAAAAGCTTAGTGAGGTCAAAACTAAGGTCAGACTTTGGAATAAGGAAGTTTTTGGGGACATATTTACTATGAAGTCTGCCACCCAGCTAGAGCTAAAGTATATCCAGGATAGAATTCAGAAAGATGGTTATGTGGAAGATCTCATTTCCAAAGAAAACAAAATCCTCACGAGATATCATGATATTATCTCCAACGAAGAAGAATTTTGGAAACAAAGGTCAAGATCGGTGTGGATTTCCTTTGAAGATAAGAACACTAGGTTCTTCCACATGACAACTCTAAAACACAGGGCCTCTAACCGTATTACTCATATCATGAAGAATGGCACCAAAATTGATAAAGAGGATCAAATAAGAAGTGAGGCTAATAAGTTCTTTGCTAATCTCTTATATGTGGATGAAAGGTTGGATGTGAATGCTCAAAAAACTCTCATTGATACTATCCACAATATTCTGAATGAGGATCAAAATAGAGCTTTGACTACGATCCCCTCTTTGGAAGAGATTAGAAAGGTTATCTTTTCTTTTGAAGGTAAGAAGGCCCCTGGTCCTGATGGTTTTCCAATGTTCTTCTTCCAAGTTTTCTGGGAGATAGTGATTGAGGATGTGGTTAATGCAGTCAAAGATTTCTTTGGATCAAGAAAGTTGTTGAAGGAGCTTAATTCTACTTTCATTGCTCTCATCCCCAAGTTCCCCAATGTTGATGATTTTGACTCTATCCACCTGATCAACTTATGCAATTCCTTTTATAAAATTATTTCTAAACTTGTTACTACTAGGCTGCTTAGTGTTCTCCCGGTTTTGATTTCTCCTCAGCAGAATGGCTTTGTCCCTAGCAGACAAATTTTGGATTCTATCATCATTGTTCATGAGAATATTCATTCTCTAGAGGTTTCAAAAAGCCAAGGTTTTTTACTAAAACTAGATATGTCCAAGGCCTATGATAGGGTGGATTGGGGGTTATTGTTGAAGGTTCTAAGAGATTTTGGGTTCTCAAAGATATTTCTTCAATTGATATGGGAAATGATTTCCACAACCAACATTGTTGTCATCATCAATGGGTCCCCTTCCCATTTTTTTAAGGTTTCAAGAGGGGTGAGACAAGGAGATCTTGTGTCTCCAATACTCTTTACTTTGATGGAAGAAATTTTGGGAATATTTTTGCACAACAAGGTGAGGAAAGAAAGTTTGAAAGGTTTAAAACCATCATCGACTAATCTTCTTTGTTCTCATCAACAATTTGTTGATGACACTATTCTTATGGGAAGTTTGAAAATTGGTGAAGCCAGAACTTTGAAGTCCTATCTTTTGCTTTATGAGGAAGCCTCAGGGAAGAAAATTAACCAAACGAAAAGCTCCCTCTTCTTCTTCAATACTCCAGAACCTAGGCAAAGGAATATTTCTGATATTCTTGGTTGTGTTGTTAACTCTCTTCCATCCATTTATTTGGGGCTTCCCTTGGGAACCAAACCCCCTGATTCTTTTTGGATTTACCTTGTGGATCAGTTTAATCGGAAGTTGGCTGGTTGGAAAGGGGCTCTCCTTAGTCAAGTAGGTAAAGTCATGTTGCTAAAGTCTTCCCTTCAAAATTTTCCTGTCTATGCTCTAAGTTTGTTCAAGATCCTTTCCATATTTGTTGAAATTATTGAAAAGATTCAAAAATGTTTTCTCTGGTTGAGGGTTGAGGAGAAGAAGAGGATTCGTTGGTTGCTTGGGAGAGTGTGTGTAAACTCAAAAAATATGGAGGTCTTGGTTTGAGGAATATCAGAGTCTTTAGTAAAGTCGTCTTGGCGAAGCAGGTTTGGAGATCCTTTGTTGAAAACAATGAATGGAATGCTATTTGGCACAACAAATATTTGCGGGATGTTGTCTCTTTCAAGGATTTTCTTAGCTCTCAGAATCTCCCTCATGGTTCTACTCTTTGGAACAATGCCATTAAGGCTAGGTATCTTGCTAGGAAAGGCACTTTCTGGAAGTTGGGAGATGGTAAGAAAAATTGTTTTGGGAAGATAAGTGGATTGAAAACGAACCCCTATGTAATCACTCTATCTTTAAGAATTATATGGAGGAGTGCAAATCCAAATTTGGTACTTTAGTGGGGGATTACTGGATGGATGATCATTGGGTTCACATCTCTACAGTTAGTCCAGACCTTTCCCCCCTGCAATCTTTGTTAAAATATGTGGTGTTGAGACTGAGGGCTAGGAGGATTCAATGGTTTGGAAAATGTCTTCTATAGGGGCTTTCTCTATTTCTTCAGCGGTGGCCTCTTGTCATCATTTTTCCCCCTCTCCTGTGTGGGTGAAGTCTTCGGTGCAAAACCTTATACCCAAAATCAATATTTTTGTGTGGATCCTCCTTCATAATAAAATATTGACTAATGACAATATCTGTAAGCATGGTCTTTCTCTGCCTAATAGATGTTGTCTTTGTTGTGCGGAGGCTGAGACTATTTCCCATCTTTTTCTGCTCCATCCTTTTGCCAATGACATTTGGTGCAGGGTCTTGCAGTTGTTTAACCTCAACTGGGTTTTTCATGGCTCTATTTTGGATTTCTATTACCAGTGGAAGTCCCCCTCAAACAATCAGGTGCTAAAATTGCTCTAGCAGTATTATTTTCCACACCTTGCATGGGGTATCTGGAAAGGGCGTAGCAATAGAATCTTTAGGGATTCTGCTCTTTTGAAGGAAATTTTCTTTGATAAAATCATTAGATCCGTGAGAGAGAATTTAAACTTGCTTAACTGCAAATCTAAGGCAAAAAGAAAGGTCAGATGCTAAGATTATGAGCTCAAAGTCACTGATGCCTAGAAGATTGATGCTGACATTTCATATCCTCTTAGACCAACTAAGGGACCTAGAGATGGCATCCACTAGAACCTTCCTCCTCTTAGATGGGTTTAAATTAACTTTGATAGGCCAGCTAAGGGTAATCCTGGGCCTGCTGGGTGTGGGGGAGTGATAAGGGATGAGAATGGCATTTTTATTTCAGCGGTGGCACTCCCCTTGAGCACCCAAACCAACCACCTTGTTGAAGCCATAGGGGCCTACCAAGTTTTAAATCTTTCCCATCAACTGAACTTCAAAAATGTATGGCTTGAAGGGGATTCAAACAATATCATCCAATGTATTAAGGGCCTCCAAAAGCCTTCATGGACTATAGAGAGTTGGATTAATCTTTCCAAGGGGATTATAAGCTCCTTTGATAATTGCTTCATCTCCCATTCTTATTGGGAAATTAGCATGGTGGCAGACTTCTTTGCCAACAAGGGTGTTCAAGCCAATGAAAGAATCATGTGTCAAAGAGGTGACAAGTTGGAGGTTGATGTCATGGCCTTATTGAGGTATGATAGAATTCACAGGAAGGCTTCAAATCTCCCTACTAATAAATGATTATGGGTTATGAGTGTCACTTCATGTAGTCTCAAAATTGTTCAATTATTTCTCATTGAAGGTTGGAGTACCATAGATTTAATAGCCATCCCTATATTTTCCATCTCACACTTTTTTGGGTATTTTGGCCATCAGCTTAAGTGGTCTTCTAGAGTTTTCTGAGCGAGTGTGTAACTTTGTCAATATGGGTGGTGAGCGTTACTGTGTGGATCCGACGGACTTTGAGGAGCTGAGGAACAATGATAAGGTGTGGCCGCTGCTAGAGAAAGGAGGGATTACCTCATATATTGAATAACTCCATGGTTGAGATTAGAAGGTCACTAGGTACTTTGCCAAGGAGTGGAAGAACGAAAAAAAATATTTTTTTTGGAAGGAAGGTTGCCATCGATGAGCAGCTTATTGCTGAGGTTACGGTGCTCTCCATGGAGGGTATCAAAATTTATAGAGACAAGAAAATTTATGACCAAGCAGTGAAAAAGTTTATGAAGATAGACAAGGAAAAAGAGGATTTGCGTAGGGTTTCCAAAAGTAGTTATGATTCCAAAAATATCAAATTGCTCTGGCAGGAGGTGCTGAAGGTGATCATGGAATACATAAATCTAGATAGAAGATACACAAGGGTCTTCAACTACCATTTTGTGTTCCTCAACCACTTCCGACATCAAGTAAGGGTTTCTTTCCCTTTCTATCTATCCACCTCCTTGAATACCAGTCTTAATGACCATAACATGAACCTTGTTAGATACCCTATCCTTCACGAGGGTTTGCTCGTCCTTATCTTTAAGTATTTTAAAGCCATGTTGGCTCTATCCAATTTGTCCCCCTCTCCCCACTCTATTTCTACTAAAGATGAATTGGGTACTAGTTATACGGAAAAGGATGAGTGGGAAACTGATTCGGTGGATGAGGTTGGCCGACCTTTGAAGGCTTTGTGGAAGGGTAGGAGTAGAGGTAAGTCAAAAGTTGGCACCCCCTCTAAACCTGGTCCTATGACATCTAAGGGCAGAGTTAAGGTTTTTTTCCCAAGTTTTGAAGATGTTAAGTCGAAGGCAAAAGGGAGATCTATTTTCTCCCCTCAGGAGAAGGTCAAAATAAAGGATTTGGAGGACCCCTCCTATGATACTAATCAGGATGAGTCTCAATCGCCCCCTCGTTGAAATATTCTAGCTAGCCTGCAACTGACCATGAGGATAGGCCTCGTTTTCCTAGTGATCTCAAGGCTGATGATCATTACTTCAAAGCAGAGTGCGAGTTTCCTATGGATATCCTTTCCATTGCTCGTAATGGGTTTGTGTATTTTTTCATATTAATGTGATGGGGTGTTTTTTGAGATTAACAAAATAAAATTGGAATAGAGGGCTATTAGCAGAAAGCTAGAAGGGACTGATCTGATAGACCACACAATAAGAGATAGAGAAAAGGCCACTGATTTATGAACTGAGTATGAAAAGAAATACATGGTGGACTACCTCAAGAAAATAGTGGAAGGTCTTCAAAAATTTAAGAGCAACTATGATGATAAGCTCTTTGCTATGGAGGACAAGCTTAAGATCATAAAAGAGTCTATCCAGACGGTGATGGAAATGAGCCACAAGATTTTAAAATCTATTGCAAATACAATGAATATGATGGTTGATAATTTGGAGAAAGTGTATCAGGAGAGGACTGTTGTGGATCTGGAAGCTAAAAAAGAACAAAGCCAGGTGGAGGGCGCTGGTCTATGCAAAAGAACTAGAGCAAACCTAAAGAGAAAGGTTGATAAGGCCCTTGTCAACATTCATGACATTAAGAAAGCAATATTAAATATGAACAAACTGGAGCAGGAGGTGGCAGACATCCTGAGGAATCTAGCTTAGTGGTTGGGCTCTTGTTGGTTTTTTGTTGTTTTTTTGTGGTGTTGCCTTTGGGCTAGTTCTTTTTAGATATTCTTTTTTGGTAGCTTAATGTTCTCTGATTTGTACTTGTTTATGCTTTATCTTTCTCTTCTCTGTTGTTAAAGGGTTTCAGGGCCCCTTCAAAAACTATTTTTTCCTTAATAAAAAAAAAAGATTTAATTACATAAAATACATATTCTAATCTAATAAGAATATAAACAATCTCACTAGGGTTCTGAGAGGGGGACCTTCCTCCAATTCTCATGGTGAGTAGATAAAAATTAATTACTCTAACTCAATCTACATGGAATCTTCATCAAGCATTCAAAAACAAGAGATAGAATTGGTCTGCTTAAGTTTGTATATTATCTATTATATATTGCCTCTAGATCATACATATATATACTTATCAGTTTGGTGAGTATCATCACAAATCAAAATGATAAAGTAGTAGTTTTTATGGCCATTGGCCAACAAACATATTAAACATAGTCTTTGGTTTGGCCACAAGCCATAAAACCATAATAGTTCTTGAAACAACTAGCTTAAAAATAGAGTATAAAAACAAAAACAAGTAATCCTCCAACATGCTCAACCCACACAAGCTTCTTGAGTCTTGTCCACATGGTCATTTCCTTCCTCACATGCCATTCCTGTAGCAAAACCAGTCAGAATACATTATTACCTCGAATGATTTTAGCACTTAGGAAACATCCCTTCATCTTTAGAAACATATCAAACATCTCTTATTTTCTTGATAATTAAATGGCAAAAAGGGGCCTAGGGATAATGAAATGGAAATGATATAGAAGGAAAAGGCTATAAAAGATGGAGCATATTTTACACCCAACATTTCCCCCCAGCTTTAGGACTTTTCATGTCCTCATGCAAACAATAAATACAAACCAAGAGAGATTTATGTATGTGTAGTGGCTACATCCAGGCTGCACCGTGGCTCCTCTTTATCAACCTCTACCTTCAGTTGTGTACTTTGTGCAACAATTCCTTGTAGTTGTGCCTTCAGTTGCTCATTTTCCTATTGAAGCTGAAAGATGATTTGGCATAGTCAGCTGAAAGGAATGAGTGGTTGGTCATCATTCTTCATTGGGGATCTATCACAAAAGGCAACAAGGGCTTTTGAAACATCTTCATCAGTAGTAAATTCTTGTTCCTACTGAGGCAGAGTAGGACATGTTGTAGAGTTAACATTGTTTAAAGCATCTTCAGACTTATGAGGGCTTTTACCTATTTCACTTAGTAAAGAGAAATCATTAAACTTTGAGCTTACCCCACCGATGTTCTCTTGAATTTCCTTAGAGTATTCCTCCCCTTCTAGGGTATGCTCAACATGACTCACAGTTCCAACATTATCATCCAAGTTATGTTCACTAGACAAGACTTCTATTTCAGGAAGAACATCTCCACCCTCTTTATATACCTCTTCTATGGTGATCTGAAGGTTTTCATCCCTCCAAACTCTCTCACAACTAGGGTGGTTTCTATCTTCTACATTGTCTACTGGGAGGCTAAAGACCCCTTCATCAGGACATACATTTGGTTTCTCAAAGATCTCTGTATTCTCAGGAGGAGAATTTTCCCTCTATTTTTGTGCTACCTGTTGCTTCTCTTCCTGTCGTTTCTATCTTCTATGTTCTCTAGCAACTTTCCCTCTTCCTTTATTAGGGGATTTAGTGGCTACCACCTCTACTTCTCTGGCACAACGAGTTGCTTTTGCAATCTTATCTAACTGACTAGAAGTCCTTCTTGTGGTTTTCCTACTGGGAGGTGTAGGGTTCTCTGAATGTGGAGTGGAAGAGGCGACAAGACTAATTTTCTGCTTTTTAGAAGGTTTATCAACAAGGTTTTCTTTTGAATCTTCTTCTTAGAGGATTCTCTAACTAGGGTTTCTGTTTCTTCTTGCCTTGGAGGGATTTTGGTAGGTTCCAAATTTTTGGTTTTAGAATTCACAAAGGCATCCCATTCAAGATGGGGTTTTACAAAGTGGAGGCCATGTATAATGAGGAGCTTAATTAAGCCATGGTGGGCAAGGGAATTTGCATGAACTTTCTGAAATAGTCTACATGAACATTTTAAAGAGAAATGCAAATAATAAGGAACATTAACAAGAACATCATTGCACAAATATAACATAAGATGGAAATGGTGGGCGTGAACATATGCATAACATTCTTCACAAGTAATATATTGTATCCAAATTTTTTTTACCTCATCCCATGGAGTAGGAAGGGATTCCCGTGTGTTGCCTTGGCCTTGCACAAATCGAACAGACTCCCCTCATTATAGGAATTGCTTGCAATGAAGCTTGAGATATGTAACCCTTAAGGAGGAATTGGGAAAAAATAAATCTCTGGTCTGGGGAATTCCAGTCACTGCTGCAACCGTCTGCACTATCATAGGAAACTCCAAACCCCTTAGAGTGACACTATTCTTGCGAAACCTTGCAGTGAATTCCGTGCCCACCATTTCATCAAAGGCACAAAGTTGCTTGAAATATGTTGTCCAAGTAGCATGCTCAAAAATATTATATACTTTTGTACTAGCAACCAACTTTTTCATGGACAACGATTCATGCCTTTTGTGGTCACCTCCCATTAGGTCGAGTTGTGATAGGAGCTTCGAAAATGAAATTGGCTACATTGATTACCAGGATGGGTAAAAGATAATGGTTTTGACAGAGGTTATTAATGGTAAGTAATGGGTAATAATAGGTATAATGTCCATATGAGGTGGCACATGATAGGTAAGGTTCGTCCAGCTCAGCAAATGATGGTTAAATATCCCGTACCTCCCCCCAACTTAATGGTGAACCGTCCTAGCATTGCCAAATAATTACAAAAAAAAACATTTAATATGCTTAAAAAGAATACTTCCCTGGTACCATAAAGTATGAGGTGAATGACTGGAAGTGTGACTATTGAGGAAAGGTAGCGTACGAAATGAGCTGTAGATGACGTCGAGGCAGCCCAGAGGAGATCCACAATAATTAAAAGATCAAAAATAATGACAAGATTGGAAGCCAAAAGACTAAAGCAGTATGGAGACGAGAGCAAGGCCGCGATCATGAAAGAAAAGATAGGAGTGACAATATCCATGTGGAGAAACTGGCAGGTAATGACAAGTGGATAGAGATATGTGGAAGGTCGATGATGGGAACGAGAAAAGCGACAGGAAGGAAGAGTAATTCACTAGGCACAACACATACCAAGTAGTGACAGGAACAAAGAGAAGCTCCCTCCACCCAAAAAGTCCCAGAAACTAGAAGAAGCTCTTGTCACACCATAGAATAGGTAGCGACATAAGATACTACTGACTAATCATTGGATGTGCGCTGCTTATGTATTTTTTTAATATCGACAATAGACCGCCGACGATCCGATTTTCAGCCTACCGCCGCCTAGAGGCATTAGCAATCCAATTTTCACCTCTAAGTTATTTTAGCAGTTAGCGTTCCCCGAAGACCATTTTCAAACGCCAATTGGCTAACAACACCTGAAGGTTTTCGCTGTTGGATGTTTTATTGCCCTTTTTTATTGTTTTTTTATTGTTTTATCTTGGAGGAGGCCAAAGGGAACAATAGTAAGTTCCTTTTCCACATCACAAAAGAAGGTATCCTTTGAAAGGGGTCGCTTGTAAAGTTTCAAGTGGTTTCCAATAACAAGAAGAGTCCTTCATTCAAAATCCACAGTGCATAGTCGAACAACACCATTGTCATATACAGTTTGAATCTCATAGGGATTGAGCCAACGAGTGTGGAATTTCCCTTTGAATTCTTGGAACCGTGAGTCATAGAGTAAGGCCCAATCCCCTGGTTGGAATGTGCGGGATTGAATTAAATGTTCATTCCATTGCCCCTTTGCCTCTGTACCACTTCTATATGAAAAAGAGCCTCTTGATGCATTTCATCTAGTGAATGGAGTTGAGAAATTCTCTCCTTTTGTGCATCATTGAGGTTCATTCCAAGCTCAAGGGTAGTGCGTAAAGTCTTCACTTTGAACTCAATCGGCAAGAAGACCCTCTTGCCATAAATGATCTCATATGGTTTCATCCTTGTGGTTGTCTTCCAGGTTGTGTGATAGGCCCAAACTGCTTCAGGAAGTCTTTTTTCCCAGTCTTTCTTGTGTAATGCCACCATCTTCATGAGAATATTCTTCAGTTCTCGGTTGGTTACTTCCACTTGTCCATTGGCTTGTGTATGATATGGGGAAGACTTCTGATGCTTAATTTCGTATTGTTTGACCAACTTGATGATCAACTCAGAAGTGAATTGTGCTCCCTAGTCTGTGGTAATCTCCCTAGGCACACCAAACTTGGTAAAAATCTCAAAATATAAGAAGTAAGCAACCTTAGTATCCCTATCATGTTTAAGGCTACTACCTCTACCCATTTGGTGACATAATTTGTACAAACCAAAATATATTCCTTATTCTAAGAAGGAGGGCTAATGGGTCCTACAAAATCTAACCCCCACTTTTCAAATGGTTCTATGGATAACTGAGGGTGTAAAGGGATTTCGTCAGAATAGGTAGGCTGCCCCATATGTTGACACTTGTCACAATGTTGAACATAGCGCTTACTGTCCTTATGGATTGTGGGTCAAAAATACCCAGCGGTTAAGATCTTCTAAGCGGTCCTATGGGCAACAAAGTGTCCTCTGCAAGGTTATGTATGGCATGCACGTAGAATTTCAAAGACATCTTCTTCGAGCACACACCATCGCATGATATTATCAAGGCCTCGATGGAAGATCATCCCATTAATCCAAGTGTAATCACCATTGAGTCCCACCATTTTTTGACATTCCCTTGGAGAGAAATGAGGTGGGAAACTGCAAGTAACCAAGTAATTCACCATGTCTGCATACCACAGACTCTTTGCTGATATAGAAAAAAGATGTTCATCTGGAAAGGTGTCATCAACTGGAGTTGGCTCATTTTCATGTTATAGTCTAGGGAGGAAATCGGCCACCACATTTTCTCGCCTTGGTTTGTCGAGGATAGTAATGTCAAATTCTTGCAAAATAAGTAACCATCAAATTACTCGCCTAGTAACGATAGGTTTTTTCATAAAAAATCTAATGGAAGAATTCCATATATACAAAAAATTTATATCCAGTGATATAGTGGAAAAATTTGTTTATGGCATAAACTACAACCAAAAACTCTTTTTCAATAACAATATAGTTTACCTCTATACTAGTAAAATTCTTACTGATATAATAAATAGCATAAAAGAGGGTGTCTTCCTTTTGTCTAAGGGTGGCTCCCATAGAAGTATTTGATGCATTGGTATGTATATGAAATGGTAGTTCCCAATTGGGTCCTCGTAGCACAGGTGTTGTGATGAAATTACCTTTGATTTTGTCGAAAGCTTGTTGGCATTCTGTTGTTCATGAGAAATTTGCATCCTTTCCTAGTAACAAAAACAATGGTGAGGCAATCTTGCTAAAATTTTGAATAAACCTGCGATAATAACCAACATGTCCTAAGAAACTATGCACATCCTTTGGACAAGTAGACACAGGAAATTCTTGAATAATCTTGATCTTTTTTGGATCTACCTCAATTCCATTTTTAGAAATATAATGACCCAACACAATACCTTCAGTCATTAAGATATGAAATTTTTCATGACTCAAGGAAAGATTAGTATCAATGCATCATTTAACCTTCTCAAGATTTTCCTTAGCTTCTTCATATGTGTTGCCATAAATAGTAAAGTCATCCATGTACACTTCTACGTAGTCATGAATCAAATTAGCGAAAATGCTTAGAACAACTCGTTGGAAAGTAGTAGGTGCATTACATAGTCTGAAAGGTAAGACGTTGTAGGCAAATGTTCCCTAGGGGCAGGTAAAGGTAGTTTTTTCTTGGTCTTCCAAGGCAATGCAGATTTGGTTATACCCACTAAACCCATCAAGAAAGGAGAAGAAATTTTTCCTAGCTAAGGTGTCCAAGACTTGGTCAATGAAAGGAAGTGGGAAATGATCTTTCTTGGTGGCCTTGTTAAGGGCCCTATAATCGACACATATTCACTAATTCCCATTATTTTTAGGTACTACTACAAGTGGGGACACCCATTGGCTATCCGATATAGGGTAAATAAATCCTACATTGAGCAACTTCTGAAGTTCTTCCTTAACTATTTCTCGTAAGGCTAGGTTTAGCCTTCTCTAAGGTCGTCGCACAGGTCTACTCCCTTCTTCTATATAGATATGGTGTGTACAAGTAGCGGGATGAATACCTCTCGTATCTTGATAATCCCAAGAAAAGGCTTATTTATGGGCAGACAACATCTCAATAAGTTCTTTCAATTGGTAGACATCTAACCCAGGATTGACGTTAAGCATTTAACCACACAAGATTTCAGTAGCTTGGGATTGTACAGGGGTATCTATGGAAAGTAGTTGTGAATTAGACGAAGATGGACTAGTATCCCCAGATATTAAAAATGGATGGTATATATAATCATGTGGTAATAGTTGATACAAAGTAATAAAGTGTTGAACAGACTGTGAACTACCTACGAATGGAAAATTTCCAAATGGACAATTATCACTTATGTCTGTAGGAAAGACCATTTTCTCAATATCACTATCAACTAAATAAAAATTTTGCAATAAATGATTAATAACAGTGTCTTTTGAAACCCCTTCAAATTCCCTACTTTGATCTATTGTCAAAATAGGTAGAGACTCCTCTATGTTCCTATCAATCCACAAAGGACCCTCTGTTTCCAGTAATGGTTGCGTTGGAGGGTATAGTGTTAGTTGCTTCGTTTTCTCCCCATTTGAAATCACCATATTTCTAGACCTGCAATCAATGAAGGCATTAGCACCAGATAATCAAGGTCTTCCTAAAATCAGAGGGTATCCCCCCAGTTTAATCTTTGATTGCAAAATCATAAAATCTGTTGGATACTCCCAAGACTAAATAGAAACAATGATGTCTTCGAGAATACCTTTTGGTTTTATGAGGGAACGATCGGCCATTTGCAGGACTATTAGAGTAGGTCTTAGTCCTTGAAGGCCTAGCCTCTCCTTAGTCTCATTTGTCATTACATTTATAGCTACTCCTAGATCCACAAGTGTGTTTGAAATAGTTACATCACCAATACATACCTTAATCATTGGACTATCGAGATCTGCAAACTTAGGAATTGAATTTTTTCCCAGCATCAAGTCTACAAGTTGTCCAATGACTTGGACTGTCTTGGGTTCCTACTTATTTTGTTGCTTCCTCCCATAAATTTCTTTAACTGCCTTGGTGTACACATGAATATCTCGAATAGCCTACAACAAAGGAATCTTAATGCTAACATTGTGTAATTCATTCATAAAATTAAAATCAGATTGATATGTTTCCTGTTGCTTTGGTTGCTCTTGCAACCTGTCTTGAAATGGAGGCTTTGGTTGCTCTTCTTTGGGCTCAACTAGAGGGTATTCAACTTTTGTGATGGTGGGTCCTTGAAGGTTCTTTCCGAACCTTAGATTTACACCTTCAATCTCCAATGCATTGACAGGATAAGTTGGGAATCCTGTCACTTCATTATTATAAATTGGTTGAGTTACCTTATTGTTTGGATTGGGTGTCGGTTGTGTAAGCATCGACGTGGCTTTTGGGGGTTGTTTGAACTAGAAGGTTGATTAGATAACAGTGTCGGTGGTAAGAGTTGTTGGGATTGTTGATATGGATTTATTGTTGGAGGCGGCGGATACAGGGGAAACGACTGATATTGTGGATAGGATGGTGGTGGTTATTGCCATGCTTGCCATGAGTGTGGAGCAGGCGGATATTGTTGTGACCATTGAGGGTAGTATGAAGGGTGTTGCCCATTTCCATACCATCGAGAGTGGTTTGGGAAGGAATTTTGTTGAAAAGTATTTTGGTAATCAGGTTGGGGCATTGCTCTTAGTTGCCACTGTCTCATTTGGGCCATGAAGTAAACAGGTTCATTTGTGTATTCTATCTCGGTCATTCCTACAGGAAGGGGCTTTAGGGCAATGTCCCTACTGGCTTCTTTTAAAGAAGATATCCTTGTTCTACTATATGGACACTCCTCATCACCGTGATTTTTTTGAGAAATGGGGTAAAAGACAACTAAGGCTTTTTCAGCCTCCTCCTGTTTCCTTCGTGTATATAAAGTATCTATTTGTTTACCCATATGACTTAAAAAATTAGTCTTAAGGTCTTCAAGTAAATTACCTATCTCACATTTGGTGATAACTGTTGAAGCTCCCGTAAAATACAACTTGCTTGTATAGTTCCTTCGTGAGCTTTGAGACCTGGAATAGTTCTTACAAATATCACAGATATCATCAAATTCTATCTTTTAGAAATATTCCCTTTTCCTATTAAGTTTAATGCCTCCATAACATCATCTCTTATCTCTCTAAGAAACAACATTTTAATAGCATCATTATTTAGCCCTTTTTTGCAAGACCATTGAAGACTAAACATGAAGCGTTTGAGGTAGTCCTCTACAGACTCATCTTCCTTTTATGTCATGTGGAAGATTTGGTCCCAAACCTTTTTTATTTTGCAATGATCCTGGTACTTATTTAGGAATAACTCCATGACTTCCCATGTCTTTATATTCCTGAGGTTCATAAACCATCGCAGGGTTGCATCTTTTAATGTGGCTAGGAACAACTTGAGCTTTTGTGCGTCACTTTGATAATTATATCTGTGACATAACACATCAAATTCAAACAAAAACATATTAGGATCCTCCATTGAAAGACCATGAAAAATGGGCAAAGCAGAATGAGGAATATTCTTCATAGGAGCATCTTGTTTAGGATGTGTGATTGGAAACTCAAAAGTAACTAGATTTTTGTTGGCCAATTCCCTATTATGATTTTCGTTGTTGTTGTTGGGATCCATGACGTCTAATGCCCAAGGGGTAAAGTAGGTTTTAAATGGCTACTGGGTTTCTTCTGAGAATGGACCAGCTTCTGACCCGTAAGTTTCCCGAAAGATCTTTTCAACCTTTTTTTGCAATATTTCGAAAGAACTTGGATGGGTACTTGCAAGTGTTTTAACAGTAGTAGACTCTATAACACACTTCTCAAGATGGGGTTTGGCTAACTCTAAGGGCTGTAGTTTAGTTTTCAATTTCCCTTATTGTGAGCTGCCTCCCTCAACTAATAATTTTGGATTGTTTTTGATTGTTTAATATTCCCTTTGTCATTTAAAAAAAATCTTCCTCTACTATCCCTACTATGATTCATGCACCTAAATGACTTATAACAAAGCAAACTAAGGGTAGTTATCCAAATGAGGTCGACTGTCGCGTGGAATTTCTCCTTAGTGCAATGCTCCTATCTTAGTTCACTAGGCTGACATGCCTTTAACACCATTCCCCGACAACAATGCAAAAATGATTGGATTAAACTGTGGTTGATATTTGGGGTAAAACTATCCTTGTAATTCTATCTTTAAATGGTTTGGGATCGATCTTCGAGAATTTTGCAAGCTCCTTAGTTTATCCTTCAAGTGTCAATTCAAGGGCGTAAGCTTGTGAACAGTGTTGCAGAAGTCTACCTAAGGGTTAAAAATAATGAACTAAGGGGGAATGGATGCATCTAAGAATTGAAAACACACTCTTTAATCTGAAATTAAAAAGCACACTTTGAAAATAAATGAAATCCTTCTTCTCAAATTATTGCCTACCTACTTCAACCAATCTATCTATTTCTGATTAAAGTTGAATAACTCAAACTCAATATATTATGGTATACAAATATTAACAACAACCTTCACAATAGTAAAATAAATAACTCAATTTCCAAAGATGTATTGAAAGAGTGTAGGCGACAAGAAGTTCAATTAGGAGGTTAGAGTGTGACAGGAAGATGAAAGGCGTCAGGAGGATGGAATTCAGTAGAGGAGAGATAAGAAGTGAATGAAACGTGATAGGAAGATGAAATCGAAACTGAATGTAACAGAGTGGAATGGAATGAAACAAAGAGATCGGTAATTGATATGAACACTCCTTATCCCTGCATTTCATAAGGATTCTTCACAAGTTTTTTATCATTCAATAAATTATGCAAACTGAGCTATTACCGATCTATGAACAAAGTTTTAGATTAAATTGCAAATATGCTATAAAATACACACTTAATAGAGATCAAATTACATAAAATGCCTAATCTAATATGAATATAAACAATCTCACTAGGGTTCCGAAAGGGGGCCCTTCCTTTGATTCTCGTGGTGAGCAGATAAAAATGTATTACTCTAACTCAATCCACACACAATCTTCATCGAGTATTTGAAAACAAGAGATAGGATTGGTCTCCTTAAGTCTGTATATTATCTATTATATATTGCCTCTAGATCATACATATTTATACTTATCAATTCAACAAGTATCATTACAAATAAAAATGATAAAGTAGTAGTTTGTTATGGATGCTGGCCAACAAACATATTAAACATAGTCTTTAGTTTGGTCGCAGGCCACAAAACCATAATAGTTCCTGGAACAACTAGCTTAAAAAAAAAGTATAAAGACAAAAACAAGTAATCCTCCAGCATTCTCAGGCCACACGAGCTTCCAGAGTCTTGCCCACATGGTCATTTCCTTCCTCACATGTCATTCCTGTAGCAAAACCAGTTGGAATACATTATTACCTTGAATGATTTTAGCACTTAGGAAACATCCCTTCATCTTTAGAAACATATCAAACATCTCTTATTTTCCTAATAATTAAATGGCAAAAAGGGACCTAGGGATAAGGAAATGGAAATGAAATAGAAGGAAAAGGCTATAAAAGATGGAGCATATTTTACACCCAACAAAATCCATAAACGATATCACAACCATCTCACATCTCACAAGCATATTCATCCAACTTGCATGCAAATGTAAACACCATTCAACATCAAAACATTATCACCAACCTGTTATATCAACAAAAAGTTCCATTCAAAAACTCTAACATCCCTACTCTGATGACACAAGCACCTCCTCATGCATCTTATACCTCCCAACTATTTACATCAAACATACATACCTACATACCTAACAACCTTAACAACATCCATCAACAATATAACCCATATCACAACCTCCACATGTCATCACCTGCAATACTAGTCAAAACACAAATCCAATTAATCAAAACATATATCAACATAACCTCCCTTAAAACATCATGAATTCTCAACAACACATCATCCAACCAAACTACCTTCATCAAAACCATAAAATAAACCCATCTAACCAAAATATTCATCAATATTACCCAGCTCAAAACATCATAATACCCCAATATAAATTTTCCACATCAAACTCCCAATTTTCCCCCAAGGTCAATCATCATCACATCTCATAAATAGTTATAACACCATCAACATACCCACTTTCATGCATCCAAATGATTTGGCTCTACAAATTCAAGATCTACAACAACAAATTATGAACATCCACATGGGACCAATGAAGAAGAGCTACATGCTAGAGGACATATGCCCCTATCATTTTTATAGGACTATACCCATGCCACCCTTTCCACATAACTTTGAGATGCCTAAATTTTACAAGTATAAAGGAAAGGGAGACCCTCGTGAACATATTAGAGAAGTATACTTAACTTTCTTAGAGGTTGTTGATAATGATACTTATCTTATGCACCTCTTTCCAAGAATCTTTGGTGGGTAGGCCATAGAGTGGTTTTCTTGAATTCCATTTGGCATTAGGACTTTCAATGAACTGGCCAAAAAAAAAATCATTTCTCCTCTAACATAGAACATGAAGCCTCAATGACCTATCTATGCACGACAAAACAAAAATAGTGGAGAAGCTCTTGCCTCCTTATAGAGATGGTGAAGCTTAGCCAATAAATGTCCATTCCATATGCTTGAAAAATAGATAGTCCAAATATTCATCCAAAACACGAATATGGAAATAGGGTTCCATCTAAAAGTTCAATGCTCCAATATTTTCAATGAATTTATCAAGAATAGTATTACAATTTAAAAATACCTTATAGCTAAAGGACTTATGAAGATATTCAAAGACAACAAGGATAACATAAGCTCCTCAAATGACAAAACCCGGTTTTGGAATAAAAATAAAAAATTTGGTCAATGATGGTGTGGTGGAAGCTAGCACAGTCCAACATGCTCAACCCAAATTATGCTTATAGGAACCACCCAATGTTCAAACCTTGGTGAATGTTCAAGATAGCTTACAAAGAGGAACTCTTAGGCAAAACAACATCTGATGGTTAAAATACTGTCGTAAGGGGGGGAAAAAGAAATAGGAAATGTAAGCAAATGAATTAAACAAACTTAATTCAAACAAGATATAATTCCAACCACACTCATGAAATGAAGTTCTAAAACAACAAAATCAAACAATGTAATCCTAAAGATAACATAAATTGAATTCAAAACCTTAAAACATTACCACCCCATGTCAGAGTTGTGTTTGTATTGATGTTTGGATGTCAGATTGATCGATTGAATAAAAAACCTCCATTGTTTTTGTTGTTGCAAAAGCTTCAAAGTGTGTTGATAATGGTGATCTAGAAAAAGAGGGTAACAATTCTCAATATGCTCAAGAATCAAGTGCTCATTGCTTCGGAATGTAAATTCTAGATGATTTGTGAGAGGGTAGAAGAGTGTTTTATAGATTTCATAGTAAAAGATCCCAATCAACGGTTGAGAATTGTTGAGAGGAAATGGATTGGAAGAATTAGTGGTTTTAGAATAGAATAATTGGTGGGATTGGGAAAGCCAATTTGAGTGGTTAGTGGGATTGAAGAAACCAGTGAGATTGAAGAAATTAGTGGGATTGGAGAATAGATGAGTTAGTTAACCAATTAGAGTGAGAAATAAGTGATCATGATTTTCTCAATCAAAAAGAAGGGTGAAGATAATTAATTAATATTTAAGGTTAACATGCAATTCATGTTTGACTTTAACAAATAAAGTTGTATTTTCTTGTTGACCTTTTTGAATGATGTCGAATAATTGATTTAATTATTCAGGTTTAGAGAAGGGAAAGATATTCAATTAAATTATTAAGTAATACAAATTTAATTGATTTAGACGAATAGGGTATATTAGCAACACAATTAAATAATTGATGCTATTTAATTAATCAAGAGGACATGATGAAAAAGCGAATTAATTAAAAAAATTGAGATTATTTAATTAATAAAGGAAAATATGGTTAAATTAGGGAATTTATTAAATAAATGAGATTTATTTAATTAGTTAGAAATGATTATTGAGGGTGAATTAATTAAATATTGTTAAATCACTTAATTAATAGACATATAAAATTCGATAATAATTAAATAATAATGTATCATTTAATAATTTAGGGAAGAAGGGTGAAAGTTAGTGTTGCTCGCCATTCAAGACAATTTATGTATCTACAACTACACTCCTTTGGGTGAACCCATCGAATCCACACTTTGAAAACTAGTCTAGTCAAATCTAGTCACACTCCCAAAAATCAAGAAATACAAACTGATAGGCTATCATTAGGTCCCATTACTTTAGAAGATAAGAGTTCAATATGTCGACCGAGCAGTGTCCAAGGCAATTTGCAATAGAAGAAGACTTGACTATCTCCCTTAGATTTTCTAACTTTTTAGAACTACTAATATTAACTTCTAACCTAAGGCCACCTAACTATCTAACTGGAAATCAATTTATCTTAAAGAAAGTTGAGAGTTTATTTAAACTAGAAAGCATAAAATGACTAACCTAGAAACATGATAACTAAATAAGAAAGCATATAAACAATTAAACTAAAAAGCGTATAAACTATAGAAGTAGCAAAACTTGTAAACAAACTATGAAATATCTAATTAAATACAAAAAATAAACGGTTCACAACAATTAGCATACTACATAAATAACAAATAGTGAGTGCTCTGGAACTTCAGACTCTACAACAACAGTGTTAATGACCGCTACAAGACTAACATGTGCAAGTGACTATACTTGTAATTATCATGCATGCAATAAAAACAACAAAAAATAAATACTCATCTATTTAATCTACTCTCCCTCGAGTGACCAACTCATGGGTTACTACGTTCGTCCTCAGGTCACATACACAATTGATTCAAAAATTCTTCCATTAAAAATAATTTCCATCCATAACTCAACAACTCATAAATTGATATGTAATAATCTCTTTATTCATATATATTCAGGAAACATGTCAACAACATAACATTACTATTTTGTGTTATCTTTTTCTTCTGGAGATTACATCTTTATAGAAAACTTCTAACTAGGTCCTATATTTTAGATGGCGTAGATGACCATTGACTAAGTCTAAACAGATTACAAAAAAACTTTATGTCTTAGATATTAAAGAGGCTCGATTCGAGCCATGAAGTCTTTGAAATTTAAAACATAACAAAAATTAAAACTAACAACATCTATAACTTCAATCCATCATCCTAAAGTTCTAGAGCATGTTTCCAACGCACATCTTTAATCTTTTCTAGAGCACGTGCTGGTTGAATGCTTTAATCTGCAGCTTGATGATCAATTATTATCCTACAAAATACTCAAAATAACCCATTAAATCTGCATTGGCAAGATACTTCAATAAATCACAAGAAATAAAGCTTGTACAATTTTTCCTTAAAAGACAAGCAATTATTTCTCCTAAATTTTAATTAATTGGCAGAGGATAAGGAGTTTGCATATATGAAATAGGACTTTATTATGTTATTATGATGAGGTTATTTTTACCTCATCATTTCCTCCCTTTCCTAATTCTTGGTAGGTCCTCTTGCCCCTTTGCTATGGCTCTGTCCTGCATTTCTATTCCATTATTCATACTTAGCACTAATATCATATAGATCCTTTGTTGTTTTATCAAAATCTGTAGGTGTATGGAGGAAGCCTCTATAAAAAGTAACTCCCTCTTGCCACTCTTTGAAGATTTTATCATCTTGATTTGTATTAATATGAAAAGCAGAGGGTGGATTGAGCAACAAGGGAGGTCTATACCTCATCCCTATCCAATATGTTCTAAGGTCTTTTAGGATTTTAGCCAAGGAATCTGCTCTTCTGAAGGACCATTTGATGTTAAGAGTGGAGATCACCTCTCTTTTCTTTAGATATGTTGGTAATGGAGTGTATCTATCTTCACAGGTGTGCCAAGCTTTACCAATCAATTTCTTCCAGTGTTCCATAAAATGGTTATAACAGAGTTAGAGGCTTCCATCATATCTTTCTTTCATTTTTTCATCCAATGCAAGAGCTAAAAAGGTAGCTTTAAAATATGCAGGTCTACTATTGGGGGATCTCATTTGAAGACCCACACTTTTCTTTGCTTGAGCATATTCCCTACTACACTCTTGCCAATGAATCTGATTCCGCATGGTAGATAACAAAGACCTCAATTGCACTTCTCCAACAAAAAGGTTAATGAAGAAATCCGTATGGTTTTCTAATAGAAGATCATGTACAAAGAATTCACATAGCATATCTTTCTCTTTAAGAGTTGACTCTACAAACATTTTAACAAATTCTTTGTCATTAGGTTCATATGGATGATCATTATACATTCTAAGCAATTTCTATCTTAACCATTATTCATTTAAAAACATTGAATATAGTCTCGATGGTCTTCTACATGATAATAGATATTTTTCTATTTGTAATGCATCCTGCCTTCTCCTGTAGGCCTTATGAAATGACTCTTTCAATAGTACCATCTCCATTTTCAACTTGTAATTGTCAATCTTGGCATTTCTTAGGAAATAGCACCATTCCATCCACTTCATTAATAATGGAGGAATTTGAACTTGGAACCACTTGGTTATAGTTGGTTCGGTCTGAATTCCTTTTGATTCCACGATTGGCTTATTGGTGTTTTCTTGCAAATCCTGCTCTAGTTCCACAATCCTACTAAGAGAAGCATTAAGCTCTTCTTTCTGTCTTTTCTTTTCTTCTTCAAAAGCTGAAAACATGAGCATAAAATTCTTTTTCAAACTTTCAATTTCTTTATCTTTATTAGATAGATCAACACTATGTGTCCTGTTTTCTTGATTCCAATTCTGAATTTGTATCTGCATTTCATTGATAAATGTATCCTTTTCTTGTATCTGTAGTTTCAAATTTTGAATTTCCCGATTTCTTTTTCCTATTACAGTAGTATGTACTGTTATTTCTTCTTGTTAATGTACAATTTGTTCCTCATTCCTTTGCAATTGATTTCTTAGCTCATCAATTTCTAATCTCATCTTTTCCAACTCTGCATTAGCATTTTCATTTTTAATTGTCTCAACAACTTTATTTACAATGGGGGAAAAATTTCCTAAAATACTGTCCTCAATTTCCATGGAAGGTGGAGATTGCTCCTTTTCTACTTCCTGAATTTCCTCAGCAAGGGCTTCTTCTTCATACTCTAGGTGGGAAGGCATTTCTTCAACAAGGTTTTCTTTTTCATATTCTAGATGGGAAGGCATTTCTTCTACAGAGGTTTCTTTTTCCGGAGACTGATAAATTTGTTCCCATGTTTCCCTCATTTTTACATCATCAACAAGATCAATGGTTTCTATTGGATTTTTCTGCTTCTTGGACTTCTTTTTCTTTGAACCACTTCCTATACTCTACACTAGGGTTTCTGTAGACTCAGAGGATAATCTTTTTCTTCTCCTCAAGGGAGGAATGTTCTAGAAAGTGGCAGTTGTTCTTCTTTTCCTCTTCCTAAGGGGAATGTTGTCTACACTTGGATGAATAATTTCAACATCTTTTGGTTGATCCGAGGTTTTCAATTCCTCGTTTATAGATTCTGGCACTTCCTCACTAGGGGTTGTGGGAATTTGGGCTTCAGGGGATTTAGAGGCCCTAGGGGAATTTTCTCCGGAAGGTGAAGCAACTTGTTTAGAGGATTCCCCTGGTTCTGATTTTCTTTTAGGCAAAGATTTTTCAAATTTCCAAAGAAATTTCTCCCACTTGCTTTCAGGTTTCTTTCGAAAATGATATTTAATAATTAAATGAAATAACCCATGGTGCTTTAATGGCCCTAAACCAGTCTTATATCTTTCTATGGAGGATTTAACAGAATCACTCAAAAAGTGAGGCAAATTAACCCTAAGGGCAAGGTTTTCTTTCGTGTGATGCAAATGTATTAACATATGAAATGCAAGTCCTACCACAATACAGTGAGTTGGCCTTCATAGGTAAAATATTTTATAATCCATGCAACCACTATTCCCCAAGGTTCTAAGATAGAGGTTCGTTGAAACCCTTTATTCTATCCCCTAATACTGATAACTATCATGGGTTGAGGGTCTCCCTCTCTAAGAAATAATTCTGATAATTTTTGATATGTAACTTGAGATGTTTTAGATAATTTAATGCCAGAATTATCTAACCCTAAGAGGTGAGAGATGATTTTTGGAATTACCTTAAAGTGATTCCCATGAAATATCATGTGACCATTGGAGTAATTCTCTGCAAATGCATTCACCAACTTCTCATTATATCCCTCAAATTTTTTAATGAAATCTAACCATCCCACTTCCTCAAACAAACTGGAAATGTTGCTCAATTCCAGAAATTTTTCCGTTGAAGCTAGATTTGATTTCTTCTTTGCACCTCCCATTTTTCGTCTCCAATCTATCACTCTGCTCAAAAATTCAATAGTGTGAGAAGCTTGTGTGTAATTTTTTTTGAAAATATAATAAAAAAGTGATTATTTATTTTGTCTTTGCTCGGAGCTTACTGTGTAATGATGCTAATTTGCATGGAGGAGTGCCAAAAGAATGTCATACTAGCAGTTAATCATTGAGTGGCTCAAGTTACTAAATTAGGAAGGGAGAACTCATGCCAATTAATTATGCCTTATTAAAAAATAACTACTTGCTTAAAGCAAAAACTTGTACTTACTTACATTCTATGATCGCTTGAAGATTTTGTACCTTTACTGATTTAATAGGATGATGGAATGGTATTGGTTGAGGTGATGACATAGTTATTATGACATGAGTGAGGAAGCTTGTGAATGACAAAGTCATCAATGAAGACAGGCTATCATGGCGACTTTTATATATGATGAAAAGATGGCGGCTTTTATTTATGATGGAGAAAAAATTTTAAAAGAAAGAAGACATGTGTACCAAGGTGTGACCATCAAAGCATCGAAGAGATTTCAAATTTTATGGAAAGAGGTGGGCGGAATGAAGATGGATAAGTTCTGGAGCATGCTTTTTAACATGTGCTCGAAACCAATGATTAAGTTCCAGAGCATGCTTAGTGGCATGCATTTGAAACGTAGAAGATGAATAAGTTCTGGGGCATCGCTGAAAGATGTAGCTGGATCAACAACCAAAGAAGATTCTAGAGCAATGTCGAAAGATGCAGCCCAAGCAACAACCAAAGGAAGATTTCAGAGCATCATCGAAAGATGCAGCCGAAGCAGCAACCAAAGGAAGATTCCAGAGCATCGTTGAAAGGTGCAGCCGAAGTAGCAACCGAAGGAAGATTCCAGAGCATCGTCGAGAGATGCAACCAGAAAGAAGAAAAATGGATATATATGAATGAACTCAAACTTCAGGAGCTTTTCTCCACCAATCACCATTCTACAGGAACAATCGTCTGACACGATGAGTTGAGATGCAAGTTTCAGAGCATTTAGGCATCAAAGTCCACAAGTTTTGAAGCACCTTCACAACAAAGTTCATGCATTCCGAAGCTTCGTCATGACAAGAGGTAATTTCCTTAGCACTGGGCATCTGGACCATCAAGTTACAGAGCATCTTGGAAAGATGCTCTAAAATTTGTATCTATCTTTATGAGAAGTCCTGCAAAATGCGGACAACATGTAGCTAAGTCTAAAAATAAGAACTAATGAAAAATGCTTTGAAACAAATTGGTACACATGTCTTTTTATTACAATTTTTAATTTTTTAATTTTTTAATTTATTTTTTATTTTTCAAGAGCAAGGTTAAATGAACTCTTCCTTGGTAGAGTCAATGCATTGGATTTCTCCCTGCATTTCAACCAATTTTGTAAATTATTCTTTGTTGACAAGCTTATGGTAGATACGCAGGTGATGACCATTGACTAAGAGAGTTCGTGTATCACCATCAATGGGTTTCAGCTGAACTGTGCCATTCGAGAAGACTTCAAAAATTTCATATGGGCCCAACCAATGAGTCCTAAGTTTCCCTATGTGATCTTTATATCTAGAATCGAATAGCAAGGCCCAACCACCATTATGGAACTCTCTCTCTTTAATGTGTTTGTCATGCCAATTTTTTCGCTCGTGTTGAACTAGCTCAGTTTGATGGACAACATCTAAATGAAGCTCATCCAATTCAATTAACTATAAAACTCATTTTACTTGGGCTCGTTTAAGATCTAGACCCAACTCCATAGCTGTTCGTAGAGTTTAGAGTTCAAACTCAATGGGAAAAAGAGGTTTCTTCCCAAAAACAAGCTCATAGAGGTTGAATCTAATTGTGGATTTTCATGTTGTGTTGTATTCCCAGATGACTTTAGGCAATTTTCTAGCCCAATCTCTTCTTCTTGAAGAAACCATTTTTGTCAATATGTTTTCTAAATCCCTATTAGTCACCTCTCCTTGGCCATTTGCCTAAGGGTGATAGGGAGAAGACTTCTTGTGACTCACTTGGAAATGGTTCGTAAATTCCAAAAGAAATTTAGACATGAATTGGAGTCCTTGATCTATAACGATGGTTCAGAGGGCTCCAAATCTAAGAAAAATATTATTATAGAGGAAGTCAACAACTTGTTCCTCTCTAGCAACACGCAGGGCCTGAAATTTTTCCCATTTAGTCAAGTAATCGGTGTAGACAAGGATATATTATTTCCCTTGGGAGGAAGGGTCTATGGGACTAATGAAATCCAATCCCCATTTTTTGAATGGTTCAAGGACAACCTGGGGCTGCAAGGGAATTTCTGTAGAAGTAGTCAGTCTTCCTACTCTTTGAAATTCATCACAGTGATGAATATAATTTTTAACATATTTATGCATTGAAGGCCAATAATATCCAGCACCCAAAATTTTATGAGAAGTTCTTTTTGCAGAGTAATGACCCCATAATGATCATCGTGACAGGCCCTTATAATATTGTAAGTTTCATTGGCCCTAACACATCTTCTCAAGACCATATCAGGTCCACAACGGAATAAAATCCCATTAATCCATTTAAATGGTGCACTCTCTCTAATAAGTCGCTTCCTTTGTTTTGATGTAAAACCAGGTGGTATTTCAGAAGCGGCCAAATAGTTGGCAATGTCAGTGAACCAAGGTGTCTTTATAGAAATAACAAACTTATTTTCATCTAGAAACTCATCTTGCACTGGTGCACAATCACCATCTTCTTGTTTAATTTGAGACAGAAAGTCTGCCTCTACATTAAATCTCCCTGGCTTGTCAAGTATTGTTACATTGAACTCCTGAAGGAGTAGTAAGTAACCACCTCATTATTCGACCATTAACTACAGGTTCATCCATTAAATATTTTACAACTAAGTGATCTATATAGACTGTAACTTTATATCCTGTAATATAAATGCATAACTTTTTAATGGCATGAACCACAACCAAGAATTCTTTTCCATTGTCATGTAGTTTCTCTCAGCGGATGTTATATTTTACTAATAAATTATATGGCATATTTTCCCCCATTCTCATCTTCCTGCCCCAATACTGCACCAATTGCGTCATCCAAAGCATCCACATAGATATGGAATGGAAGATTCCAATTTGGCCCACGCAGGACGGGAGCAGAGCCAAGCTTCTCCTTTATGGTTTCAAATGATAGTTGACACTCAGGTGTCCAGTTAAACTCTACATCTTTCTAGAGAAGGGAAAACATAGGGGCAACTATTTTACTGAAGGCTTCTATAAACCTCCGATAATAACCAGCATGCCCAAGGAAACTTCTAACATCTGTCTGCTTCTAAGGATTAGTCAGCTGTTGAATGACTTCAATTTTCTTAGGATCAACTTTTATTCCTTCTAAGGAGATATGATGACCTAAGACTATTCCTTGTTCCACCATTATTAAACACTTTTCGTGGCTAAGGGATAATAAGTGATCCTTACAAACCTTTAAACTTTATCCAAGTTCTGAGGGGCTTCATCATAGGTTAAACCATAGACAGTGAAGTCATCCATATAAACTTCTACATAGTCATTGACAAGCTTGACAAATATAGCCAGAATGGCTCTCTGGAAAGTTGCATGAGCGTTACAGAGTCCAAAGGGAAGAACATGATATGTAAATGTGCCCCATGGACAAGTAAATGTTGTCTTATCTTGCTATTCAGGTGCTACCTAAATTTGGTTTTAACCACTAAATTCGTCCAAAAAGGAGAAATATTTCCTCCCAGCCAAATTGTCCAGAACCTGGTTAAAAAAGGTAAGGGAAAATAATCTCAATGAGCGGCTTTGTTAAGTTCTCTGTAATCTACACATATTCTCCATTTCCCATTTTTCTTTGGTACTAGTACCATAGGTGACACCCACTTACTTTTGGAGATAGGATAAATAAACCCTGCTCAAAGAAGTTTCTCAATTTCAATTTTGACAAGATCCTTTAATGCAGGATTGAGTCTCCTTTGTGGCTGACGTGTAGGTCTTATGTTAGGATTAGTATAAATGTGATGTGTACAAACACTTGGATGGATTCCCCTCATGTCTATGTAGTTCCAAGAAAAATATTTAGACCGCTTTACCAACACATTAAATAATCTATCCTCTTCTACTTTTGTTAGCCAACTATTGATGTTCAAGGTTTTTCCCGATAGCAACATGATTGATTTTGTTCCCGGATGGGCCGAAGTGACAGTATGAATTGGTCACAACAAGGTGTTGAGAGGAAAACTATGAGGTAATAGTCAATAAAATCTAGTAATATCCTCAAAAAAATATCTAGTTTTGGGAATCATATTGGCCAAAGGACATGACATTCCCATAGTAGTATAATTCTGTTCCATCCCATGTACATCGATCGGTTGCCCCAGAATTTTTTGAGCATCAACAATTTCCTCATCACTTGAACCTATGGCAAGATGCCCTATATCGCTTAATAACTCCTTTAATTCTTCTCCATGATGTTTAATAACTACCATGGCTAACGAGGCTAAACTGTCTCGACTATTAACATCTTTTGGTTCATTAACCCAAACTTTGTTACATTCAGTGGGCTTAGCAGAAGGGTACAAGAATAAACATTTACTATCTGGACCATGAGAAATAGTCATTCCTCCTTCTCTGCAATCAATTTTAGTTGTGACAGTGGCCAACCATGGTCTTCTGAGAATTATTGGATAGCTATCTTTGGGTGTAAGAAATTGGATGACCTGAAAGTCAACTGGGTATTGCCATCCATGAAATTTGACAAGGTCATTTTCAATAACACCCTCTAGAATGGCTATGGACTGATTTTACATCTATAAGACTATAGTTGTGGGACGTAAATCAGTAAGACCTAATTTTTCCATCACATCCACAATAATTATGTTAATGGCTACTCCTAAATCCACTTACATTAGGTATTGCTACCTCATTAATTGTGACAGTTATGAGTGGACTATCGAGATCATCATATTTCAGAGCGATAGTCTTTCCAGACAAAAAATCAGCTAAATAGCCATCAATGTGCACATTATTTATTTTCTTTGGTTTCCTCCCCCGGGTTTTAATATACAACTATTTGATCAACTGATTCAACTTAGGAACTTCCTTTATGGATTGTAGCAAAGGAACCTCCATTTGCAATTGTTTGATTTCTTGAATTAATGTAGTTTCAGAGGTCAAAGATATTTCTGGAGTATCTTTCGAAGTTGTTGATTTCAGACGCTCCAGAAATGGTGCTTGAGTTTTCTCTTTTGGAGAGGTATCCTTTCTAAGTTTAGTCAGAGATTGACCTTCCTCCTCCTCCTAAGGTAAGTCAACAGCTCTTGCTGCTGAAGGAGGTATTGTATTATTTGCGAGAACAGTGTGGTTGGGTGGAGTATCCTTCTCAGGATTTTTAGGAGTAGGCTCGTCCATAATTTCTTCAATGGTTGGTGGTTGAATCGTTCGACCCAAGTGCAACTGAACATTTCCACAATGTATGGCATTAAGTCCGATAACATTTTCTTGTTCAATAGAGTACACCAGAGTATTCTGTTGATTATTCTTTGGATTGGGAAGTGGTTGTGTTGGGAGCTGAGGCTAATTTATCTGTTCACTTTGAGGAGGATTCTGGGGTGGAGGTAAAAAAAAATTTTGTTGGTTCCTACGAGGCCCAATATAGAATTGATTCTGCCCTTGATTTCATTGAGGAGTAGTATGTTATGGATACCACTATTGTTGAGTTTGGGTTGGCCACTGTTGAGTTCCCCATGATTAGTTCACCCATTCAAGGGGTCCCCCATTAGGTTGTTGAGGTGGTGGTTGAGGCTATGATGGGGTCCATTGGTTACCAACCCAATTGTTTTGGGGTTTCCACACAGGATTGGAATTATTTCCATAAGGAAAATTCCCTCCTTGGCGTTGATTTACCACATTGATTTCTTCCTCAACATGTGCAATCCTTTTCTTGGAATTCTTGAGATCAATAAGGATCTCACACTACTTTTTAGGATGATCCTGTTCTCAAAGTTGATAGATGTTAACCTTTTCTAAAGGACATTCTCACAACAGATGTTTATTTCGGCATCTAGGACAGTAAATGGACAAGGTCTTAGGATTACATGTCTTAGCTTGTATGCCATCTAGAGTAGTGTTCAATTGAACGAGTATGTCCATTTTAAGATTTTCTATTTCCTCCTGGAGCTTGTCTATGTCGTTGGACCCTTTAAAAAGAGTAGTTTTGTGAATTCCTCCACGGGTACATGAGAAATTCTAACACAACTTACATATTTCTTCAAGGGCCATCTGAGACACATATCCCATTAAATCAAGGCTTTTCCTTGCATCCTCGTCGAGTCCTTTAAGAAATATGGTTTTGATAATGTCATCACTAATGGTCTCTTCTCCACATCGTTTAGACAAGAATAGAAACCTATCTAGGTAGTCCTCCAGACTCTCATTAGGTCATTTTAACTAATTTTAAAAAGCTCCTCTTTTCGATCACTCACCCTACAATAACTCTGGTATTTATGCAGGAAAGAATTCTCCATGTCCTCCCAAGATGTAATAGATCTTGATGATAACCCCATAAACAACTGCATGGCCATATCCTTCAAGGTAGAAGGAAACAACTTCAGTTTTTGGTTATCATTTTTATAGTCGTAGGTTTGATAGAGGATATTGAATTTAAAAAGAAACTGGTCCAAGTCTTCCGAGGACAAACCATGAAAGGTTGGCAAGAAAGCTGGAGAGATATTTTTCATCATGGTATCATCATCAACATCCAGAGTAATAGGATATGTGAATGTTCGAGGTGGTGAAGGATCATTGTTATTATGGTTGGCATTATTTCGGTTAGGCTCAACCCTACGATCACCCATGATGTTCAGAGGAATACGTTCCTCTAAAATAATTTCCTTGATGACAGGTTGTTCTACTGTTTGATCTTCGGGAAGATAATGGAAAGCCTTAGTTGGACTAGGCTCAAGTATTTCATCAATCGAGTGGTTCTCTAAGCCTTGGGCCTCTCTATGTATGATTAGAATGTATTTTGGGGGGTCTTTGGTGTAAATCTTTCGTGAGGGCCTCTTTTCCTAACCATGCAGAAAAGGAAGTGAAAGGGGGTATTTTGTTCTAAAAAGAGGTATTCGAGGCATCTCCTATTAACACTCAAGCAAGAAAGTTGTCCTCGACAATGACGCCAAAAGTGATAGGTTGTCGTTAGGTCCCATTACTTTAGAATATAAGAGCTCAATATGTCGACTGGGCAGTGTCCAAGGCAATTCACAATAGAAGAAGACTTGACTATCTCCCTTAGATTTTCTAACTTTTTAGAACTACTAATATTAACTTCTAACCTAAGGCCACCTAACTATCTAACTGGAAAACAATTTATCTTAAAGAAATATGAGAGTATATTAAACTAGAAAGTATAAAATGACTAACCTAGAAAACATGATAACTAAATAAGAAAGCATAGAAACAATTAAACTAAAAAGCGTATGAACTACAAAAGTAGAAAAACTTGTAAACAAACTATGAAACATATAATTAAATACAACAAATAAATAGTTCACAACAATTAATATACTACAAAAATAACAGACAGTGAGTGCTCTGAAACTTTAGACCCTACAACAACAGTGTTAATGACCTCTACGAGATTAACTTGTGCAAGTGACTATACTCGTAATTATCATGCATGCAATAAAAATAGTGGAAAGGAAATACTCATCTATTTAATCTACTCTCCCTCGAGTGGACAACTCGTGAGTTACTACATTTGTCCTCACAACTGATTCAAAAATTCTTCCATTAAAAATAATTTCCATCCATAAATCAAAAACTCAGAAATTGATATGTAATAATCTCTTTATTCATATATATTTAGGAAACATGTCGACAACATAACATTACTATTTTGTGTTATCTTTTTCTTTTGGAGATTACATCTTTATAGAAAACTTCTAACTAAGTCTTATATTTTAGATGGCGTAGATGACCATTGACTAAGTCTACAACAGATTACAAAAAAAATTTTATGTCTTTAAAAACCCATTACATAGACATTAAAGAGGCTCGAGTCGAGCCATGAAGTCTTTGAACTTTAAAACATAACAAAAATTAAAACTAACATCTATAACTTCGGTCCATCATCCTAAAGTTCTGGAGCATGTTTCCAACACACATCTTTAATCTTTTTTGGAGCACGTGTTGGTTGAATGCTTTAATCTACAACTTGATGACCAATTATTATCCTACAAAATACTCTAAACAACCCTTTAAATCTGCATTGGCAAGATACTTCAAAAAATCATAAGAAATAAAGTTTGTACAATTTTTCCTTAAAAGACAAGCAATTATTTATCCTAAAGTTTAATTAATTGGCAGAGGATAAGGATTTTGCATATATGAAATAGGACTTTATTATGTTATTTTGATGAGGTTATTTTTACCTCATCACAAACCCCAAGTCAATCCCACATGGTGGAAGGACATTGATTTCTGGAAGTACCATAGGGCCAAAGGACATACAACTCCAAATTATTTCAAGCTAAATAATCTCTTTCAAAATTTTATTGACCAAGATGACATCACTGTTGAAGATAATCTCAATGATTCATCTCAAAATAATCACATCAATAACATTCATAGCTCACATGATGATAAACTAGAGATATATCAAGTTACTTTTCCCAAGAATGATCAAAACCATCCATCTATGTCTAGCAATGGCTCATCTCAAAATAATTTTATTAGTCATGGCCATAATGCATCCATTTTGTTTGACTCCATAATAGGTCATCTTGAATAAGCTCATCCACAAGAAGCATTAATCTCTCCTTTCAAACCTTCACCTTGTAACCTTTACAATATCAATCCACATCATCCCCATCAACCAACTCATACAATAATATCACCTTTTTAGGTTTTCCCCAAGGGTTATCCATGATAGATAATCCACTATTTGATACAAGTCCAATCTATACTCATGAATTATTAGACCAAACACCATCATGTATCCCAATTCCCATCATTCCCACTCTCATGGTTCCTATTCAAAACCATGCCAACATATTGGGACTACCCAATAGTCCTTTACCCCTACCACATTATCAGAACTAGATCTATGTCAAAAACATAATCTAGAATAAAGAAGAAATCCTTGAAATGAATCACGATAAATTTATCCAAGATCCCATAATACCTTTCTATTTCATCCATAATCCCATCATCCCTTTACATTCCATCCATGACCCTAAAACTAAAGTTGAGCCCCTCCATATTTCAATACCTTCCACTTTTGTAGATGAAACACTTACTTCCACTTGACACATAGATGATCTCTCCCTTGTTCATCCAACACAAGTCTTTCTCTACACATATTTGACAATGATGAATCAACAAGAATGAAAGAAGAGAAAACACCAATATCCTATCAACTTGGATTACTCACTTTTTTTAAAGCAACCTTTCTTATGGATGAGAATATAACCATCATTGATGATTCTCAACAACATAAGGAAGAGTTAGTAGATCTTATTATTAAAACAACACATATCCTATTGAAAATAAGATCTATCAAACAATACAATATAAATGAAAAGGATTAGGCCTACATGAGCAAGGTATTATGGAACCTGCATAGTTTTTTGATAATCTTAAGTATCAAGAACTTGGTTATTCATCGATCAAGAAATCTAAGGATGTTAGTGGTACCAGTTCCATGATATCAAGGGAATCTTCATCTGATATAAACATCAAAATAGGGGCCATGAATAGTCCTTAGAATAAGGTTGTTGCCAACACTCCTCCAATTCACATCATAGACCATCACTACCAAATCCTTCCATCTACTAATGGGGACTAATAGAAGAAAAATATTTACAAATAAAAATATCAAAGTCAAGAATCAAAGTGGACACATATGGTCGAAATGGATCCCAAGGAAAACTAGATCAAGCAAATAATCCAATCCAAATCCAAATCTAAAATTCAATAAAATTATGGATCCATCTCAAAAAATGCCTCTGATCACTCAAAAGTGTCCACCTCCTTTAAAACAACCTTCGATATCACCACAAAAAGAGTATAAAATTATTGGTTCCCAAACACTCAAAATTTCACATCCACACTCTATTGTCCACCATCCCAAGTTTGGAAAATAAAAATAATACATCCAAACAACAAAGTTATTCATCCACATCTCACATACTCCTCCAAAATCTAATATCTCACCTAAAATCGAAAAATCCAAAATCCCACATTCACCGTGTCTTGGCAACAATAGTTTATCATAAGCACTCTAATGATGCTCTATTGCAATGTGCACATTTAGATAAATCCAACTCTAGTATCAACAAGGATCACAATAACATCCATGGGATATATATAAGTGCCCTTATCTTGGCAAAAAAACTTTTCAAAGTAGGACATTATTGGCACATTATGACAACGAAATCCATATCCACACCACCAGGTGGTCCCACATAGTTGATGATCATTCAAAAAAAGGAAAAACAAAAAAAGTAAAGAAAAATATTTTTTCCAATAGTGAAAACCATTCTTATGGTGTTATGGGAAATTACCATGATAAAAATCAATTCATGGGAATCATGTGTAAATCAATTATCTATGTGTAGCATTCTAGCTAGGAGCATATTATCTTATAAAACATGTTAGTTTATCCTAACACCAATATCCATCCATCTTCCTTATTTACCTTGATTTTGATAAATACTAGGGGCATATACTTCAAAACATGCTTTTGGAAAACTCTTTTCATGGTCATTTCCTTTGACCATATACTATCCCATGTCATACCATCACCTACATAGCACTATCCAAACAACTATCTTGGGTCACAAATCTTATCCTATTATAAGATGGTCCTTGGAAAATATCCATTATCCTAGATCTATTTGCCTAATTCGCATCCTTCACATATTCATTTCCATCACACTAGTTCATCCATCCAATAATAGTATTCCATACATTGCTATATAGTAGGGACAAGTGACTACATCTTGTTTTAGAACAAATCTTGATATATGTCTTCAATCTTACTTTGTGATCTAGACACCTTCCAAAAACCCTAAAAAAATGTTTTGAAAATAAACAAAAATGCTTTCAAGAATTTTCCACCATGTCATGAATACAATTTTTCATCAATCTTCTCCATCAATATCAATCCAAACAATCTCCATCAATCACATCTCACCTACACTCTAGTGGGTTATCAAACTATCTAACAAATTTCATTCTTAGCTTGGCTACAAATCTTGATCTATCTTATTCAATCATCATCATCGAAATGCATCCTTCCTAATCATTGTGTTGTCCCTTTCTTAACAACACTATCCTTGCAAGCCGACGACCAAGTCTAAGGGAAAAAACGACACCCGGTGTCATGTGGAGATGCCAAACACGAATAGCGAGGGAGGGAACCCTGTGGATAAAGATTCTAAAGGTGATAAATTCGTGGCAGTGAGTGTGGATATTGGGATGGAGAAAACCAATGTTAGAAGGTCTCATAGGTTGGCCAAAAACAAGAAAGAGGTGTCGATTGACAAGATATCTAGCAGCTCAGAGCAAACTGGTGACAATAGGACGTGTAAGCGATAGGATACTGTTGAGGAATTAGATGAGTTTGTCAAAGGCCCTAGCCACTTCTTGGAATTGAACAAAATGATAAAAGAGGATTCTATCACTCACTCTTCAGACAACAGTAAGCGATAGGGTATTGTTGAGGAATTAGATGAGTTTGTCGAAGGCCCCTCAAAATTGAACAAAATAATGAAAGAGGATTCTACCACTCGCTCTTTAGACCACATGGCTAGGGATGAGGAGGTGATCAAGGGGGATATTGGAAAGGAGTATGATTTTAACAAACTACAAGCCTAGGTTGACAAACTTGAACAAAAGTTTACTCGACTGATGCACTTCACGATAAAAATCATCCACAGATCCGCTATCACTCTCTCCGAGGTACTCAAAGAGGAACTGGAGAAGAAGACTGGTGGAGAGGGACCTAAATGGGTAGGTGATGATGTCTTGAATATTCTCATTGATAATTGGGAGGGACTAGCCGAGTAGTGGTTGGGTCTATGTGTTGGGTGATTGGTTTTCTCTGATGTCAGTCTGCTGTGTCTATGTATTTTTTTGTTTCTTCTGCTTTTTGGTTTAGGCTTAATGATGTAATTTTGGTATTGGTATCCTTTTTTCCCTTTGGGATCCATGTGTAAAGGGTAATGTACCTTGAAAATGCAACTTAATTTATAAAAAAAAAACACTATCCTTGCGTTCTTATCGTCAACAATTTTATCACCATCAATCAATCAATCAAATAAATTAACTTTAGCTTGTGTAGTGAAAAGATCTCAAAAGTTCATCTATATCCCTACCCATCCATATCTCTTCATCATTCATCACCATCATTATCATTACCATAAAAAAATCCAAAAAATACAAAATATTCTAAAAAATCCAAAAACACTAAAAATTCCAAAAATTTGCAAACATCAAATGTTCCAAAAGAAAAATAAAAAATGAAAAAAATGACACGCACAACATCATGCACCATATCCATAATAAATTTTCATTTCCTGGACATGAGACTTAAGCAAGAACAAAACTATGCAATACCCAAAGACATAGAGCATTCGTGAAACAATCATGAATAAAAAAATTCATGTTGAACTATCTACAACCTATTGATCTATTGTAAAATCAAATTTAACATATTTTCCAAATTATCATGCCTTGACGGATGCATCCTTCCTACTAGAGGCATCATTCATCTTGAGAACATATCTCTTGGCAAGAAAATCTAATGGTTGTTGATCGTTTTGGTTAGTGAGTCTTTTTACTACTTGATTTATCATACTACCCCATTCCTATTCTACTCAAGGATATCTTAAAATGATTAGAGGATCATGAATGGGGTAGGGTCATGGTTTTCATATGTCATGTTTGTGAACTGTTCTTGTTGCATTACTTGGGCATGTATGTTGCTTGTGTGTGTTGGAGTGGATTCTAACATTGAAAAAATTCCTTTGCATATAAAGTCATTTAAATACCTTTTTTCATTAGGAATATTATGCTTTAAGTTTCATTTTCCTCACATATTCTGCCAAGGTTCTATTATGTTTAGTATGAAAAAGGATAATATTTCTTGTTTGCAATGTCAATATCCATGCAAAGGCTACAAAATTCACCTTGGTTTGTCATACCTTGGTGTACATATATCCATTTTCTACAATAAGCTCTATGATAATTAAAAAAACACAAAATATCTAAAGCACACTATGTATCAATACTTATCCAAATCAATCTATTTTTTTCATCTATCTCATTTATATCCATTTCATCTCATTCATTATCCATCCAACTTGTGATATCAATCAATAATAACCATCTCATCACTATCTTCCACCACATTAACCCACAATCTCATTACCTCCTCTCACCCCACCTTCATCATCATCCATATCTTTTTTTATCCTACCATTTCTATTTTCTTCACCTCTATCACATATATCCAACCCTTTTCAAGAGTTTGACCTAAAAATTTCATTTTTATGCCAACCTTTTGAGGGGCATCCTACCTTCATTTTTCCATCTCTTCATTCAATTGGGGCATGTCATCGTAATTCTCACATTTTCTTTGACACAATGCTATTAAAACACATTGTCTCAAAGAGGTAAAAAATGTAGACACATAAATCTAACTAACATATTTCTACCAAAACATCATCATTTTCCATCATTAGATATCATTAATCCATCTTTTGCATTTAATTAAATAATTTTACTATTTAATTAAATTATCTATTTCATCACTTTTCTTTTTTATTTAATGGATTTACTAATTATTCATCTTTCCTAGATTAGTTAAATAATTCATTTTCCATTTCCCACTTCTCAAATTAAATAAATAGTTTTAATTATTTAATTTATCTAGTTATTCCTCTCAACATTTTCCTCTTCCAAAATAAATAAAATTGATTATTTTATTTATCTCCCCTTTACACATGTAATTAATTATTTATTAATTGCTTAGATATTTCTACCTCACTAGTCAACCCCCTTACTTTCATATCACTTATCAATCAAATCAATATTTTATCCAATCTATGCGTCTGACTCACATCCATTCACACTTATTTGATCAATCAATTCCTCTTAGTTGATCCATGCACTCAGTTCACTGAAATCATGCAATCAGTTAATTATCCATCAATTCCTCTCATTGATTTTCATCCATTGATCTACTTGGTCTCTTATCAGATCTCAACCATTGATCAATATCAATAAATCTATAAAATAAACCTATCACTCATTAATTATCTCTCTCTCATCATTGCAAAGAAACTATACACATATTATTAGTGATTTGTGCTACAAAATTTGAGAGCAATTATCACTACATTTTTCTCCAAGGAGGAGAAAAATGAAGCTAAGTTAAGGAAAAATTATGTAGTTGTGTTTGTGTAGGTTTTCTGCACTTTATTATTATTAAAATTTTGTCTTAATGCTCTATTGGTGTGATCTTTTTTGAATTAGATTGTGAATGCTTTTATTTGTTTATTATTATTCATTTATACAATCATTTTCCAAGTCATACACATACACATACACATACACATACACATACACATACGCATACACATACGCATACGCATACATACATGCATGCATGGATGCATGCATACATACATACATACATACATATATGTTAGTTAATATATTTTTCACCACTAATGTTACATAAAATGACTCTAAAATACCAAATTTGTGATGAAAAATGAACCAACAATCATAGAAGTTATCTTGTTAAAATAATTTTCCTCTAAATTTTAGAGGTATATAACTTCGTCTTGTGATAAATTTAGATTTTTTAGGGTTTTCTTTTAACTGAAAGTAGGAAAGGAAAATAAAAAAATTTACAAAGAAAGAAAATAAATTCCTCTAGATAAATCACTAATTATAATTTTCACATAAATATGAATGAACTCAAAGGTTTGTTCTTTTAAACCACACAAGTGTAATATGCAATCAAGAATAGTTTTTCAAATGATGTCAAGCTCATTGACCAATAAATCACCTTCCAACCAAACTATATTTCATTTCCTTCAAAAATGATTGAAAATATAAATTAACACAAAAAATTCAAACACTTGAAATAGTTATGACACCACATCAAGGAATAATAACATAAAAATATATTGCTAGTGCACAAGCTAAAAATAGATTCCTTTATTTTAAATGCTCAAATTGCAAAGCATATAGAATTTAAGCTAAGTATTGAAAATATATCCAATCTTCCTCAAACCCTATATACTAAAATTAAAACATCATGAAAATATATCCTCTTTGTTACAATAAGTTGCATATATATAGCCTTTTTTGTAATCAATTCTTTTAATGAAATACTAAATACAAAGGTTAAAATTTACTTAAATTTTTCAAAAACTTAAAACACCTTTATAAGATAAAGTATTTGAAATAAAGTCCTTAGAAATAAATCAAGCATTATGCTCTAGAGGCATAATATCTCCTTCAATATCCTCTTTGTATTTCACAGTAGATGAATCTAGGATTGGGTATTGCAGTGTTTGAGTAGAAACCTTGGCCTTGTAACCATGGAATGCTTTTATAGCTAGAGAAATTTCATTATGCCTCAATATGATCATATTTTTGTTCTAATATTTTAGATAGCCCTATTACTTTGAATATTTTCCAACATATTCTAAAATGTTTGAAGATGTACAACACATTAGATGAGAGAAGTGTTAATATTTCTTAGATTCTTCATTGCCTTAACACCGAATACTTGTTTATCAAATATTATTTTAATTATCACCTTAAAATCATCCCTAATGGATTGAGCGTTATTTACATGAGGACTATATTTCATTTGAATTCCCAAAATTAATGGAACCTTCAGTTGATCACACTCCTTTAATAATCTAGTATGTTCCAAAATATTTTGTTTGATAACCAACCCATTTTTCATTCAATTCTCTTTATCCATAGGAGACACCTATTCTCATAGGCACTTGATAAGATTTTTTCCTATAATAATATTCTCATTGCTCATCCCAATCATTTCTTTGACATTTTTATTAGCTTTTATGCATATCGTCTCTTTTTGCTTGAATGTATTGATTTCATCATCAACCTCTTTTCTCCTAGTATCAATTTCATCATATATTTTCTTTTCCTCTTCTATAAATTTTAAACCTTTAGTTACTATTTATTTTACCCAAACCTCAATTATTTTTCCATAGGATTTTTTTATACTGCAGGAATCAGGTAGCCCCCCTATAAACTATAGTGCACCTAGTAAATTTTTTTCATGTGATTGGTGATGCTAGCGTGACACGCCATTCGATACCATGAGGAAGAAGGGGAGAATAGACCTCATGACCTATTTCCTACAACAAGATGCTTTATCCAATAAAGCTAGGCCCTCCACCCCTATTTTTCCATAGGATTGATACCTGCATATCTTTTCAATTATTTATTTCTCACTTCACGAGTTAGGATTAAAAGAGTCATCAATTTTGTCTAGTGGTCGATTTGAAGTGTCAATGATGGAGTTAAGGCAAGTAGTCAAAGCTCTTACCTATTATTTGAGTTCATCTTTAGATTGTTTATTCTTCTATGTCCTCTCAACTAGCTTGGTTGTAGACATTTAGAAGTTATGAATGTCTTTTTCATGTGAAGCAGGGTCATGATTAATCTATGTGATGTTGAAATCCTTTTTAGTTGCCTCACTTATGTCTTTCTTAGAATATGGATGAGATATATCTACATAAATTTTATGAGAGTTGGAATCCTTCATCATCCCAAAAGTATTTTTTCCTTCTGAAGTTAAAGTGACCTTTGAAGCAATTTGGAAATAATATTAAATTTGGGAAATATTTAATTGAGCTACATTTCTCTTCCTTGAGAGAGTTTATTGTAGTCAAGAATTATGAGGAAAAAATGGAGTACCAAAGGAATCATAAATTATATTTAGTGAGAACCACAACAATCTCATGGGTGGAGGTGTGGTGAATGGAAGCCCAATTTTATCAAAAGATGAGGCATTTGTGGAGGAGGGAGGTGAACGATTGGGATGAATAGAGAAATTTGAAGTGAATTGTGGTGATGAGGAAGATATAAATGAATGATATGGAGAGGATGAAGAGGTACTCACTTGAGAAGGGGAAGAAGAAATATTGATAGATACTTCTTCTGACTCCTCCTCATTAGATTCCAATTTTTCTCTTTTTCTCTCTTCATTTTTTTTCCTAAGTTATCCTTGGATATTCTCATAGGATTTTCCTCTTTGGAGGATCTCACAATCACCACTTCCTTCTCCTTGGGAAAATTTTGAGTTGGTTTATGATGAAGGATGAGAGATATAAGGCTTTTCTTGTTTTCTCCTTTATTCTTTGTAGTTTCCTTTACCTCTGAAGACTTTGTTGTTGGTTTTTATGTATTCTTTTCATTACCCATTCATGTGTCCTTTTGAGCACTAGTATCATCCTTTCTTCTAAATTATTCACTTATATTATGTCCCAATTGATAGGAAACATTGGTTGAGTTTGGATATGGTCAAGATAAATGGGATCAATTAAATGTGATCCATCATCCTCCAAACCTTAGATATCTCGATTTAATTTGAAATCTTTAATTTTCTATAGAGACAACCTCATCAAATCCCTTCTCTTGACTTCATATTTATTTTCACAATTTGTCCAATAATATTCAATTCTATGGAGACAGTTGAAACCAAGTCCAAGTTGTAGGTTTTTTTTGACATAATTTAAGTTGTCAAACAAAAATCTCATAATATATAATTATATGGTGAATTTTACCAAAGAACTTTTTCCTTTCTTTGCATCTCTTATTCACTTTTCATATTTGTTGAAAGACTTTAATAATGAGAAATTCATTACTTATATACTTGGGAAATTTATGGGGAAATCCATCAAAGCCCCCATCTCAGATGTAGTGAATCTTTGGAATTGAATAAACTAACTCCCATATGTGTTAATCAATTAGGAAAAAATTGGGGATATCCTCATGCTCATGTAACCTTGGAGTTATCTAATTATATGTATTTTGGATGCATTATTCACTCTTTTAAAACTTTTATAACTATGCTCCAACTAAATTTATGGGTAATTGTCATAAATTTGGGTTTTTTCATCAACATTACCAATAGGGACCAATCCTATCCAATCCCTCATAATGGATATGGCATAAAAAAATATGAAGACATATAAAAAATATTTGTTGAGTTGAAATTAGGTGAGATACCTATGGATCTTATCATTGATTATACCACCCTAATTAATGAATTGCTCTCCATAGATAATGAGAACAATAAAAAATACATCCATTCTTCAAAATTATGGGAATTCCTATTACCAATTAATCTATGGAGGAGCACAATGATATCTAAAATTTAATTGATGAAATATGATTTGTGTAGGATTTTTAGCAATTATGACTTCACCTTCTTAGGAATTTCTACCCAATGTATTGCAATGGTGTTGCAACATGTAATTTTCTTCTCAGTGAAGTGTTGGTATGCTACAATAGTGTCTATGTTTGAAAATATCTCCCTTTGAGGTAATTTAAGAATTATACTAGGAGATTTCCATCCAATTTAGGTATCACTTGGTCATCAACCATTTTTACCTCTCCAATTTGAGGTTCATAGTGATTTATGCATTTTAAAATTAGATCGATGCATTACATGTCCATAGAGAATATTTCTATCTGTAGGAACCCACTCCACCAATTTATATGTAATTGGAGACCTACTTTCATTACACATTCTACTCTAAAATTATTTGAGATTTACATGCTCTAACTTTGTATCTCCAGTTTCAAGCATTGTGCTTTCTAAGCCTAAAAGATGCTCGTATCCAAGATGTTTGTAATTATTTTTTTCCAAAACCAAATTAGAAAGGAAGCAAATAAAAAAATTCAATGGAACATCAAATAAACTAGGGAATTTTGATTTTGGGCAAGAAATTATGTGGGGATCAAGATTTTATGAATATGACTTTATAAAACTAAAAATCCTCTCTTTGTGAATTACAAGGACAAAGGAAAATTATGTACCTTTTAATTTTGAATATATTTCTATTATGTACTACTTTTAAAACCTTTTTTTCACAACGGTCAAGATGCACTCTACAATTCACTCTCACAATTTTCCATTTGCTCCCAATAATCACTTTTTAAAGTGTCTTCTCCTTTTCCTTATATTTATTTATATCAATTTTAACTTAATGTCCTCAAGTTTGGTGAGAGAATTAATGGTTTCTTTAGTGTTGGCACATGTGAAGTCTTGTGATATTGATAGCTCTTGATTCAATTTTAAACGCATTCCTTTTTTTTATTTCTTGTCAAAGGTTTGAGGAGTTTCCAAAGCCTTATAAGATTCCAATGATACTTTTGAAACTATATTTAAAGGTTGATAGAAAGGATTTGTCTTTATCTTTTATAATATTGCTTCTTACATATTTGATGAGTCATCAATGAAGTTCTTCACTTAACTTTTGAATGGTTATGAATAACTTGTTGAATTTTGATGGGGTTGTGACAATCTATTTAGGTGTCGACATAGGTTTTGAAACTATCAATGAGTGTCAAAAAATATTTGTAAAAAAAATTCTTTCTTTTTCCCCAACATCCTTGAACTTGAATATCATCTTATAAACAATAGTAACTCTTGACATTGCTTAATTTTTGAGGGTTCTAAATAGTACTTTGGGATCCAACAAGGTTGTGAAAACCTTTTTAGAGGCTGATGGAGGTTCTAAAACCATGTGAGATCATTCTTCAAAGATCTTTCTTTCACCTTAAAATAGAGTTAGAAAAATTCATTGGCATTTGGTGTGCAAATTATCTAACTTAGAAAAAACATCAACACAAACTTCATTTTAAAAACCAAATATGTTGTGATAGTATTTTGAAGCTCCAATAAGGTTATGAAAACATTTTCAAGAGTATACAAAGTTGTGAGAACCCTTTTGTAAGCCAACACAAGTTTTAAAGATCAACAAATTTGTCAATGACTCAATGCTTAGATAATTTTTTGAAGGAAAAATCATGACCAGGGATTGGAAACAATTGATATGTTCAAAGAGAACAAAAATAAAATACATACATACATACATACATACATACATACTGTGACTGATGGCTTAGTATGGGCTGAATACACTTGATCCATGAGGATTCAAAGTATATTCAAGCCACTAAACATCAGTCCCAATAGAGATCATTCAATTTAAACAAAGACAAGAATCCATTGAAACTAGCATATTAAAATATGAAAGCTTGATAAACCTCTGATCTAATCAATTGAAACTTATCCTATTGGGGGAGTGGTGGAACATTGATGTGGAATGATGACCCTTTCCCAATCCCGTGGATAGATGAGCTTGTTCTGATTGATTGTATTGAAGAGAATCGATGAAATTGATGATAGATGTGTGAAAACATGATTTAAAGCTAAATTGACATGATGCAAGCTATTTTAACATGATCTAAATTAACATGATGCAAGATATTTTAACATGATCTATGCTAAGATGATCGGTATGGGTGTATGCAAAGCTAATCTAAATGGAGCTTAAGCTAAAAAGATTCAAACCCTAAGTTACCATGGAAGCCATCAATGGAAGCTAAACTACTGATAAAAGTAAATTAAGCTAAAAATATGCTAAATAAGTGCTAAATATGAGTGCAAGTGAAAGTGATTTTAACAACATAAGTTTGCTCTTAAAAGGTGGATGGATGAGTTTGAACAACATAAGTTTACTATTAAAAAGATGGATGGATGAGTTTCAACAACATAAATTTACTATTAAAAAGATGGATCCATTTGTCTCCAAATAGTGACCTATTTATAGGATAGGAAATGAGAAATGAAGGGTTAAGATTAAAAAGGTTAATTAATGGTAAAAAATGGAGAGACGAAACATGGATCATGGATTCTCATCAATGGATTTGAGAATCAAGGATCACATGGATCAAGGAAAGAATCAAGGGCTCATATTCTTCCAAACAAACACACATTCAAAACTTGCACAAGAAGTCTTGTAAGTTTGTTATGGAGGAGAATATTCCTTTTTTCAAATGAGTGAAGAGAGAGAATATTCTGTAGAATATTCTCATGGGTGAGAAAAATTAGATATTTAACAAATCAAAAAAAGTTTTAATGTGAAAAGGGGACAAAATATTCCATGGGAATATTCTCTTTTTGGAGGAATGTGCAAAGGAGGAATATTCCCTTGTAAGTGGGGGGATTAGATTTATTAGTAATTTGGTAATTAAATAAATTTTCAATTATGCAAATTAGGGGAATTAGAAATATTCATTAAATAAAATGATTTAATGAAAAGGGGAAAGTGATGAGATATTAATTAAATAACTTAGGTTTATTTAATTAAATAAGAGGACTTAGGGATTTAAATTAAATAACTTGATGTATTTAATTTAATAAGATGAAATGTTAGCATAAAAGGGGGTGAATTCTTAAGAAATTAGATTAATCAGATTAATAGATGCAAATGAAACAATTAATTAAATAGCTAGGCAAGTTAATCAATTAAGGGAAAAGAGGATGGATTTTAGGAGGAAATGATGTTAGTATATCTGGTTCGAGTGCATGATATCATTCAGGACATTTTTAAGTGTCTACATTTTGCCCCTCTTTGAAGCGAGGGAGATAAAACCCTCAGGATCATGATTCTTGGGGCACACAGTCCTTAACCTATAAGGCCCAAGTAATTGATGCAACTCCTTCCATCCTCCCTATGCCATAACAAAATTGGCGAATGTTGTATATTCAGGGAAGAAAGAACCTTTCTTCTATTCAGCTGGAGAGTGTAGTTCCCGAGCACCCCCCAACTTCCTCATGATTTCCAAAAATCCAATTCTAAGGGTCACCTCCCTTGGCAGAACCTTTGGATTGACATTAGTGCCAAAAACCCTGAAAACTGTGATATTACGATAGGGGATAATGTCTCCCCAATTGTGCATTATGTTCAATTTAGGCCTTCTCTCCATCGGCCTCAAGAAGTCATGAATTTCTTTTGGGATCCTTGGGGTGTCACAAACCAGAGCCTCCCTTAATTTTAGATCCAAAGACATTATGAAAAGTTACATAATCAAACTTATGATCATGCATGTGAAGAATCCTAGTCCAATATTGGACAGGCATTTCAATGTTTCCTTCCTTCTTTTATTCCATATATTTTTTGAACACAATCTGACCCCTATACAGAAACATGTGGATTAACAAGGAATACCATCTGAATCCAACCCATATCTTCCCCTCCTTTAGGGCTACTAGACCCGTGTGCATCTTCTCTGCCAAATAAGTGGCAAAATCATATATTACATTAAAACTTGGGTGCTAGAGATTTACTGCCATATACATAATATCGGTAGGCAAGGTTTTCTTTAAGCTGACTCCCAGAACTTGACATAAAGCACAAACAGTCTTCTTGAAATAACTAGAGAAATAGTCCACAGGAAAAGGTTCAGGCTCATTCCTGTCAATTACTACCTTCTTCTGATTTTTTCCTCTTCCTGAGACTGCCAAATGAGGTATTAACAAGGATGTTCTAAACAAACCCCTAGTATTTCTATATTCTTGTCTGAAAACCTCCAAGTCGACAAGAACCATATCCTGACTCCATTCGTGCAATTTGAAAATCTCTGCAATTTCTTCTTTGGTTATCTTAATCATCTGCACACCAGCATGTGTTCTGACAATTCGGGCCACAAGTTCATATTTAGCAACAATGTCCTTTAAAAGATCTACATCCATATAAACATTAGGAACCACCAATTTACCCAGGTCTAACCTCCAAGGGTTACACAAAGGAACTGAAAAATTCTTGTTTCCCAAACCAATTGGAGAACAACTGCCACCCAGTGTATGGTAACTCGACATCTATAATTGCACATTGCTTGTCTGTCAATCCTTCCAAGATTCAAGGCCTATAGAACAAAACCTTTCCCTCCTGCTTTTTGCTAGTAGAGGGTTGTAACAAATCAATAATATCTTGGGATAAAGACCTGGTAGTGGTTTCAGAACCAGAACTTCAGGCCTTGGGTGCCATTTATACTAGACTAATGATAATTTGAACTAGGGTTTGCTTATTTTTAGATAGCAAATAATTACAATTTTCTCCTTTAGCCTTAACAAAAAATTCTTCAATATTAAAAAAACCCTAGCAATTATCTAGACAAGCTCTAAAAGCGAATCTATTCAATCAATTCTTTAAGAACAGAAACAGGAAACAATCACAAATCACCCAACAAGCAACCATAAAATATTCTAAATTTACAAGAAATGGCATACATGCTACTTATGGTTTCAATCGCAGAACATCCAGGGCAGCGAAATTGAGAAATCGTAACCACAACTTGTTTCCCTCGATACCAAGCAATTCTTCCTCAATGTAGAGATACAGAACGGAAATAGTAATTCACAAATTTTAGCATTTAATTATGCAGGCAGAATCGAACTCGGCCATTTCTATTCACTCGTGCGAGATAAAACCGCTATCGTACAATACTAGTTTATTTTTAAATACGAGCCGTTGATCAATTGCAACATTGGCCAGGAGAACGACTCAGATTTACTCAAAATAGTTTGAAAATGCCATGTTCTCCCTCCAGTCACCAAACGGACAAGATATTCACCTACCGGGAACCACATCAGCATAGAAATGGGCCCCACCTTTGTTATCAACGCACAACATCGGAGTCCACGCGTCACCAAATCGCACACCTCGCAGCATTATTGAAATTGCAGTTTTAATTGCGCGAGGTCAACGAAGAACGGCCACGATGCGTCGATACGGAAACAATTGTCGGCATCAGCCTTCATCATCGATCAACGAGCAAAACTGGTCCCCACCATCAAATGTGACAGATGGCAGAATCTCACATGCCTCGCACCATATTTGTGACATTAGCAGAAACCTTGCGAGGTTGCGAGCAACGATCAAGATTGAAATCACTTCATTTGATGACCGCGCAATCTGCACACGCAAAAGGTTATTTCGCCTGACTTTTTAATAGTTGTTTTATTTTATAGGGGGTGTTTTTAATGACCGTCGATCTTCCTACGATTGATCCTAACCGCTCCCCGCGATCTCGCGATGACATCACCACTGGTTGTTTGGCAATTGCGATATCACGGGCGAGCGCCACATGTCCCAAACTGCCGATGCCAAAAAGGGATTAATAAAGCATTTAATATTTGTGTCAAATTTAAATACGTTATAAAGTGGGTTACTAAAATAGCTACGAAATGCACGTGCTCGAGATCAATGGTGATGTTATAATTGTGGTAAAAAGTTGCTCGACGGTTATGTTTGGTGCTGCTGACTGCTGTGTTTTTAATGATCGTCGATCTTCTTATGATTGATCCTAACCACTGCCCGCAATCTCACGATGACATCACCGTTGGTTGTTTGGTGATTGCGATATCACGGGCGAGCGCCACGTGTCCCAAGCTGCCAATGCCAAAAAGGGATTAATAAAGCATTTAATATTTGTGTCAAACTTAAATATGTTATAAAATGGGTTACTAAAACAATTGGGAGATGCACGTGCTCGAGATCGACGGTGATGTTATAATCTTGGTAAAAAGATGCTTGACAGTTATGTTTGGTGCTGTCGACTATTGTGTTTTTAATGACCGTCAATCTTCCTACGATTGATCCTAACCGCTCCTCGCGATCTTGCGATGACATCACCGTTGGTTGTTTGGTGATTGCGATATCACGGGCGAGTGCCATGTGTCCCAAGCTGTTGATGCCGAAAAGGGATTAATAAAGCATTTAATAATTGTGTTGGACTTAAATATGTTATAAAGTGGTTTACTAAAATAGCTACAAGATGCACATGCTCGAGATCGACGGTGATGTTATAATCTTGGTAAAAAGTTGCTCGACGGTTATGTTTGGTGCTGCTGACTGCTATGAGTGAACACGATCGCCGATGGTAGGAATCAACGGTTTCCTGCCATCGCGTGATCCAAAGATGCAGGATGTTTAGTGATCATGATATCACGGGCAAGCACCACATGTATTCCTTTGGTGCTACTTCTATGGTGGGCCCTTGATGCTGACATGGAGATTTCGTCAGCCCTTTTGAAGATGGTCGTTCGATGATCTGACAAAAATAAAAGATCAACAGTTGAAGTTTAAATTCGCATCAAATGCGATTGGAGCCGTTGGGGCGGCATGCAAATGAGCTTTAATGGTGGACGAGACGTGTACTGCCTCAATTCAATTGACATAAAGTATCTGCTCTTTTTCTATCTTCATCACAAAAATAGTCAAGTATTTTCCAAGCAGTTCAGAGCCAGAGAAAGTTTTTCGAGCGATCACTGTGAAGTTTGGTTCTCTGCAAATCTTGTGAGTTATTTTCTAAACTATTGGGTTAATTTGACTATGACTTTGTGAAGGGTTCTATTGTACTGCTGAAGGAGTTTTGTTAATTATTGCCGTAGGGTTACTGGTTCATTTGAATTATTGGAATTTCACAGTTGTGTTGTATTTTTGTGTTCTGGGTACCCCTAGTTTCTGTGAGGATTTGATTTTTTAAAAGAAGCCCTAGTTGTTTAAGATGGCACCACCGAAGCAGCACTCTGGCCATGTTGATTATTTGAAGAGGAATTTGTATGATTACTTCCTAGATCAACTCTCATTGTCAACAAATGACAAGAAGAGTGGTTTGGTTTTAATGAATGGAAAGACCCTAGGCGAAGGTCTACTGTGCAAAAATTATAACATTGCGGATGCCAGGATTCCTATGAATGGTCTTGAAATGTTTAGGCTATGGTATGGACAATGAAACTTACCTCACCCCTTCTCTAATGCCTAGAGATATGACATGGGGAAAGTAACAGTGCCAAATGCGTTCCCTGATGTTGACTTGCTCAGAGCAGTGGAAACACGGTATGATCCTGTGATAAGGGTCATAAGAGATAATGATGGTGGAATTTCGCTAAGCCTAAATGTAGATGAGATTTGGCAGATTTTTGATTTGACTGAGTATAGCCCTTTCTTAGTCCAAATAGATTTTGAGGAGATGAAGGAGGAGTACAAAAGGTTAAAGCCTCTTTTCAGATTGAAGTTGATTCCTCTTCACCTGGCCAAGGCGGGCAGTTCAACAACTCTTATCAGCCCAAATGACCAGGAGCTTTTCAGGCTGAGCTGTTTTGCCAGTCACTTCCTGGCAACATTTTATTCATTGTGCCAAATTTTAGGGTTCAACCTTAATACTGTGATGCCAGTTGCGTACATGTTTCTGGGAGCCCAGATTCAACATCCCAACTTCTCTGTGGTTTATGACTTTGCATCATTCCTGTTAGAGAAGATGCATGAGGGTTTGATGAAGCTGCATGTGGGGGATATTGGCACTCCTTTTTTCTGGTACTCCCTATTGATGCATATGTTCCTGTACAAGAATGATGTTTTCTTCTCAAAAAAAATGGAGTTGAGGCAGGAGGTGAATGGAGAAAGGTTACCAATATAGGTGTGGAGTGCAGATTTGTCTTACAATAGGGGAGGTGCCAACTTTGTGTAGTTTGATAACTGCTTTGCCTCCAGACTCAGGGATCGGTTGGTGGTAAATGTGCCAAGAGTCCCTGAATATTTGCATGACTTCCTTTGATTGAAGGTGAGGAAGCCTAATTTAAAAGTGTGTCACAATTGGGGTGATATCATCGTGTACCCTGTAAGCACTATCTTGAGGGTGTATGGTTTCCAAGGAACCCCTCATATCCTCCCCTTTAATGTACCATCAAGGATGGGTTTTGCCAAAGTAATGTGGCAACTAGGTTGTATTCATGAGGAAAACCTAACAAAAAAAGGAAAAGGGACTTTGTTCCCTGACTACACTGTTGTTTCTGATTTTGTCTGTTCCAAGGGAGGATGGGTCCACTTCAGAAGGTTTTTTGATGACTTCAATTTGAGGAATGGTCCTAGGAGACAACATGACCCTAAGGGATTCTTTGCATTGTTTAGACAACGAATTAAAGGTGGAAAATTTGCACATGAATTCAACTTTCCCGAGGACCTAATAAAAAATGAGTTTGATTTGAATAGGTAGGAGTTGAATAAAGAAAAATGGATTGCATATGGAAAGTTGCTGGCTATAATACATAAAATGGATCCAAAATATGATCCATTAATGGAGTTCACTCCAATTTCACAAGAGAATAGACTTCTTACTGGCTAATTTCAAAAATATCATGGGCACCTTGATGACCAAGAGGGTCAGTTTGGAATTATATTTTGGTTTAGAAAGATCGGATGTGAGGCCTGAAGAAACAAGGCCAACTTATCAACCACCAGTTGACAGGCCTCTATACAAGAGAAAGAGGAATGCAAGCAGTGATGAGGATGAAGGGGATAAGAAGGGAAAACAAGTCATGCAAGCATCATCATAGATGGGTCCAAGGATCAGAGCACTCGAAGGGATAAGGATTGTGGATCTAGATTCACCACCAAGAGGTGATCCTACAATGTTACCATCAGAGCCAAGCCCTAAGAGGCAAAGAGTTGAGGAAATACAGGAAACTTTGATGGATGAGATAATTGTCACTAATCAAGACATGTAGGTTGGTATCCCTTCCCCTCCTAGATCAACACAATTGGTGCTTTCTGACATGGATGTAAAGGGGCAATGTGTACAAGATGTCAGGATGGAGGCCTACAAGGCATTCTTCGATGATGATGCATTTGTAAAACCTCTTGTATTCTTGCGACTAGTTTGGAGGATGAAACTAGAAGAGTACCAGAACAAATGCAAGAGTAGGAGAGAATCGAGACCTGATAGGTTTGAGCAAGAGAATGATGATGAGGTCAAGGTCAAATTAATGGAAGAATTCAAAGGCATCACTCCTGAGGAGGGAAGAAGACTTGTGACTTAGGTTGGTGTCTTACTTTTGCCTGAATGGGACATAGCTGATGCGGTTGCATTCAATGCTATCTTACAGTCCAAGCACCCTATACAAAATAGTGAAGAAGAGGTTAAGGCAGCTCTACAGGACTCTTCCTTCAGTGAGGAGTATGAAACTCTGGCCATATGGGCATTGGCACCCCAGGGAAAAAAGCCAAATGTAACTGATATTAGCCCATACCTAAGGGGAGGGCTAATCATCAAAAGAGCTTCTCAAACTTCAACAACAAAAGCTACAAGCTTGACAGTAAATGTGGCCAAATTAGCCCAAAATATAACTGAGAGAGAAGAGGTTGAAAAGAAGAGTCTAATGGAGAAATACAATATGATAATTGCAGAATATAGTAGGATGTAGCAAAGGAATGTTGAGCTGCAATATGAAGTAGATAGGTTGAAATATGGGCAGGTGGGAGAATCCTCCAGCGCTCCTGGTATCAGAGCATTACCTTCTATTGCAGGATCGGTCCCCCATACTACTACAATTGTTTCAACTCTGGGGTCCCCCATCTAGGCACCTGCTCTCAGTCCTACACTAGAGCCAGTTGAAGAAGAAGTTGAATATTCTATAGATCCCACCAAGAAGCAAATGTTGAATAGGATCACAAAATTGTAGGCTGCCTTAAAGGCAAGTGAGGATGATGCAATTGCCAAACAAAGTGAGGTGGTTGACATAGTTTTGAGGCATCTTAATGAAAAGGTTCATGGTAAATTACCATCTGTACATTCTTTGTATTCTTTATTCTTGGATGGAATAAAAAATATCAATAGGGATCGGGAAATAGTTTTGCCTTTGGCTGAGAAATGGATCCCTAGGGCCAGCAATCTAGATATTATGTACAAAGTTTCTAGGCTTGATGCAGACAACAAGCCCTAGTCATTGCAACCTACTCAAATCTTTGTAAAATCATTGAACGGATTCCAGGCCCTACCTGATGATTTGAGTAGAAGAATTAGGGAGCTAATAAAGAGCTTTGATGACTGGAATGATACCTTTTTTTCAAACATTATAAATGCACAAGGAAATGTTAAGACATTGCAAAAGTGGCAGGATGGGGCAGAAGAAGTTATCAATGCACAAATCAAATTGATTTGTGATGATTCAAACTATGATTTGTTGGTAAATAGTATGGATAAGATAATTAACACCAGCACATTCTTAGAGTTTTTTGAAAGGGAAGCCAATCAGGTTGCAATGAAGTACACACCTTACAATACTAAGGTGAATGAGGTCATGAATTTTCACTGGCCAACGGATGAAGAGTATCAGAGATGGGTGGAAAAGTACTTAATCGTAGAGTAGTAAAATAGTGTCTATTACCATAGGATGGATGAATGAATTCTAGACGATGATGCAAACAATTCTGGAGACAACCACAATAAATGATTTAACAATGGACAAGGCATGTGAACGGAATGAGAAGATGTTCAAAATATAGATAGCCATAAGGAATGCACTGGAGGATGCTGATACACACAAGCGGCCAGCTTACCGAGATTATCTGTCAAACATCTATTTATGGCTTAATAGAGCATAATTTCTAGTTTTCTATTGTTGTTAAGAAAAAGACATTTCTCAAAGGACATGCCCTTTCACAATTTTGATATATTTATATCTGTTTCATAATGTAAAACAGATATAGGTGGATAGGAGAAAGATATAGTAGATAATTTGCAATGAAAATTTCCTTTAAAAGACTTAGATGCATGTATGAATTTTGATGAAGTTAATGAAGATTTCTGAACTTGTGGCTTAATCTTGGTATCAGTTGTTTGTGGAATTATACAGTTATCTGTTTGTCTCCATTTTGATGGTTTTCTATTGTTTAAATTGATATATCAAGCATATATATATATTCAGTTTACCGATACACATTTGATGTATTTGTATGATGTGATTATTTGGTTCTTACAAGTAAAGATTAAACCCTTCTAGTCAATCATAGTAACTGAAGAGTATTAATTGGATGAATAAGAAGAATCACATAACTAGGATTGTCGTTCTATCTCAAGTAAAGTTTTTCAGTCATTTACTTACACATTTATACAAGTTATAAACTACATCTGTGTGCCAAACACTTTGAACTATTTCCATCATAGATTACACTTTTATAGATCTTCATTAGACTCCATACACCCAACAAGGCAGTGGTCTCATGCTTTTATCTTTTGGTTTATCCATTTTATTTTTACATCTGTTAACTGAACATATTCTAATATAATTCAAATATAATTAAAATTAAAAACATTATAAATTAATTATGTAACCACATAAGTCAAATATAATTCTATCAAGAAATTAATATCAAATAGATAAAACAATCACATAACTCATACATTTCAATGTCATTGATCTTCTTCTTCATCCAACTCTTTGTCTGTATCATTCAATCCAGATTCAACATTGTAAGGATTGGTCATATCATCATCATCGTCATTGATATCAGTTTTGATAATGTCATCATCCGCACAGATATCATCTTCATGAACATTAACTCCTACATCATCATGATCTAGTTCCTCCTCTTCGACATCTTCGTCAAGCACATCATCAACTAACTGTTGATCCTGATCATCATCTACATCATCTTCTATTTCTTCAGTATCTTCTTCCTCCACCACATTATACTTTACCGACCTTCCTCTTGGATCATGTCTAACAACATATGACCAACCCGCTTTACTTGGAACCTCTGAGTAAAATACCTACTCATTTTGGCTTGGAAGAACATAGGGCTCATTTCCAGCTCGCTCAAAATACCTTGTATTAACCATGGTAAATCCATTATCATGTTCAATAACAGTTCTCTCAGGATCATTTTCATTCAATCATAGCCTGTACCATAGGACAACAAACATAACTAATTTGAAGGAATTAAAGTCACACTCAAGTATATCATCCAAAATCCCATAGTATTGATTTTTTGAGACTTCTAGATGTATGTCGCTTCTAGATGAAACATTAGTCACCTGGAAGACTGCAGTTATCCCAGAATCACAAGTTTTCTTCGTGTCATCCAACTTTTTGATTCAAAATTTATGACCATTGCACCACATAGCCTTGTGGTGTTTCACCTGCAATATGTCAAACATGTAAAACTTATTGCAATATCATCAGTTGATAAACATATTTATTCTTGGCCGAATGTATGCAAAGAAAAAAATCTCAACATATATATACATCAATATAATTGAAAATAATTAAATAATATATTTATACATACCTATTTATCTCTTAAACCATATGCTAAATCAATTTTCCTTGGTGTAACATTGGAATCTCCATTACAATGAGCTTCTTTAACCAATGAAGCCACACCTTCCCATGTTAATGCGCGACCAGATTGTTGACATCGTTCAATCCATACCGTCATCCAATCAAGATTGTTTGCAACGTACAAATGTAGTGCATCCCACTCTCGACCAACTGTATCAAAAGAAATGAAATTCAAAAATGATGTATAATTAGTTAAATAAGTACAATATACATAAAAACCAAATGTAAAATGTATTCTAATTAATCTCCATGACCATCTTATAATTACCTGTCACTTTCCTCAATCTACCTTTCCCCATCAGGTACTCCCCTTCGAATTTGTTAATGGAGTTGGGATCCCAAATGCGATCTACATGGATCTTTGCTGCAAACTTAGGAATATATTCAGTAATGTACACCATGGTCTGGTATACCATGTATCCCTCCACCATAGAACCCTCGAGATGTGCTCTTTGTCTAACCAAAGCCTTCAAAAATTTCAAGTGCCTCTCAACCATCCACATTGACCTTGTGTGTACAGGTCCACACAATTCAATCTCCTCAACTTGGTGTATGAGGTAGTGTTCTTGTGCATTGAAAAGTGTCTAAGGTAGACACTTTTTCATTTCACACATTAGAGGAGGAATTTTTCTCTTCCAATAATTTATATCTTCTTTATGGATTGTTTTAGATGACAGCTATCTACAAGTGATTCAAGGCACACATATATTAACGAGATTTAACAAAAATATACAACGAATTGAACAAATATCGCTACTTACCTCATGTATTTTCCAAGATCATATATAACTTGCTTGACATTGTTGTCGAAGTTGTCTGGGAGAGATAGAGGTAGAATGTACTGCAACAATTATAAAATGATCTTTTCATTAATATTTTTCCAAAATGAGTAAACATAATACACTGAAAAGTACATGTAGTATACATATATATATATATATATATAATATACCAAAATAATTACCTTAATGAAGGTATGTCAATCATGCATTTTCATCGCTGACCTAAATTCACCTTTCTTTCTTATGATATTGTTTATGTTCGCAACAAATCCTGTGGGAAATCAAATTTTTTGTATGACTTGTTGTATAGCATTGCTTTGCTGCTCCATTAATAACCAAGGAAGGGCACTTATATTAATTTGGTCTCCATCGCTATTTAATTGAATGACATTTTTCATTGCATGACTGGCTTCCTAAATGTCACTACAAATTTTGACAATTTTTTTTTTGTCATGCCTTCCATCCAATATTTTCCATAACATTTCTGTCATATTCTTTTTGATATGCATTGTATCAAACAAATGCACAATTTGTAGCTGCTCATAGTAGGGCAACCTACTAAATTGTTTGGGATAACTTTTTCAGTTCCTGTGGAAGCCGACCATTAATGCCTTGATGACCTTCACGAAGCATATAAGTTAAACAAATTAACGACAATCATTGTCAATTACAGCATGAGTAAACACAACACAATATAAAAATATAAATTCAAAACATATCATAAATGATAGATAAACAATTTTATCCGATGTATAACCTTGACAATTAATTCTATTATATTCCAACTTCCATAGGCGAGGTGTCATTCTTCATGGTTTTGATGTAGTCTCTTCTTTCCCATTGAAAACATGTTTTTCAATAGTTCGATACTTATGATTTATGTGGAGGAAGTTCCTATACTCATCAAACACCTGCTTTCCTAAACTTGTTGAACGACGAGATTTCATCTTTGGACCACAAATTGGACATGCAAATTTTCCCTTTGTTTGAAGACCTGCAAATCCTATATAATTGGATTAAATATGTCAATTTTTATAATTATATATAATGAATAGATTATTTAAAAAATAAGCATGATATCTACTTCTTAAAATTAAATATCATTAAAGTCATGCAATCGAATGTTATAACATACCAGAAAAATGTGTTAGCCCTGGGGCATCATGAATTGTCCATACAAGCATTGCATGGAATTCAAATTGTCTTTGTCCTATTGGTCTAGATACGTCATACATAGTCACACCATTCTATAACTTTAGTAACTCATCGATAAGAGGCTCAATATATACATTCATCTCTTTAACTTGGTACTTACCTAGTAGAATGAACATAAACGTTACATAATTATTATAACCATTTTACTGCAATATATATAAATTCATGTACATGACTATTAAATTAAAAAACATATAAGTCATTATGCAACAAATAAGACAAATGAGATGCTACTACGTTAAAGAAAATTGATGTAAACAAATACCTGGAAAAATCATTGCCAACATTATGTGGTCCCTCTTTATTGACATCCATGGAGGAATATTATTGTTGATAACAAAAATAGGCCACACCGAGTAAATAGATCTCAACTCTCCAAATGGATTGACACCGTCCGCTGCCAATGAAAGCTTGAGATGACGAGGTTCTTATTTAAAGTGTGGCCATTTTTCCTCCATATCCCTAAATGCAGAACCATCTGCAGGCATTTGAAGAATCTCATCACCACTTCTACTTCGTGCATGGTAATCCATAAATTGCGCTAAGCTTTCGCACCTAAGTAATTGTTGCATACGTGGAATAATGGGAATATAACAAAGAACCTTGCGAGGCACCCTTTTTTTTAGTTGATCTGTTCGATATCTATTGATATGACATTCTGGGCATTCTGTTGCAAATTCATGTTGTTTATGATATATAATATGATCATTGGGACATGCATCTATTGCTTGATACTCCATTCCAATATCTTTCATAATGCCAAATAAATCTCAGTATGAGCGAGGTAAAATATTTGATGGTGGTAACAAAAATTCATGAATCAATCTACAACAAAAAATAATTTCTTAATATAAAAAATATTAATGGTACATACTTCATCCTTTATTTACTAGCGATGAACTAACAACAATTAAAATAGATGAAAAAAGATGACATATATGACATACCTTAACATCCGTGAGATTGCTATGTTGGATAAACCATTCATAACCTTCAAGTTCACCAGCAACAATACAATAGAGAGAAGAGTTGTTTGGGAGCCTTCATAAAAGGGCTCGTATGCCTTCTTAAGTACAGGTAAATCATGAACCTCATCAAATTCATCTCGATCAACATGATCAGATGTGCCACTACATGTGTCATGGATCAATGTATTTGTACCATCATCTTCAATTGTGTTTTCTGGCACATGATCATCTTCTTCCATAGGATCATTAACTTCATCTTCGATATTCACAACTCCATGTTCCTCCGCTTGCAAAACCACATTCTCCGGGCCGTGATAATTCATATCATGTGCTCTAGCGCGCCCCACCTTTATAATAATGATAGACACAAATAAACCATGATCATGATCAGGTTATTTTTTATATATATATCAAATGTTAAAATAATATAAACATTTACAAATTCAATCAATATAAACACATATAATGAACAACTTACCAATGGACGATAATCATGCCCCTCTTCAACGTGACCATGCTGCCTACAATGTTTCTCAACTGTTGTGATTAAAATTTTTCTCGTCTTTAAGCCCTTGCAATTATTGCAAGTACAATAACATTTTCCATCACCCTTTCTCTTCAATATAGCCCACAATCTAGCAACTGTCTCTTCATTTTGTTCTGGACTAATATTATTTGACATGATTTTTCTTTACCAAGCTTGAATATTTAGATCTTCAAAAAATATCAAACTCATACTCCAATAATTTTTAATCATACACAAGTAACAAAATAAAATAATTATGATATTTTACACCCAAAAAATTCGGCATGCAACCACCCCTGCAAAAGAGAAGATAGTCTGAAGTTAATGACCCCAAAAAACACTTTCAAATGCTAATTCCAGAAATTATTACATTCTGATTTTACTATGATTTCCAACTGTTAGACTCCTAAAATTAGAATATTGAACTTGCACAACAAAATCTGGAAATGAAATTCTCAAAATGCAGCTAATAGGCCTCAACAATTAAGGCCTACTCAAGACTTTGTGAAGTCACTGCAAGGTGTCCAAGCCTTACCTGATGATTTCAGCAGGAGGATTAAAGAGTTGGTAAAGAGTTTTGATGACTGGAGTGACACATCTTTACTAGATATTGTAGATGCGCAAGGAAATGTTAGATCACTGCAGCAATGGCAGGACAGGGCAGATGAAATCATCGATGCACAAATCAAATTGATTTGTGATGACTCAGATTATGGCATGCTGATGAGTAGTATGGATAAAATCATTAACACTAGCACATTTTTGGAATCTTTTGAAAGGGAGGCGAATCAAGTAGCAGTACTTAACTGAACAAGAATAGGACAGAGTCTACAACGGATGAGGAATATCAAGGATGGGTAGAAAAGTACTTAACTGAACAAGAATAGGATAAATTCTACAACTGGCAGTTAACAGCTCAGCGGTTATGGTTATAACAAATTTTGGCTATGTCTTGGTGGTAGTTTTGGTGCAAGTTTTTGAAGTTTGGAAAATGCAATAATTATTCTCCAGTGGATGGGATGGACAAGAAGATTCTCCAAGGACTTAGCTGTTGTAACCAATTTTTGAAATGTCATAAGGCGGTCCAAGTGACCAGTGACAAGTGTATTTCTAGTCCGATGCTTGTTGCTCCTTCATTTTTCCTATAAAAAGGATTTCAAGACCAGAAATATGGGTTAGCAAGTTAGATATCTTTAGGTCGAGTCTAACTGAAGTTGGAGAGTGAATTTGTAAAGAGCATGATATTATAGTGAAGATACTATTCTTAGGTTTGGTGTCATTCTATTGTAGGTTTTAGTTTCATGGGTACTTGATTTTCAAGACAGTACTAGCATCTGAATGAAAATTACTCATTTCAAGGTCATGTATCTCCATTGTATGAATATATTATTATCTTGAATAAAATGATCAAGGGTTATTCTGTTCATCTCACTGTTATGGTGTGTGTAATTCTCATTTTGGCTTTAATTCAAGGAATTAATTAAAATGCTTGAGTGAGGTTATAGGTGACTATGTTCATATAAAGATTTGATAAGTAGTATTGGGTTAGAATATAGATTGATGGTATTGTAAGGCAGTATTATCTGAGATTTTATATGCTATGTGTCTAGAAGATAAACTTGGTTACAGTAAAAAACAACCAACACCTTTGATATTATCTAGCTATGGCTCCCAAATCTATTGAAAATTGATCATTAGGGTTAAAATTGAAACCTTGCAAATATAATCTTTGTCCAAATCCATCAAGAATTTTCCATCAGTTATAAACAATTCCCTTATAAAGAATTTGTGAAGTCAGGTCTAAAATCTGGAAATGAAATTCTAAAAATGCACAAGACTAAAAATGAAATCTGATGAGATGTTGCTTTAAAATACGATTTTCAAAACTGGAAGTACAAAGCTGACTTCACAAATGAATTCTAGAAAAAGACAATGAATACCCTCAACTTGGCGATATCTTCTTGAGTTTCTTTTGATTTTTCCCAAGAAAACCATTGAGCAAAACACTGTCGTAATAAATAGTCGAGCTCATTTCAATTTATGCCCACCACAATTTAACTTTGTAGGTCCATCGAAATTTCGGCGAAAGATCTTCGTTGAAACGTAAATGAAAAAAATGGTTCGTCGAAATTCTGACAAACGTCAGGGATAAAAATTTTAAAAAATGAAAATTCGCACAAGTGCCCGATGATACATCTGATTGTATAGCTTTCATTGGAAGGTTTCGTCGAAAATTGGGGTTAAATGAGTTAGTGCCAGATCCAGAAGGTAGCTGCATTTTTGGAGCATTATGGGTCAAATCTGACCCTGCCATCACATCCAGAAGGGCCAAAAACCCTAAGATCGACTATCAATTTGTCCATTTTGGAGCAAGTTGTCCAATGAGGCAAAAAAAAATTCCCCGAAGAGCCGTGCGGCCCCCCAAGTTGTCATAATTACTGACGGTACAAAAAAAAAAAATTGTTATTTTCTGCAAATATTTTTTCCAAAAAATTTCTTAAAAGTTTTGTAGGTTTTTAAAATGCTTTTTTTCAAATAAAATCATTTGAAAAAATATTACAAAAAATAAAAAAAAATAAAAAAATAAGGTACTTGAGTACCTGCAGACTGCAATTTGCAGTACCACAGAGTACTCACGTACTTCAGTACAAGCGCGGGTCCCACGTCACCATGTGGCATACCATCAGTGGCATGTGGGCCCCACGCCCTCTTCAACCGGCGCTTCACTAACGTCGACGTTTCAAAAAAAAATTGGTCGGCCATCATTTAAAAAATCTGGGCGGCGACTAGTAAATTCCAACCCAACAAAGGTTCTAACAAGAATCTCAAAGATTCCTCCGCAGATTCTGATCCCGACGATGAATATTCCAAAGATTCCACCACCAACATTTGCAGAGAACATTTTATCTAGAGAGGGAATATTCGCTTTTGATGGTTGGCAAGACGTCAATTTTAAGCCAGCATATTGCTGACATCAGCCATTTAAAAAAAAAAATTGCCCTCCTCACTAATGGAGTTTTTGAATTTGTAGTTTGACTTTGAAAGCTCATAACTTGGTCATTTTGGCTCCTTTTTTGGAGCAATTTTTTTTTTATTTGAGCTAATTTTTTGCGCTCTTCATAATGGTGCAATCGGATTTTGGTTTTGGCTTCTTTTTTTGCATAAATTGCAGATTCTCACAAGCGTTGCTGCTTCGTCCTCATTTTGGGAACTTTGAGAGCTCATATCTTGCTCCTACGATAACATTTTTGGGTGAATTTTTTTTAAAAAGTGAATGATTCTTCATGTACTTTCTAGTGGTGTAATTAGATTTATCTGATTTTCTATAAAAAATTACTTTGAGTTTGAGGCCTATTTTGGCAATTTTCATTTACCAAGATCAAGACCACTTCGCTATTTTTGGCAAGTGGCAACTGTAAACACACTAATTATAAAGTGCCAAATCAGATGTTGCTTGGGGGGTTTCATGATTGAGTGATTTGGGGGGGTAATCTTGCAGTGGTTGATTGCATTATTTTGCTTAGTTTGTGTTCTTGCAATAGGGAAATCTCAAATTGAATTCCTAACTCCACATAATTATGCTACATGGAGAAAATTAGTATGGAACTATATCATGATGAAAGGTCTAATAGATCATCTAAAGGACACTATTCAAAAACCTACTCATGCTAAAGAATTGGCAAAATGGAAGATTGATCATGAGAAAACACTTGGATGCATATGTTCATTAGTCTCATTTGATTTGCAATTTCATATTGAATCATGTAAAACACCTAAAGAGGCATGGGAGACTTTTGAAAGATTATATGGTAAAACAAATAAGATTAGGGGATATCATATTGATAATGATTTGATGAATCTTGATCCTAAAAGTTGTGACCACATCCAAGACTACATCTCCAAAATCAAGCAACTAAGAACACAGTTGAAAGAATGCAGCATTGAAAAAGAGTCGATTGATTTTGAATGTTTTATCCAAGATTGGTCCTAAGTATTCAGTATTTGTTTTTGGCTTTCATACCCATCGACTTTCTATGGGAGCATCATATGTTGATCCTAAGTTTGATGACTTTGCAAATCTCCTAATCCAAGAGGAAGCTAAGTTAATGAACATGGATCTAATAAAATCTTCCAAGCCACATGCATTGGTGTCTAGTGAGTCAAAGGTATAGAAAAAATCAAGGAATCTTGATAAGAAGCAAAAGAAGAAAAACAACAAGCCACATAAAGAATCAAAATCTTAAAAAAGAGAATCATCTAAGAAGTAGAGGCCTTTTTGTGCATATTGCAAGAAGGATGGACATGAAGAACACTATTGTTACAAGAAGGATATTGATGAGTTGAAAAATATTCTCAAAAGGAATCACATTGATTTGCCTTCTAGAATGTCTGAATCTTCTTCTCCTTCTTCTTCAAAATAGTCTAAAAAGGACAAAGGTCAAGCTCTTTATGCTCTTTCAGGTCTAGGATCAGGTAGATGGCTTCTAGATTCAGGAGAATCTCATCATATGGCATCTCCGTAGTCTATCTTCTCTTCATTTCAGCCTTGTTCCATGTCTCCTATCTTGATAGGAAACAATACATACATGATTGTATTTGGGAAGGGATCTATTAGTTTTGGGGACAACACTTTCGAGGATGTTTTGTGTGTTCCTCATTTCACGAACAATCTTCTTTCCATATATCATATTACACATGGTGGAGATGGGAGAATTGTGGAGTTCACACCTAATTCGGTCATCATTCGAGACTTGGAGAGTAGAGAGATCATTGCTACTGGGGTGGTGTATCATTCATCTCAGTTGTATACCTTTGCAGGTTTTGCTTTTGATGGTGACATTGTTCCTTTGATTGTTGATCACACTTCTAGTGTGAACCATGATTCAAAGGAGACATTTGGCTACTTGAACTTGAGAGTTCTCACATCAGATCTAGTTCTTGATTCATGCATTCTATCTCCTCCATCTAGTGTTGCAGTTGATGATGCTTGTGTTTCCATAGTTTTGGTTCCTTGTGATTCAGTGCAGTAGGACATACATAGTCTTCTAGATATGGCTACTTTGGATGGCTTCTTGACAGGTACTTCAAACTTGTTTGTGGAGTCTCATCTTATAGATTTGAGGGACACCATTGGTTACATACATCTTCTCTTTGATGAAGATGCTCCTTCTTTAGTTGTTGTGAGGGAACACTCTGACCCTCTTGTTCATTCTCTACATGATCATTCTTTGCAGTTTGGCATGAGTGCAAATACTTTTGGACAGCATTTGGAGGAGGCTTATTTGTCTTCAGAGGGGATATATTTGTCTTTGGATCATGTTCTACATTCATCTCTACTTGATGTTGGATTTTCCTCTTTAGCAGTGTGGCCTAGAACACTTTTTTGGAGTGCATCAGCTTTTGGCATCGACATGGAGACACTTGAGCATGCTTCAGAGACATCATCATACATCATCCATATTCCTAAAATCCTGCATATATCCATGGTTTTGTTTCTTCCTAAGGGGAGGAACATTGTTCGGCAAGATTGGATCATCTTCATCATTCAATGTCGAGCTTCTACCATCATTGCAGGAGACTCAACATTGAGGGGGGGCTGCCTTGTGTCTCTTCTACTTCTCTCTTATGGGGAGGTCTTTTCCTCACATGGGGTTTTTACCTTCTCATGCATCATTGAGAGCATTTCATTTTTTGTATTTCATCTCTCTTTTGGGGAGGAGTTTTGTCCCATTGGTTTTTCTCCTTTTCTCCGTTTGTGAGAGATTTTTTTGTATTTGTACATGGGTACCTAACATGGCCTAGTTGTTGGGACCCATCTTGCATTGTTTACTTTTTTGTACATTCTCCCTAAGTTGCACTTAAGGGGGCATGTTGGTGTAATTAAATGTGTTGTACCTTGTCTTAGGTCATGATTACACCTTAGTTAAGTTTACTTAGGGACCACATAGGAGGTACTTGGAGCTTTTCACCTTTTGTGGACTTATTATATTATTACTTTATCATTTCCACCTTTCGTGGAAATATCACGTGATTACCTCTCCACCTTTTGTGGGTGATCCACCATTTGTGGTGATTATCACATTATCACTTTTCCACTTTAGGTGGAGTGATAGCTTTTCATAATTGTCTCATGTCATAAGATTATGACACTTGTCATAATCTTACGCCCTTATATGTTCTCACTTGGCTATATAACCAAGGAGTCTCTCATTGTAAATCAATCACAATCATATTGATAAGAATACAATTCATTCTTGTCACATTTTATTCTCTTTTTTGTGCTTTCCATTTGGTCTCAAGATCTTGGTAGCCATAGCCAATTCTAACATGCATACATACATACATGGCATACAAGCATACATGTACATACAAATATATAAACATACATTCAATAGAGTATCACTTAACATAAAGCAAGACATAATGTGAGCGTGTTATAATTTGCTCGTGTTGCTAGACGTGTCTCGCACAAACACAAAAAACCATGTCAAAACTAGGATATAACACGAGTGTGTTATAACAGGAGCACATTATATATTTCTTTGGGAATCACCAAGCCTTGGGCTTGGTATTTTCCTTGGAATACCAACCCAAAGGCTTGGAGGGCCTTCCCAATGACCAGAGACATATTTTTTCAAATTTGACAATATTTCACATAATCAGGTTCGTGCTCACTGTCAGGATTTCACGTGTTTTGAGTGTCAAAAAATTGAATACTTGGATAATTTTAGATTCTCTCTTAGCTATCCAACGATATATTTGTTTTCACTTTTTGACAATGTCAAGCCTTTGAACTATAGTTTATTTTGTTTATGTGTCTCTTTTTTGGAAAAAAGTAGTGTTTGGTATTTTTTTGTTATGAATTAACCAATCATTGAAATTTCAAATAAATTACATTTTTAGAAACTAGACTCCATTCTACAAATATTAAAAAAATACAATTAGTTTCCAAAATTTGTAGGGGTAGCATGGCCAAAAAATTGTTTTTCAGGAAGTGTCCACTTTGAAAATTAGTAAAAAATCAAATATTCATTAAAAAATTATCAGAAAAATCATGCATTAACTATATACTATTAGCTAATTTCTCACTGAAGCAATTTTAAAAATACTAAAAAAGGTTCACTATGCTATGTTCCCACAAAAGTTGTTATGTTATGTTTTTTTGACAAAAACAACACCAATTTATGTGGGTCCCTCTTTTGACCCCTTAATCTCAACCATTTTCAAAATAAATTAGTAGTTTAGAAAGTAGACTTAGAGTACTACGATCCTTGTTTTTGTTGTATCTCAAAATTTTGAGTATAACTATCCTCAATTTCACATCCAAGATTAGTATTTCCTGATTTCAGAAGAAGAAAAAAAGTGGCCACTTAAGCCCCCTTTTTAGCCCTCGTCTTTATGCACTTACCCCAAAGGGAGACTAATCTATGATCAAAGATAATTATATGGAGGCTATGTAATGCTAAATTAACGACCAAAGGTTTTTATGTAACTAAGTCTAAGATGAGGTTAAACTATATTTTTATGGTTTTTGGGACATATAAGGATGCAAGATAATGCAATCTAAGTTCAAGACTAAGGATTGAGAGGATGATAATGATGTTATGATCAAAGGACATGGTATGAAGCTAAAATGACACTAAGGATATGGACCTTAAGATTTAAGAAAAAGAATGGTAACCAAGCTATTGTAGATCCAAGATAAAAAATCCAATTGCCATTGACCTTTATAATGACCAAGATTTAGAGAAAGGTTGACAAGATGATTCTAAACTAAGATATAAGTTTGAGACCCAAATTTTGACCAAGATGACAATGAAAAAATTTGATAAGTTGAAAAGGATAAAGGTCAATGACAAATTGAATAGGTTACCATGGATTTTCCAAAGGCTTGACAAACTTCCTATGTCTGAAATCTAAAAGGTATGTGCAACCTAAAGCCTAAGATTAATTATACAAGGCAAAGATGACCTAAAGTGCTATGCAAACCTAAGTGAGGATGATGGAATGGACTAGTAAAACTTCGCAAGTCTAAGGTTTAGATAACAAGATCTCTATCAAGATGAATTGGATCAGGTTTGGACAAGGATTTTTTGAAATTTTGATGATCGGGCAATTGTGGCTCTATTTTTGCAAATTGTGTTATTTTACAGTTATGGATTTCTAGTGAATAGTTGCGATCCACAATAGTAGTTGTGGGCCTATTTCTAAAAAATATGATGCAGATTATCAATTGTGGTTTTTTGGATAATATTTGCGACATAGAATGCAGTTGTGGGCCTATTTTGATCAGTTGTGGTGAACAGAGTGTTGTTTTGTAAATTGATTATTTTAACTAGTTTTTTTAATTGGGTTTTGACTAATCTTGGTGTGATTTTGTGAAATGGACTTTGGAAAACATATTAAATAGTCAGAAAACACTTTTTTGGTCTTGATTTGAGTGTTTAAATGTATAATGTGTACGTTTATAAAGACACTCATAGGAAATGCACAACCTAGGTTTGAAATGATACTACCTGTTGATTCCCTACTTGGATTGCTCCAACACTTAGACAAAGTAGACAGCTAGAGATCTTGGTGACACTGGCTCCCCCTTACACGACACGGGAACACCAAAATCTCTTACCCTTGAAGATCCTAAGATATCATGAACCAAGGGATTTCTTGTCTCTACAATGAATAGTGGAAAGTAGGGCGGCTTCAGATCGCTCCTACATTAGCAAGTAAAAGGGTTTTTGGTCTCTAAAACAATTGGTTCTTAATCTATGTTTTGGGGTAATATTGGTGCCTATATATGTGACAAGATTAAATCAATTAAGAGGCCTCCCAATCCCTTCCTAAGAAATTATTTTGACTTATCACGTGGATACTAGGGGTGGCACTTGTCGACATAGGACATCCTCACCAAGTGATTGAAGACTTTCCCAATGATCACAGAAATTTAGATAGTGGATCTGTATTGCTTGGGTCGTTGCATCTCACAAGATGGGATACATGCCCTTTAAAGGTAACAAAAGTGAGCAGTATGTTTTTTTTTATCTCCCAAATCGCATGAAGCACAAGGAGAGAGCATACACAACACCTTTTTCTCACACTTGCATGGGGTTCATTTTAAAAAGAAAATCCCAAAACCAAATGTGTGGGTGGTTATACAAAATTTCAAAGGATGCTTTTGATTTTCAAGATCTCCAAGTGGCATGAGAGAAGAGAATACACATCCAAAAGAAAAATTTAAACCACAAGGCAATGCAAACATTGGTTTATTTTAATCCCCCTTATGATGTCAAAGAAACACTTGGGTTATTTTTAGAACAATGACGTATGATGCAAGTAAATTTTCAATCTCATGAGTAAAAGTATGCATTTTGTTGTTCATTTTAGCCTTCATGAATGTGATGCATGTTATTTTTACCCTTATGAATGTAATGCAATTTGTTGTTGTAAACAAGAAAAACAAAATTGATTAACTTTAAAGTAAATGATGGTAAGCTCAATTGTTTCTAAAGAAACAATTTTAATTTCCTCAGGACCAATGTCACATGTTGAAAAAAGATGATTAGAAAACCAAAAATCCTACCCTAAAGAAAATCCAAAAGGAAAAACTCAAACAAAATCTAAAATAGAAAAGTTATACCTAAATAGGTTGTTACATCATTTGGGATCACACACAGCTCAGGAAATATCAATTGTGGTTCGTTGCATAGAAAATGTGGCTCAGATTTGATCAAATATTTCATTTCAAATGTGTCTTAAGAGCCTGCAATTGCATCATAATTTTAAATTTGAAAATCCTACCTTCAGTTGCATCATTGCTCATCATAGTTGTGTCATTTTTCAAATTTCAGGAGCTCACCTTCAATTGTGTTGTTGTGCTTCACAATTGCGACTCACGAACCTATTAACAACAAAAGAAAGAAAAAACATGGGTTTATCTATAAATTTTGTCTATTTCACGTCAGGTTCACCAATGTAAGATAGGAAATCTAATTAGCATAGATAAAGTGACAACCATTGCACTAATCTAAGCTAAAATCCTAATCAAAACAAGAGAGAACAATCAAGCAAAAGGAGTAAAATGAAACTAATCAAATAAAAAACTCCCCATGTTTGAAGTTGAATCACCTCCCTTGTCTCTCCTCAAATATCCTTTGCAAGTTGCCCTCATTTCATTGTATGTGTATACAGATACCTACAAACAATAAGCATGAGTATTGGAGATATGTGGTTGTTAAATTGAAAGTGGAGGAGAAGACCTTTTATAGAAATCCATTCAAATAGACGGATGAGATCAAACTTCTAGAAATATTTTCAGATTGATGGTTGAGGATGCATGCACCACAGAGTAGTGGGCTAGGGACAGCTATGAAATGCAGGGTTAAGATCAAAAAGAGACCAGAGACAATCGATGGTTGAGATTTAAAAATGAGAGAGTGAAGGGATAATGGAGGAATTAAATAATAAAATTTAGATTAATTATTCAATAGGGGAGAATGATAAAAGACAATTAAATAATTTTAATAATTATTTGACCATAGAAGAAAAAGAGAAGACCAATGAATAGATAAATAATTATTCAACTATAGATGAATGGAGTAAAATTGATAGTTAAATGAATAATGATTCATTTAATTATAGGGAGAAAGAAAATGTTAGTGACACAATTAAAAAGGTAAATTATTTAATTGATCAAAGAAGAATAAAGAAATGAATTAATTAAATAATTAAAATTATTTAATTAATAGAGGAACATGATGAAGAAACTAAAATATTAAAATTGTTTAATGGCGTAGGGAAGAAGACCAAGAGGATGGAAAAGTGATGTTCGCAAACCAAGACATTGTTTAGTGTCTACACCTCTAATCCTCCTAATATAGAACATCGGTTAACCCAATTAATCATTTAAATGTTCTAGGTTATCCTTTCAATGCAAATTTATCTAATATTACTACCAATTTTAACTTTGAATACATGAGATTGTAAGAACATATTCAAATTCTTTACTCCTATGATACAATCATGGTTAATGTCTTTTACCAATCAAGCATATCCATTATCTTAATCATACGAAGAATCATCAAGTAACAAGTCAACTAAATTCAACCGATGTTAGTGTTAGGTCCACACCATGGGGTCTTCACAAGTGTTTTGAGATTCCCAATCCATTTCATCCTAATACGAACACTTTAGTTAAGATAGTTAGTTTTATACCACCTTCCAAACTACATACTAGTTTATCTTAGGTTCACAAGATACCCTGGGATATTTTAGAGATACACCACATTATCCTTTAATCAAGGTGGCCATATTGGTTTATAAATGTGCACTCGAATATAAGATTTATCAATATCCTATTTATAAAAGTAATTGATACATTATTAAATTCCTTTGCTATTTGAACATATTCATGTCTTGGTGTTTAGATAAAGAGGGATAATTTTTCATAGGGTTTACCTTTATAGCCCATGATATCTCAACATGCCATAGTCACTTCATTTATCAATGTTGTACTATCTAACTATAAATTAATATATTGCACCTTAGAAAATAGGGTTTTATTGGTTACATAGAAGGTAGGGCATAACACAATAATTTCAAGTGTACATCAAAGTAAATAACTTATTATAGAGGAAAAATTAGATTATACAATGCATTCTTTAAAATGATTGACTTAAGGTGTAGAGAAGGGGGATTCACTAATCATGAGTCTCTTTATTCTCAAGATATTCACAAGGGGAGAACTACCTCAAGAGACACAACGAGAGTTCTAGAACAAAAAAGAGTAGGTCATAGAGATTGTATGGACAAACTGACAGGATCTTAGCCAAAGGATGGCAACATAGAATAAGGATGACAACACAACGCACTGACATCCCAGAGGCGCACTAGTGTTTCGTATGGACCAAAAAGTAAGAATATCCTAGAAAACAACTTAGTGACTACTAACAATCTAATAACTGAGAACTTCTAGAGTACAAGAAAATAATAGAATACAATAGCACTAAAAATATAGTAAAGTAAATGATAGAACTAGAGAGAATGGAGAGCAAAAATGCTCACAACAACCCAAGTAATGAAGCTTCCAAATAGTAGATAACTTCAATACCTACATATATAAGATTTGGATAAAATGTTGGGGATGTATAAGGGTTTTCCTCAGTCAAACCCTCATTTTGGTGTGACCACCTCCATGAATAGCCAAATAGATAGAGAGAAATGAACAAATGAGTGATAAAAGAAATCCTTGCTCGAGGAGGAGAACCTGTATCACAAAATGGAGATGCAATAGATAGGGATGTGTGAAATCCAAAGATGTTCGCAAGCACAAGATAAGGGAGATATAGTTGCACGACATAAAGAAGCCAAAGAGAGTAAGGATGAAAAGGAGGGTTGCAAGAGCCAAGGGAGCTACAAAGAGCACTGTAAGAGCTTGAGAATGTTGCAAAGAGAGTTTCCAAGAGAGCTTGAAAGTGTTGTTGTAGAAATTTTTAAGGAGCTATTTAGAGCTTGAAAGTGTTTTTATAGCAAGAGCAAGAGAGGAGGAAAAGGAAAGAGCCAAAGCTAGAGAGAAGCTAGAAGACCAAACAGATTGAAAATATAGCATTTAAGGAAGGAAAAGAAGCTTATTGAGTTGTTACAAGGCATCCCAAGCCATTACCACTGAGAAAACTTACTGAAAAGTGGAAAACATAATTAGAAATGGTCATTTGAACATTGAAATGTTGTAGTATGCTAGCGTGGAACATAGATGTTTGTGTGGTGCACTAGTGTCCAGACACATCATATTACAAAATGAAATGAACAGGAAAAGAACAAGGTTCGACAAAAAGCTGACACGTGAAGGTAGTTGTTAAAAAAGGGGTTTTTAAGCATCCTGAGAGGGAAAAAGATTGATGCAAGGGCTAAAATGAGCTAGCACAAATTCTAGGGGAGTGGGTGATAAAGTAGAGGGAAGAATGTATGTGAAATTGCAAGGGGTGCAATTTTATGACATTACATTTTTTCCTCACAAAAAGGTAATGTCATAAAATTGCACCCCTTGGAATTTCACATAAAAAGGTAATGCCATAAAACATAAAAGCACACACACAGGCACACAAAAAACTAAAGAATTTGAGTCAGCAAAGTGAAAGAGACCTCGATGTAAAAGGTTGTCTCAATACTATTCATCATCCCGAAATTAAGAAACAACACAGAAGAATTCTAAAATGAAGATGAGAATGTAAGGATTGATCACTTCAAAAGAAGAATGTACCCAACAGTCAGGGAAGCAACCTATATTGAAGACAAAAAGAGCATATACTCAAGATGAAGATGATGCAAATCTTTAATCCGGTATACACAATTGAGAAGAAAGAGAATTTAAGAGAGAAAGGAATAAAAAATCCAAAAGAGATGGTTGCACACGTACTCTGTCCTAAGGAGGTTTGAACAAAAGGACCCCATAGCTCCGTAAAACTACAAAGTTTCACAAAGTACATCTAAGTCCCACAGACCAACGATGGATAAATCTCGTAGGATGAAAGCACCTCACAGGTTCTCATACCTGCAAAGAATGAATTCTCCCAAGTACTCTCTCATGAAGGAAGCCCAAATGTGAGGGGACTTCATAGGGTCAGATTGGAAAGTAGATTCATAGGTGCACCTGCAAAGCAACATGTTAATCTACAAATTAAATATGTCAGATTGAAAAATCCACGTAGGCATATAGACAATCACACAAATAGTCCACAAATTTAAATCTTTCAAAGAGGTCCATCGGGAACCCTTCAAAATAAAAGGGGTCCACTCAAGGGACACACTATTTGAAAAGTGAGGTCTAGTCAAGCTGCCCCCAAGCTAGACACCATAGAATTAATTTGAGAAAAATATTTCAAAGGGGGTCCCCTAGGAACCCCTCAAAAAGAAAAAGGGGTCCACTCAAGGGACTCTTCATTTGAAAAATATAGAGAAGAGAGGGGGTATTTAAGAAGGATGCACATCTCCAGAACAAGTTATCACTACCCCTAATGTATAGGGGAGGAGAACCATGCAAGATACTTAGAGCATATAGGATAGAGGTAGACTTCAATATCACTTGTCATTTGAATAAGAGGCAAGTGCATCAAAAAATAAATGAGTAATGGCACTTGAATTGAGAAGTGGTTGTATTTTATCCTTCAAGGCCTTACATTCACTAGTGGAATGGCCAGGAACTCGATGGTATGCACAAAAACAATGTTTTTCTTTATCATGCTTATGAAATTTATTACGTGTAGGAGAAGGAAGAGTAATTAAGTGGGCTTTAAGAAGTCTCAAAAAAATACTCTCTTTCTCAGATAAAGAATGAGGAGCGGGAAGCAAACCTTTCTCTTATGGAGAAAAGTTTGACTACTCACAAGAAGACGACTTGAAGATAGCAAATAAGGGTGGATGAATAAATCCACAAAAATGAGGTTGAACAAAAATTGTATCCACATTCAATCATAGTCTCTATTTATATTGTTCATTTGAGCAACCAAGTCCCAAATTATGCTTATGAGGTGCACATTCTATAGGGAATTAAATGCCTTGTTCATTACACCCACAACCTTTATGGTCATAGCCATATTTCGAAATCAGTTTAAAGCAAGGCCATAAGGTGTTTGAAAATCTTGAGGAGGAGGATCTTCATAGAGAATATTTTTCTAGTAATGGGGATCATACTCCTCTATGAGATCATCATCAACCTTCTTGATATGATTTTTGTCATTAACCTCTTTAATATAAGTGTGATCATCTTCCTCAGAAGGAGGAGGATCAACATTGAGGACTATTGACATCTAAAATTTCTAGGCAAACAACCTTATGGGAAACTCAGTAAATGGGGGACAATTGTACTAAACTAAGTAACCTTTGAGTTTTTAAAGAAGTCAGCTCTTCCTGTAATTGGGGGGCTTAGAATGGGAAAAGGAATTATATATAAAATAAAGTCTCTTTCCTAAGGCGATGCGCCAAGATGTAAGTGTTTTAGGCATGAGAAACCTTCTTTTCAGATAAGGTTTGAGGGCCTATTCAAAAACCTACTATGTCCAAGAATAAAAAAAACATAGATGAAAATCCTAAGAAATTTAACCAAATGACATAATATAACTTCCATACGCATTTATTGAACAAGAAGAGTCTGAGACATGATCCCAACAAAAAATTTCTATTGAAATTATTAAAAATTTGCAGATAAACTACTCAGTACAACAAACAACAGAATACAATGTCTTATATTAACTAAGAAACAAAGAGTCTGAACAATTGGCACAGTCTTTGATTCTTAATATAATAATTAAAAACAATACAAAGGCTTGGATCTTTTTAGTCTTTTTATTTCTATTATTTTCCAACCCCTTTCATAGAGCATTGCAATAGTATATATAGATCTTTCCCACCAGCCAACAACCTGAAAAAATTCATCAAGCACATGTCGTCCTCCCCTTAGATGAATTGAAGAAAACTTGCAATAGAAATATTCTCAATTTCCTCGAACAAAGTGCACTTGTATCAAATGATGAATGTGATATATGGAGAAGCGGATAGGGTTTATATCCATCCTTAATTTCCTTGGGATGCAATTCCTGCAAGGATGACATGTGGTATGGTGTCGGCCTGAGCTTCCATCAGTGGGGCCCAACAAAAAGGAATCTGAGGGTTTATATAACATGGCACACAAATGGGGCTTGGAGAGGAAACAATGGCAATAATCTTTTCAAAGGCTCGTGTTGCTAACATGTGGCAAAGTGGATGAAAGTGCGACCAAAAGAGGATCTCAGGGAGTTTTAAGAAATACAACATGCATGGCCAGACTTTTGCAAAGTCGAATACAAATCAACCTGATGGGAGATTCATGGATTATTTAATCCACATCTTTTGGCGACTATCAAGGGAATTTTACCTACAAAATGATGAGCCAAAATCCTGGTTCACAGACCAGAGCCTTCTCCATCAGGAAAACATTAGAGTGTTGAAAGGGAAATCTACAAAGGTAGCTAATCAACCTCAGATTGTGTTTTAAGGCACATAGATTCTCTTGCGTCTCATGCAAATTGATGATTTCTTTGAAAGGTTGCTCCATGGAGGTCCTGATCTCAGACTCAAGTTGAAAGGGAAGTTGTGCAATCGGATGAATAATGCCTTCAATGTCTATTATCGTGGGAGGTTGGCTAAATGATTGGAAATTAGATAGATCCTATTGATTCTCCTTGATTCTTGATGTGATATGCTCCATCTTGGCCATTGAATTATCAGAGAAAAATAGAGAAGGCAAACCCAACTGAGTCAAATGTGAAAATCGTATCTGCAAATTATTCATTGTTAGACTTATGGATGCCAAAAAAATCTTGGCCTGGAGGATCATCGTATGGTAATAGATGAATTATTTTACCTTCTTGGTAGCTAACCTTCAGTCCTCAATCCCCACCCTTGTTAGTTCTAAATCAATTACCTTGAACAATTTGCAAAGCAATTGCTCGACCTCGGGAACTCTCTCAACAATGGACTATGGAATTCAATCAATCATCTCGTGCACCTTCCTGCTTAAACTTGTTGCATCCACCATGAATTAGAGCACTGGTTGTAGGGACAAATAGGAGGACTTGACTTTTTCCCAGTAGGAGACGTATAGTTATTGAGCCACCAAAAGGGAATCTGATTGAGGAATAGGGGTTGTGAGGGAATTTTGGAAAGGCTTATCTCAACTTATTTTGACCTGATTTCCTCCATCAACTTGTAAACCTTCTTTTCTAATGCATTGATCCATTCTTGTAGAATTGTTAGCTCTATGCCCTTGCTCCTGAGTAGCTCCTCTCCATTTGACCTTGGGAATCAGACTCCATTGCCACAGACACCTTCAACCTTTTGATCTCTTTTTAAAATTGACCCCACTAGTTATGAAGCTCCTGATCCTTTTCCTACGCTTCCTTTTCCATTTGAGTAGTCACTCTTGAAACTCTTGGTTCTTCTATTGTAAATTGGAAACTAGGTCAGGATCTTGGGACTAGAACTTTGCAAGTCCCTCTTGGAGATTTCGTGCTTGTTGAGACAAGCATGAAAAATCGGCGTCTCTGACCTTCTCCTCCTTCTATAAGATATCCACCCATTCCTTGACATTATTGAGCTCCTCCTCTCTTTTCTTCAACTGCCGACTATGCTTCAAAAAGTCAGTCATCACAACTCTCTTGATCTCTTCCATCAGCTCAACCTTGTCTCGTGGTCAGGTTGTGTTCAAATTGAGCCCTATGGCATGGACCATATAGTCTTCAGGTTGCATCTCTCCTTGAGTTTTAATGGAATTGGGCATCATATTCGTGAACATTATTGATCCCTAGTGCTCATTGTAAAGGGTTTGCACACATGGCTTGGTAGGATTTAGTACAACATCCTTTTCTTTCCTTTTCTAAATTATTATGGTCCGTGCTACCTTAGTAATGGTATTTTGTGCAAAAAAAAAATTGGTGATTTAATTTGTCTCTTGGAAAAGGGTGCACTGAGAGAAAGAGAAAAATGGAACGAGGCCATTGAAGGCTTGGATCATGTTTTCTTTGGTAGAGTCACCATTAATGGGGAGAAAGGGGGAACATTATACCAGGTTCTAGTCCTAGGAGAGGTAGAATGGCTCATAGGAGAAAATGATAGTATCAAGGACTTAGACTTTACCATTTGTTGAGCAGGTCGAGCAGGGGCTGACATGACGAAAGCAAAAGGATTTGTAGCAAAAGATGTAAATTGGGCCCAAACAAAGAATGGAAAAGTCTACGGCGGAGTAAAATCAACCTATTCCCCTATAGAGAAGGGAGCTTGGTGGGAACTCCCTGAGGACATGGAAGCAGAAAAATGAAGGCCGACACTCGAGGTGATTGGAGGGGTGGATGCAGCAAGATGGACCAAAGACCAAGATAAGAGAAATGTACCTAAGCTATTGAAGACTCTGACCCATGGCTCATTGCAATAGTCACTCGTGAGCTTTCTCCTTGAGTGACGTCAATATGCTTCCTCTTTTGAGGTGGAAAATGGTCTAAGTCTATGACATCTTCCAACTGTTGATGCATTCTAGACCTCTTAACATCCCACGATTGTGGCATTTTAACCTTCACATGGGATGTTGTTTCTTGTATACTTGAGCAACCTCCGGCATGTTGTCCCTCAGTATCTTCATCCTCAATTTCTTCTTCCTCCCCCACTTCCTCAACACTATCATCACTATTGACGTGCCCCCTATTCTAGATATCATCAAATTTGTCATCCATGTTGGGCTCCTAGAATGGGGCATCGAGACATCCAGTTTCCTAATGATAGATCCAGAAGGTGGCAATCTTCTCTTGACTCCAATTATAATTTTTAGCCAATTCATTAAAAAAGGTGGCCATCATTTTGCACTTGTCACTGGCCTTAACCAATGGCAAATAGAAGGAATTACATGGCAACCTCCAATCTTCAATAGAAATATAGGCTAGTTCTACAAGGACCTTCAAATTATCTGACTACAAATTTTGGCATCCCTCCTAGTAGGTCCATGGGTTGTGTTTCACTTTAACCTTTATGTTTTTTAAATCATTGTTGAGATTATAATCCCATTTGTCCTCAATCAATACTAGCCCTAGATGAGAAAACTTTTCTAATAAAAAACCATGTGTCTGCTTCCTTTACATCATAACCATGCCAAAGCTTAAGGAGCATTTGAAGAATCCTTTCTTATTCTTTCCTCCACATAACATTTTATCAATAAGTGACAATTGCCTAAACACCTCAATGGCCAAAACCCTGTCCGTGATACAAAATGGTAGCCAGTAGGGCTCCTCACTGAAACCATGCAATCTGACAAATGAAAAATCCTCACCGAGGAACCAATCATAGGGAGGAAGAAAACATTGCATCTGTCCCATGTGATCAATACAAAAAATATAACACCCGGCCTCTCTGTCCACATCTAAATCTTGCAATATTGGAATCACGAAGGACTCGAAAAAAATGCATAGTAATCATAGGTTGCGGAAAGGAGAGGGATCCGCACAGAAAATAGCCTATGGGCTTTGCTTTCATCAAAGATAGAAAAATTCATATTTCTTCAAAATAAATCATGGTTTTGGTGTAAGAACATATGAGAAAGAAAAGAAGAGAATCTGAACTTACCCTACGTTTGATATTCCCTCAATTGATCCAGCATCTCTAGACAAATGATCTTCGTGAAGTCATACCAGAATAGGGAATATTGTTTCCTTAACTGGAAACCCAAACCCATTTGAAAATAATATACCTCCTTGGCACTATCCATGCCTCAAATGAAATCCACCATAGAAAATAAATCCTGCAATTCTTGGTAGAAGGCATTGAGCGCAATCGGAAACTATGGTGGGCTCTTATCTTCTTTGGGCCTTTTCATTTCTATGTTAAAAAACTATATGGCCTAGTTCCTAGATCTCTAGAATTTCTCCATGAGATCCATAGTGAACTTATCACCTGCCTCTACTCCTTGCACTATAGGGATACACAACATATCCCTAATAGCAACAGTGTTAATTACTACCCTTAGATTTTGGCCGCCTATGACACCGGTATCTGGGTCAAAATTCTGCGTGCATTGATGAATCAATTTCGAGCAGTGGTGCACCAAAGGGACCATATGTTGTGGGCGACCAAAAAACCTTAGCTTGTATGCTAGAGTCCCTATTCCCATCCTCCTCGGCCTTTTTCATTCTTTCAAAAGTATCTTCCCTAAGACTCTTAAGGATTATTTTGAGGTCAAGTTCGTAAATATTATCCCACTCCTCTGCTATCTAGATTTTGTTTATATGGGTTGTCTTCTCCACGGTTTGTGTATGGGGCCATTTTTTCTTTGTCGACATCCCTGGTGTGGCATAAGAGATGTTACTAAAAATATTTACCCACAACACCATCTTCATGGCGTCAGATAATCTTACAAGCAGACCTTCATGTGTTGCCATTCTTGGATTTTGTTTCATCCTTCCCAAATGCTTTATTTCTCTCGACCCAATAGCATCCTTTCTTGCCTTTCTAAATATCCTTCTTTGAAACACACCAATTTTGGATGAATGGAACCCAAACAAAAAATACCAACAGAAGGCTTTGCACTTAACACAAATTTAGATGAATTATTGATTTTTGTTTTGGTTCGACTCATTCACGCACAGTGCATTTTTTATAAACTATTTCTGTGAACCTGGCTACTTTGATTCTTCTTGCATCACACTTAGATTTTCTCAAAAAATTATGTACTTATCTCTTACTTGCAGTGTTTTTCCTTCACATGCACGTTTCCTTTTCTAAAACTGAAGTTAGAAACAATGGTTTTCTTTAGCAATAAATTCGGTATGCAATCACCAACTCATCCATTCATATGAAATGAATTCCCATCTCTTGAAAATAAAAATTCATGATGATGATTTAAAGACTATGTCCTACCATGCCATCTCCTGGGAAATTAGGCCGAGAAAAAAGAGATATGAAATTTTTTGCATTCTTTTTTGCACTTAATAACCTTAGCCAAATGATTTGGCTAAAATGTTTATAGCTAGAAACCTGGTTCTTGACCATGTGGATTACCATTTGCACTTACCACAAGTTATATTCAATTAATTATCTCACCTTAATTCGCATGCAACAATCCTTTGGGTGGTAATTTCGAGTAATCTCAATTAGCCTCATGCTTATTGTACGCAACAAATACAACCTGGTGATAACTCTAAGCTTGCAACTTTGGTGAGTTTTTTGAGTTTACAACTTTATCAATAATTATGCTTATCACACGCATTCTAGCCTAGGTACCTCTATAAATAGACCTAGTGATAACCGCAAAATTCATACTTGGTAATTGGGTTTTTTGATAGAGACAATGGATACTCCAATTAGGCTTACAAGAAATAGGTCTCAAACTACGTTTTTACGAGATATCTCTAGTAGGTGTTTAAAACACATGACAAGTAATAAACATTATTTGGCCATTATTGCAATAAAGTGGGTGTTAGGTAGGGATTGTATAGAATATGAAGATAAGTATAGAGTTAACATTGATTTTTTCTCTCATATCATTGCTTCCTTACTCAATAGAATATGATGAGGCGTGGTATACTAACTTCAAAAACCTAGTGTACCCACCACATCTTAGCATTGTTGTTGGCGCTCCTGCGCATGCTATTGATTTCACTACTCCTGTTGATGATGAAATTCCTCCTAAATGAATGAAACTTTTCTTTCTTCATTTTAGTATATATATCTCAAAATTTTATAATATATATACTAAAAAATCCTAGCTGAAAATCCATTTTGGATTGTAAATTTTGGAGTACATAATATCATAAATAATGAATATATAACTTTTTGCTAAGATTTTGTTTCTATTGCTTTATCTTTCCTTCTATTTTTCATGGGTATCACTTAAAATCTTAGCCGAACAAGACACAAAAAGGAATAATTACATATTCACATATTTACACATGCCAAAGGGTTAATAAAGCTAATTGAACAATTTTAAGTGAATTTCATTGACTAGAATTTCCAATGCTTATTTTTCCATATTTTATAGTTTGAATGCATTATGTTGCTTACATTCGATGATGTGGAAGGGTCCTTCCCACAAACTATCAAACTTACCATGTTGGCCATTTTTTTGGCTCTCTAGTTGAATTTGAGTACCAAATCTCCTCACTTAAGACCCTAGTTGGAGGTCTTCTTGTCAAACCATTTCTTAACCACATGTTGATGGTTGCACATGGCCATTAGGGCATTTTCCCTTTTTAGGGGGGCTTCTAATAGCTCAACTAACTGAACCTCAATAGCTTTGTTTTGTTCTAACTCTAGATAATTTAGAAACCATAGCATGGGAATCTCCATAGAGACAGGAAATAGTGCCTCCTTCCCATATACCAACTCGTATGGTAAATTTTTTAAGACCTGCTTGGGGGTTATGTAGTATGCCCATAGCACTGCTTTGAGATTCCAATTTCATTCTCTCTGATGCTCTGACCCAATCCTTTTGATGATTCAAACTAAATTTTTGATAGTTGACTCTGCTAGACCATTCCCTTGTGGGTAATAAGTCGAAGAGGTTTTTAAGAATATTCCATGCTTGAGTGCGAATTGGAATACCTTCGAACCCAAGAAGGATTTTATGTTGTTGGAGAAGATGGTCTTAGGTGGGTCGAACCTTGTTACTAGCTCTTCTAGTAAATTTACAATCTCCACTTCAGTTGATTTCTTCAAAGGCATGACCTCGGTCCATCTGGTAAAATAATCTATGGTTGTGAGAATCCATTATATCTAGCATTGGAAGTGGGATTAATCATTCCAATAAAATCTAGGCCCCATTGTGCAAAGGGTTCTTCAACCACTATTGGGTTTACTAGCATGGCCTAATTTTTCCTTCTTCATACAAAGAATTGGCATTCTTTGTAGGATTTTACCAAGGCATATGAGTCATTGAATAGTGTGGACCAAAAATATCCCACGCATATGATTTTAATAGCGGTATTTTTGGAAAGAAATGTCCACCTACTAAATTGCTATGGAATTGATTTAGAATTTTTTGTGATTGTTCTCGGTTCACACACTATAGCAGAATACCATTAAAGTTCCTTTTGAAGAGAACTCCTTCAATCAACACATAACCATTGTTTTGCAGTCTAAAATCTCCTCTTCTAAGAAGGGAGGTTCAACAGATATTTCCCAATCTGTATGAATCTCATTATTTCTACTACCCAGCAGCCTTCAGACTTAGGTTCATTTAGAAAAACTAGTTTGGTTTGTTCCTCTTCCATGAGCACTTCACTATCTTGCACAAGATATTCGCATAACTTCCTTTCTCAAATAGTTTTTGTGGGTTTGATTTTGATTTCATACTCTAGGATCTATTTTATCTAGTTGGCCCATTTTTTGTGATTTCTCCTTCCATTATGTACTCATGCACACCAGAATGTGCTACAAATATGACCACCTTGCTATAAGATATAAGGTGTCATAATTTTTTAAGGCCCTTGATGATGGAAAACACCTATCTCTCAATGAAATTATATTTCATCTTATAATCCTTTAAGGTATGGGAGTGGAAAGCTATCAAGTGTTCTCCTTTTCCTGAATAGGTGAACATTCCCCATTTGGTAGTGAATGTCATTTTTTTTCGGTCCTCCTCTTTGACTCGGATTTGATTGTAACTAGAGAAACCATCTAGTAGAGAAAACATCTCTGAGCTAGCTTAAATCTGCAAGATTGATTCCATGGAAGGCAATGGGTAGTGGTCTTATAATGACACCTTATTTAGGTCCCAAAAGTTGACATAGAGGCAGATGTCTTCATTTTTATTTTGGACTAGGACCAGGTAAGACACCCATGTGCTTTACTTGATCAAAAAAATGATTCGAGCTTGGATCAACTTCCTCAGTTCTTGTGCCATAGGTGACTCAATCTTTAGGTTCATTGGCCTTTTCTTCTAGCGGATAGGCTTTTCGCCTTCTGTCAGCTCTATAGTATGCTGAATTATTTTGGGATTATATCCCTTAAGTTCATCGTATGACCAAGCCACTACTCCTTTATACTTTTCACAAAAATATGTAAGACTGTCCTTATCATGTTGTGGGACTTCCTTCCCGACCTTTAGTTTTCTTCCATCTTCGATTTGAAGGTTGGCGTAATCGCTTTTGTCTGCCACAAACCTCCTCTTGTTGTTTCTTGCATCATCATAGTCGAATAGGTTTTCGAGAGTGACTAGGCCTTTTAGAAGCTTTTTGGGTCTCAACTAAATAGTTTTCCCTTCATACACTTCTTCAATTCTTGGTTGGATCTAATCGACAAACTCTCCCAAATGTTGGATGAATGAGGTGATGTGAGCATCACTTTCTAACACTTTCCAACCTTGGTCATTATTGGTTATTGAGGGTTGGACAATCACTCGCATAGAGCACATGTTCTCAATCAAATTTAAATTAGGGGAAAATTAGGATCCTATTATCGCCATGTGATCTGCAGTTGAATTCTACTCTCTAGGCACGACCTAAATATTGAAAGCTTCAAAACATTTAATGAGGTCCCAAAACTTATGTCTATAAGACCACATGTGGACATTATTTTTTGTGAAGATACCTCATACTTGATTAAATATCAACTCATAATCTTTGAACACCATTATTTTTTTTACACCCATCCGCTTTGCAAGGCTTAAACCTTGCACAAGGCCTTCATTTTCAGTTTCATTGTTTGAATAGGTGAATTAAAATCAAAAAGACCTGGGAGTCTCTTCATTGGATGAAGATGTCAAACATATCTCAGTACCTACACCAAATTTTCACCTTGCTCCATCAAAGTGCAACGTTCATATCCCTAAGGCGTGATTACACTAGGGATCCTTCACAATGTTTGGAATCACTTGATCCTCATCATAGATCACATAAGTCCCCATTATTGTTGCATGATAATTATCAAAAGGACCATTGTCAAAAAATTACTCAAGATGACTTCTTCATCATCAGTCTGGTCTCCAGTTACCTTCTCACCCTTAAGTAACTCGATGCAATACGTTTCCTCTTTGGTGATAGAGGTATAGGTAGCCTCAAAATTTATCATTGCTTCATCTCCTACATGTTCTAAATGCAACATTTTGAACAATAGCTTCATCTTGGCCCCATGCTTAGTTCTAATAATTAAGTGTGACCAATCTAAAGAAAGGTACTTGCCTAGCTTTCCAGTAAATTCCTAGGATAATCAAAGATTGAACATGGGAGGGACATCAATGATCATAGAATCATGTTTAATTGTGATGTTAGGGCAGGGAAACAGAGTTAGTGGAAGTTCCTTAATGACACCTATAGTATCAACCTTATTTCCATCCAATTGCATAACCCCCTTGTTTAAAGTTTCATAGCTAAGTCCTACTTGGCTTCAACTATTTTCTTAGGCATGACCGTAGCACTAGCACCAGAGTTAATCATAGAATTATGCAACAATTGTTTTCCCATAATAAGAGTTAAGAAAAAGGGATTTGGTTTTGGTTTATCCTTACCTTTAGCTGAGGAATCATCTGCATTATTTGTAAGGACTTTGGCCTGAGGCGATGGATCAACGATCTTTTCCTTAGATGGTTGCTCTACCGGTTTTGTTCTTATACCCTCTCGTAGAGCTTTCTTTAGTAGTGCCTTTTGCTCTGGAATAGCTAAGATATCCCAAAGAGATACATTAATAGAGGATTTCTTCAATGGTTCCACCACATTGAAAGGTGAAAGATTCAGATACTTCTACTCTTTAGGCCTTGTTATAACAATTTCCTTGCATGATTACAATTGTGGAACAACTATGGAAGAACTAGGAGCTTGGTTGGGAACACTTCTGGGTTGTTGAGCGATTGGTTCGCCTATGAATCTCCTCTTTGAGTGAGTTTTGTAGTCTAATTGGACTTGAGGGGCCTTTGATGTGGAAAAATAATTCACAAGTGCCACCTCTTCTCCTTCCATCCATGAAAAGAGTGCATGATCATGACCTATGTTAGTTTCTTGCTCCTAGGACATCCCTTCCATTCGAGCGGTAAACACTGCATTTTCCATTTGTGGAGAGGTATATGCATAACTTCCAGAATCTAATGTGATGCCCTGGCTATGTTATTTTTCCACATTCTATTGTAAATTTCCATGTGGACAATTCTAGAGCATGTGTGCTTTGTTGCAGGGGAAACACCAGCAGTTGATATCATCAATGAGATTATTTGTTCCTGCTATCAACTCTTTATTTGAACTTGATGGGATATTTTGTAGTGGAGTAGACATTGGCACAATTTGATAGTTTGGTTGAGTCTATGAATTTGTGTGCGTAGCTCCTTGGTATTGGTTATGTTGGTAAGGAAGTCTTCCACCTTGGTAATTTTGGTAAGTTAGCTTCGAAGGCATAGACTGTTGCCTCTTGATGCTTGTTATCTCATTTGTGAAGGACTGTAACAATTCCTTGATGTCACTAATATTTGTTGCTAAAGAGTTTGATGTAGAAGCAACACATTTTGGTGTGCTTGGTTATGTATAGATAAACTACTCAGTACAAAAAATAGCACAATACAATGTCTTATATTAATTAAGAAATAGAGAGGTCAAACAATTGGCATAGTATATGAGTCTTAATATAATAATTAAAAACAATACAAAGGCCTGGAGCTTTTCAATCTTTTTATTTTTGTTATTTTCCAACCCCTTTCATAAATCATTGCAATAGTATATATATATATATATAACTTTCCCACTTCCTCAAATCCAATGGCCCAAAAAATTCCTCAGGCACGGATTGTCCTCCCCTTGGATGAATCAAAGAGAAATCTCCATAGAAAGATCCTCAGTTTCATTGAACAAAGTGTGCTTGTAGAAAATGATGAATGTGGTCCTGAAGGTGAAGCAACAACAACCTTAGAAAGACATGTGTCTAACTGCTTGAAGAGTCGGTTAGGACATGTGGTGAAGAAGCAGAGCCTTCTCTTCATTCTTTAGTCTCTTGCAATCAAAACTCTCACAGAGGTGACACATGGAGAAGTGGTGGGGGTTTGTATCCATCCTTCATTTCCTTGGGATGCAATTCACACAAAGATGACATGTGGCACGGTGTCAACCTAAGCTTCCATCAGTGAGGACTGCCAAAAAGGCATCTGAGGGTTTATGCAACGTGGCACATAGACGAGGCTCAGAGAGGAAACAATGGGGAGAATATTTTCATAGGCCTGTGATGTTGACACATGGTGAAGCAAATGAAAGTGCAACTAAAATAGGAGCTCGAGGTGTTTTAAGAAATACAGCACGCACGGCCAAGGATTTTGCAAATCCAAATACAAATCAACCTGAAGGGAGCTTCATGGATTATTTAATCCACAAGTACATTATAACTATTGCCCACATTGTCCCATGATACAGAAGAATAATAATGTTTGATATCAAGTGTGGATGATGTTATCTGAAGGTCTAAGTGGATTGGGTCGACTTTACATTCTCCAGTGAAGGATTCTGTAAATTATAAAGAACCCTAATCATCACCGAGACATTCATTCCTTTTAGAAGTAGAAGGAGAAGAGTTAGGATTTCTTTCTTCAGAAGGATCTTCTTTAGGGATATTTATCTCAAGAGTATCCTTCATAGTAGGTATTGGTAGAGTAAACATCGACACATTGGAAGACACTGAAGGAATAAGAGTAGGCACAACCAAAGCTTGACCGAAAATTTCCATCTCACATAAGTGCATAGCCTCAAGGTTAGCCCTGACTGTGACTACTCAATTTTTACAAATGAACTTAATAGATTTATGCAAGGTAGACGGGACTGCACCCATGGCATGAATCCATGGTCTACCAAGAAGAATATTATATGGTAAATTTTTTGACATAACATACACAATGGTGGGTATGATAATGGGTCCCAAACTCAAAGGAAAGACTATCATGCCTAGGGATTTTTGACCGACATTATCAAACCCACAGATGACCAAAAAAAGAAGCATTAAGAGAAGATGAATCAATATTAATCTTAGGTAATAAATAAATTCTACATACATTAAGTGTCAAACTGACATCAATGAGAGTATGTCTAATTCCAATATTACTAATATTAACTATAATCATTAAAGGATTTGCCTGTTTCTGCACTTTCAGAGGTGGGAGATCATGTGGATAGAATGTAATATTCAACGAATCTGCACGAATATTAGCTATCAATGCATTAACATCTATTGGCCTAGTAGAGGCAAGCAAGAGGATCTTTTGCAAGGCTTCCTAAAGCATACCTTGGTAAGTCAGAGCATACTGAAGCAAGTCCCACAGTGAGATCTTGGCTAGAGTAACACGGAGTTGCTCGACAAGATTGTAATCACTAGGTGCTTTATTTGTAGGTTTAGGTGCTGACGGGAGACTTGGTTGAGAAGGTGGTAAATAAGCATGTTGATTAGCATTTTGTTTATTCTTTCTAGTATTATAAGTATGGGCTACCACTCTATAAGAGGGATCCTTAAAAATATTAAGAGAATCATCGTCAAAGGAACATTGTTAATAGAAAAAACCCTTTTAGGAGAAGGACTAGCTAGGGTCAAATAAATAATAGGTTTCTTAGGCCTTTGAGGGGTGGTAGAGACATATATTATATTTACAGACATCACAACTAGTGGAATAATTATTCTAAGAAATATTCTCAACATCGATCCAAGGAAGATCAAATGTGGAAGGAGATTCATCATTCGCTAATGCATCATCTCTAGAGGAGAGTGCATTGGAAGAGAGAGGAGATTCATCATTCATTAATGCATCATCTCTAGAAGAGAGTGCATTGGAATGGAGAGAGGGTAGAGTAGTGTTAAGAAAAGTATCAATAATTTCATCCTCTTACGTCAAAACATCCTTAGAAGGAATTTCAAGAGAAGGATGAACAAATTTTAGGAGAAGGATCAACAAAGAATAATAAGAAATGAGAGAAAAAGTCACTTTCACACACTTGTAAGAGAACTTCTTGAAGCTTCTTAACAAAAATCAAAAGGGATAGAAAGAAGAATTATAGAAAATACATTTTGAAATAGAGATATAGACATGTCGGTTGATCCAAAGCAATCCAGAGGTGACAAAACTGAGAAAAACTGAAAATCTTGATTTTTTAATTTTTTTGGTATTTTCTAGGTTCTAGTAATTTGCATTTTCAAAGGTCTTCGGAGTAGAATTTGGGGTTGAAAATTTTGTTGATCCCTAAAAAAGGGTTGCCAAAGGTATTATTTTTTAGGGACTGAATTAGTTCTCTTGGAGACCTTCCCAACAGTGTACACGGATCTAAATTTTGAGCACCGAGTCAAAAGTTATGACCCAGCCAAGTAGGGGTAAATAAATTCCTATTATTTGAAAAATATTGTGGTTCACATCAAGCTCACCAAAATTTAGAGAAGGGGGATTCGCTACTCATGAGTCTCTTTATTCTAAAGAGATTCCCAAGGGGCGAACTTCCCTAAACTACCTCAAGAGACACAACGAGAGTTCTAGAATCAAAAAGAGCAGGTCAGAGATTTTTTTGGACAAATTAGCAGGCTCTTAGCCAAAGGATTGCAGTGAAAAATAAGGATGAAAATGTGATGTAATAGCATCCTAGAGGAATGCTAGCATCTCGTATAGACCAGAAAGCAAGAATATCCTAGAAAACAACTTAGTGACTACTAACAATCTAATTACTGAGAACTTCTAGAGTATAGGAAAATAACAAAATACAATAGCACTGAAAATATAGTAAAGTGAATGATAGAACTAGAGAGAATGGAGAAGGAAAATTCTCACAACAACCCAAGTAATAAAGCCTTTAGTTAGTAGATATCTTCAATACCTACATATATAAGGTCTAGAGAAAATGTTGGGGTTGTATAGGGGGTTTCCTTAGTCAAACCCCTATTTTGGTGTTCCCACCTCCACAAATAGCCAAATAGATAGAGAGAAATGAACAAAGGATTAATAAAATAAATCCCACTCAAGGAGGAGAACCCATATCAAAAAATTGAGATTTAATAGATAGGGGATGTGTGAAATCCTAAGATGCTCGCAAGTACAAGAAAAAGGAGATATAGCTACAAGGCTTAAAGAAGCCAAAGAGAGCAAGGATGAAAAGGAGGGTTGCGAGAGCCAAGGGAGTTGCAAAGAGAACTATAAGAGCTTGAGAGTGTTGCAAAGAGAAAAGTTGCCAGGAGAGCTTGAAAGTGCTACTATAACAAGCTATATGGAGTTGTGCAAGCAAGATAGCAAGAGAAAGAGATGAGGAAAAGGTAGGAGCCAAAGCTAGAGAGAAGCTATAAGACCAAATGGATTGAAAATATAGCATTTAAGGAAGGAAAATAAGCTTCTCGAGCCATTACAAGGCATCCCAAGTTGTTACCACTGACAAAAATTGCTAACAAGTGGAAAACATGCTCAAAAATGGTTGTTTTAACATTGAAACATCATAGGATGCTATTGCAGGACGTAGACACTTGCATGGCGTGCTAGTGTCCAGACACATCACATTACAAAACAACATGACCGGGAAAAGCACAAGGTTCGACATAAAGCTGAAACGTGAAGTTAGCTATAGAAAAAGGGGTTTTCGAGCATCCTAAGAGGGAAAAAGGTTGATGCAAGGACTAAAATGAGCGTACACAAATGTTAGGGGAGTGGATAGTAAAGAACATACAAGATTGTATGTGAAATTACAAGGGGTGTAATTTTACGGCATTACAAAAGGTCAGTAAAAATGAGAAAGAATTTGAATATGATAGGTAAGGACCTCAAATATTAGAAAAAATCTATTGAGTTATCAAATATACATTATAATAAAATTTTGAATAATGAAAAATGTGTCCAAAATAATTAAAACCTTGGTCAAAAGAGGTGTTATCAACACTTATTAAATAAATACACACCTAGCTCATTCAAAGGGACTAAAGTAAATATGATGGATAATCATTGGTACAAATCTTTTTATATGTCACATACTTCTTTACATTATGTTCATGGACATTATGGATAGAGGTAAGACTTATTATGAAGGTTACATAGAAGATTAGGGCTATAAGATAAATTAGTATGACTAGGAGATAAACCTAAGAGGCTTTATAAGATGATGAAAGTGCATATGATTATGATAATAGAATATTTGGTGAGCGTTGTTATTATTAGAAAATATTTATTGATCTTGATTTTATTGAGTTGAATAAAACATTATAAAAATATATATTAGGGAATCCAATTGATAAACAAATCAAATCCCTTACAATGGCTATAGTTGCACAAGTAAAAAGTGACTACGATTTGAAAAAATAACAAATCAAGAGGAGGTTGGTAACCCATGAAAATGATGATGGAATATTCATAGATAAAATAAAAAGGAATCTAAACTTATTGCAATCCAACAAGAACCTAAAACACAAGTTTCTAAACTTTTATAACCCTATTCTCGTGAACCTTTCAATTCAATGGAGAAATATGATCCAAAAGTAAAGATTAATTTTCTAAGCTAGCTTGATAATATCATACAAAAAATTATCATAGTCCTTTTATATATTTTTATTAGTAGCCTCAGTAAATTGTGTAGTATGCACCACTAGAGAGGAATCATGTACTACTAGATTATATCCCACTTTATTGATAATTATTTTCCTAATTAGCCCATATGGACCATCATACACATATAGATTATCATAGCCTAGGGAAATTACTCAGCCTCTACTATGGATAGATAAATTGAAGCTTGTTTCTTTCTTAACCAAGACAAAAGTATATTACTAAGGAAAGATGCTCCTCCACTTGTACTCTTTCTATAATCAATACTAGCAACCCAATCTACATCATTATATACTACTAGTGTGAAATCTTCACCTCTTGGATGCCACAACCCAAAATACGAAGTGCCACTTACATATTTAAATATCCTTGTAACTTCTTGTATATGGGTTTGTTTTGGTGCTTCTTAATATTGTGCCATCATACCTACAACTTGCATAATATCCAGTCTTAAATTGGTCACATATAGTAGACTCCCAATCATTGACCTATATAGAGTTTTATTTTCTTATGGGGATCCATCATATTTACTTAATTTACAACTCCTATGGCCATGGGTGTGCTCACTAGTTTGAAATCTTCCATCCTAAGCTTCTTCAACATCTCCTTGATATACATGGTTTGTGAGATGAAAATGCTTTTGTTATATTGAGAATTGTGTAACCCAAGGAAAAATTATAACTCACCAAGCATGGACATCTTAAACTCCTTTTGCATTTCCATAGCAAAATCTTGACACATTTTGCCACTACTACCTCCATAAATAGTTTCATCTACATGTAGTATGGTGGAACCCATAAAATTTCCCTAGTTCCACTGAATTAATAGGGTTAAACCCTGGGTGTCATTGCCATGGGGTTCTGGTTTTGCAATATTTTCATGTTCAAGCCCTCTTTTGGTCACCGGGTTCTATTTTTGAGTTGACTGGTCATGTTGGTTCCTGGTCTTATCATTAGTCCCTCATGGCTTTGAATCTCGTGGTTTTATCGACCCTTTTGTTATCCTGCCCGTCGTGACTAGGTAGTCCTTCTAAAACAACCTTTAGCGCATGTGTTGTAAGTTCTCCTTAAGTCGGGTTTTAAGTTTCCTAA
>CM021108.1:401197260-401376173 GCA_007115665.2 Sequoiadendron giganteum
GATGCACCAAACTGTAGGTTTATTCAGGAATGGAAAACATTCCTTTCGAACATGGTTCAAATATCGTTCAACGATCTGCTATGTCCTAGTATAACAGAAATCGTAGATGAAAAACCTGAATAGTTTATAGATTAACATAAAAAAACTCTCATACACATTTACTGAAAAGAAGATTCCAAGACATGGTCTAAATCAACAAAGATATCTTGAAATCATAGAAGTTCTACAAATAAACTACTCAATACAATAATGGTACAATATAATGTTTTATCAAATAGCTAAGAAATAGAAAGGTCAAACAATGGCACAGTCTGTGAGTCTTATAGAACTATCTAAAACAATAAAAAGGGCTTCGTGTCTTTCACTTTTTTTTTTGTAAGTTCCAAACTAATTTTCGAAAGGAAGAAGCAGTATATATAGATAAAAATCCCATTGCTTGGTGATCCAATAACAAAAAAGATTCCTTCATCATGAACAATGATGCCAAAAGAAATAATTTCCCTTGGCCATTGCAATAGAAAAAATTTGAGCCATGAATGTGGTCACTTCCAAAACAAATACATCCCCTCTAAATGATGGTACTGGTCCTAGAAAAATCTTGCACAAACATGTGTCGTTCACCGAAGAAGGCAGTTAGAACATGTGGCAATCTAGTGAGGTACGCTACTCGCTCTTTCCCGCATCTCAATGAAATCTCCACAAAGGAGACACCTGGCGGAAGGTCGGAGCCTTTTTGGATTCCTCCCTCCTTGTGGTGAAAATCTGCGTTGGGAAGACACATGGAGAAGTCTTAATTGTTAGCATTGATTGTGGGGTCGACCCAAAAGTGAGTGTGGATAGTTGCTACATGGAACACAGATGGGGCCTAGTTGAAAAGAGAAGGGAAGCAGCCTTGAAGCACCCACAGTGTTGAAATGTGGATGCATGGTGAGGGCCATTAGAAGAGTGAAGGAAGAAGTTTCTGCAAAGAGTACCTAGTAGGCACGTGGCAGCAGCAAATGAAGTTTCTTTAAAATGGGCCCGATGATGCTCAAGTAGATGGGGCATGGGTCGGTACTTAGCTAAAATAAAAACCACGGAGGGAGCCTGAGGATTTTTATGTCCACATCTTTTGGCGACTACGAGGGGTGTTTCAACTATAGAATGAGGAACCCAAAATTAATAGTTTATAGACCAAAGTCCTATCCATGGGGCGATCCAATCAAATCTTGGAGAGAGTGGTCTGCAGAGGCAGCTAGTCGGCCTCAGATGGCATCGATATGTCATGAAAATTCTCTTGTACTTTGTGTAGATCAATCATTTCTTTGTATGGTTGGGTCATGGATATATCGGCCTAGGACTCAAGTTGGAAGAGCAGCCATGCTATCAAATGGGTGATGCCCTCAATATATTCTATAGTAAGTGGTTGACTAAAGCTCTAAAAATTGGATGTGTCTTGTTGCTCCTCTTCAATCTTCACCGCAATCTACTCCATTGTGGCCATTGATTCATCTAAAATAAATGAGGAAGGTAAGCACATCTAAGTTGTTTGGGAGAACCTCACTCGTATGATATTTATGGTTTGGGAGAACCTCACTCACTAACATGGAGGATGGTTGTGTGGCAGTAGATGAACCTCTTCATTGTTTTGGTAGCGGCTTTTCGATCCCTGATCCTTGAATTTTCTAAGTCTTCATCTAGGACCATGTGTAGCTTATCCAACATTGTTTTTGCCTCAGGAACCTTCTTTGTGATGGATTGCAGGAACCGCTCAATCACTACATGAACTTCCCTACCTAAACTTGTTGCCTCTGCCATGAATTGGAGTGTCGACTAGAGATTCAGGCAGAAGGCCTTGAACTTTTCCTAGTATGAAACATATAGTGGTTGGGATACTTGAAGGAGGTTCAACTGGGTAGCAGGGGGTTGAGGAAGTTTCTTCAAAGCATTGATCTCCATTTCCTTTGAACCAACATCATGTTTGAGTTTTGTAATCATTTTGTTTGCAGCTGAAATTTGTCTTTGTAGGGTTCTTAATTCTGCAATCCAACTTTCTTCAGCCCATTCTTTGTTTGTTGATTCCATCTCAAGGGAAGACTTCATTTCCTAGACTTCATTCTCTAATTGATTCCATTGGTCCTCAAATTCCACATAATTCTGATGTATCTGCTATTCTAATTGAGTGTATTGATGGTAAAACACCTTTTTTTTGTGTTGCATCTCTTGCTACACCCAAGCTAATTGGTCCTGATATTCTTTGTTTTTCGTTGCAGCTCAGCGACTAGGTTGGAATCATAGGACTAGGAATTTGAAAGTTCCTCCTAGAGTTTAACTTATTTGTCTGCACTTGTTGTGATAAGCGCACAAATCATGCATCCCTTGCTTTATCCTTTTCCAGCAGGACCTCGACTCTCTCGTTGCTAATTCTCTACTATTCTTCTCTCTTCTTCAACTGGCGATCAAACTTGAGGAAGTCAGTGGTCACCACCCCCTATGTCTCCTCCATGAGATCAACTTTGTCTTGCAGGTGGGTTATGCTTAGATCGAGTCTCATGCCATACATGTTGTAATCATTGAGTTGCATCTCTCCTTGCGGTTTGATGATGGTTGAGTACATGGTTGCAAAATGTAGCGATTTCTAAGCCTCATTGAAAATACTCTTCACCTTTTGCTCTGGTAGATTTTTAGCATCCTTGGCCTTTTGCTTATGGACCCTAATAGCCCATGCCTATTTTGTTTTATCTCCCTTCGACAAAAAATTTGTCGATGACCTAATGAGTCCACCTGCGAAAGGTGCACCGGGAGGAAGGGTGAAAGGGAATGAGAGGGTAGTGGTTCTAGGAAATTTCTTCCTCAAAACATTGACTATTTGTGGGGAGAAAGGAGAAATATGCCAAAGCTTGATTTGTGAGCCAGCAAGAGGACTCAACGGAAGTTATGGTAGAAGTGGAGTCATGGTGGATTCCATCTGCTAGGTAGACTAGGTTGGGGTTGACACAGTAGTAGCAAGAGGGGTATCAATGGTAGTCATGGAGGAAAAATGTGAAGCAATAGAGGACGCGGACTAGGTTGAGGTGAAAGGTGGAAAGTTCCATGGAGAAGTAAAGGAAAATGGTCCCACTTGGGAGAACTATGAGAAGCCTACCACAACCATTGTAGTAGAAGCGAAGAAGGAAGGCTCGACACTTGAAGTGATGGGCATCGTAGACACAGTAGGAGGATCTAAATATTGTGAAGCAAGAGAAGAAGGAACAAAAAATATGTATGGTGTAGATGATAGTGATCCTTGGCTTGTTGCAGGCTCCTATCTTGCCTCGGGCTCCTGCGACCCCTCTCCAAAAGCCTCCTCTATGTGATTTCATTTGATGGGTAGCGAGTCTTCCACCTCTACAATCTCCAACTGTTGCTACTGGATTTTTCTGGTTCTTTTTTGTGATCCAGGTGCAAGTCAGTGAAGCCCTTGCACACAATATGTTCACCCTCACATTTGAATAAACCTTGCTAGGTTGCTTCATCGCCTTCTCTTTCGACTACTCCAGGGTCGTCTGTACTTTTATTTCCTTCTCCTTTCCTTTCTTAGTATATGTTTCATCCTCCGCTGGGTTGATATCTTCATCATCACTTGTTTCGAAATCAGTACACGCATCATTCCATAATTTATCAAACCTTTCATCTAACTCTATGCTATCATAAGATGCATCAAGGAATTGGATTTCTTGTCAGTAGATCCAAATATCCCTAATCCTTTCCTCGCTCCAATTGAAATTCCTTATCAAATTATTGTGAAGAGAGGCCCCGATTTGATGCTTCTCATTATACTATGCTGACCAGAAGTAGAACTTGATCCATGGCGGCTGACTATCTTCGATTAGAATATGAGCTAGGTCCACCAATAGGTCATCTTGATCCTTGACTGTATTTCACTGCTTCTCACAGTAAGGCCAAGGGATGTGTGTTACCTTGACATGTTCATTTGGTAAGTCATTGTCAGAGTTATAATTCCATTTATCACAAATCCATACTAGCCCCAAATGAGCCAGCTTTACGTCTAGCAGCTTATGCGTCCACTTCTTGGCCATAATCACCATTTTAAACATTAACAGGTAGATGAAAAATCCTTTCTTCTTGTATGGTCCTCTGCAAAAATTATAGTTAATAGTTGATACTTTTCGAAACATTTTGAGGGACAACACTTGATTTTTGAGACATGTCGGAAGCTAAAATGATTCCCTGGTAAAGTCGTACATCTAAATGAATGTGAAATATTCTCTAAGAAACCAATCGCATTTCAATGTGAAATTTTGCATATACTCTGCCTGGTCTAAGGTGACCCGGTAAAGACCACCATCCTCACTCAAATCTTGCAGAATTGGAGTCAAGAAATAATCTGAAAATGCATAATAATCATAACTCGAGGAGAGGAGAAGAGTCCATACAGAAACTAGCATTATCCTTCCCTATACATCAAATATAGCCAACCTCACATGTTTTTTGAAAAAGTCAGGGTTCTGATTCAAAAACATATGGGTGAGGAAAGAAGGAAACTTGAACCTCTATTGTATTATGTATTCCCTTATCTGGCTTAGCATCTCCCCAATGATGAATTCAACGAAATCATACCAAAAAAAGGAATGTTACCTACATAACTGAAACCCTAGACCCAATTGAAACTCCTGAACATACCTATCGAAATCTAGGCCACAAATAAAGGCCATCATCGAGAAGGCATCTTATAGCTTAGTGAGCAAAGCATTGTGCGCCGTCAAATTATGTGGTGGCTTTTTATGATCTTCCTTGGACCTTTTGGTTTGTTTGTTATAAAAATCCAAAGTAAAATCTTTGGTTTTCCATATTTTCTCCCCCTTTGCTAGAATGAATGACTCCATCTCGTCCACTTTGGAGCTTTGTTCATGGATAGATAGCATGTTCCAGATATCTTCTGGGTAGATATTAACTCTCAACCCCCAGCCCTCGATCGTGTTGGTATTCGGGTTGAAATGATTAATGTCCTTATCGACTAGATGCGAGCAGTAGTGCACAAACAAGACCATATATATGGAAGCCCACTGAACCATTACTTTTGTGCCAAATAATCAAGTCGCTATTTTTCTTCATCCTCTCATAGGCCACCTCCCTAAGAGTCTTAGTGTTATTTTTGAGGATGGGATCATGATTGTTATCCCATTCCTCCTTTATTTAGCTCTGATTTATGTGGGTTTTATTCTTTCCTAAGTCCCACATGTTTACCCACTCTGACTTCTCTAGTATCCCAAGTGAAGCATAAGAGACGTCTTCAAAGATATAGGAAGCTGGTAATGCACATATGGCCTCAAACAAACTTTGTGTTGCCTCTCCTTACATTTCTATTTGAGAAATTTGGGCTACTTCCATTCATTTGCTCTAAAAAATTACTTTTCTTTGAAACACACCAAGATTGGACGAATGGAACTGAAAACAAAAAACACCAACACAAGGCTTGCACTGAACGCAATTTCTGATGGTTCCTTGTTCTTTGTCTAGGTTCAACTCGCTCAAGCGTAGTGCATCAATTATTTCTCCAAAATTGGCCACTTTGATTTCTTCTATATTCTTCAGTAATTCTACACTCATAATTCCTTGCACTGGATAGTGTGTTCAAGAAGCTTTTTACACTATTTTACTCTTTTGCATGCACACTTATCTTTTTCTCGACCAAAGTTTAAAATGATGGTAGCTTTTTGCATTAAATTCAGAATGTACTACCAACTTTCTTGCTCACATGAAATGAATTCCTTTCCCTTTTGAAAAGACAAGAATTTATAATGATAGCTGGTAAACACGTCCTTTGGCATGATTTTCTCGAGAAATTGAACTAGTGATTGCAATCGTATAAAACTTCACACGCTTGGTAATTAATATCCTGAAAGAATGATTAAGCCCAAACACAATGAGTACCTTTAAAATATTTGAGCTCTACCTCAAAGTTCAAAATGTGCTTGCATCGTGACACCTCAACACCCATCTATATGAGCGATCACTTGGTGTTGCCACCAACTTGTGCTAATTAATTACCCTTCCCTAATCTCCCACACAACAATTTGTACATGGCGAACGCAACTGGGTGGGAAACTCAGGTTGGCCCCTGGTGGGATTTTCGAGTTGGTACTCAATTAGAATCACGGTTATGGCACACAACTACCTTGGATATTTCTATAAATAGGCCCTAAGCTAGTAGAAAAGTCACACTTAGCAATTGGCAAGAATTGGTATTAAGCGATTGGCTAGAATTAGTGTTAGGTAGTTGAGTAGAATTTACATTAAGCAACTTGAGGAGAGCTTATCATCATGAATACCTTGATTAGGCTAGTTTGCAACAAGTCTCAGACAACATTCCTAGGTGAAATCTTGAATAGGCGACTGAAGAGAATGACCAAGAATAAGCATTCGCCGGCTATCATAGCCATGAAGTGGGTACTGGGCTGAGATTGTGTGGAATATGAAGATAATTATATAGTCAATACTGATGTTTTTTCTCATTTTCTTGCATCTCTGCTTGATTTCCAGGTTCTCAAGCCAATGATACTTCGCCTTTGTTGGAAATCTTCCCGAAGCACTACTTAGGAGGCCTTGGAAAGATTGTGGCTAATGTAGTGTAGGGCCTAGTAATCCCCACGGTGAGTGACCTTCGAAAACACATTGAAGAAGATGTTGTGGTGTTGTGGGTGCCATTTCTGAGTGGGTTTCACATCCTTTCACAAGCTAAGCACTATCAGAGTGCCACTTGTATTTTTCACTTCTTGCTGCACTGCTACAACGTGGTGTTGTTTTAACACGTGGAATGGTATACTGACTTTCAAAACCTGGTGTTCTCTCCACCACTGGTTTTCGTTGTTGTGAATGCTCCCACCGCTAGGAATAATACTATGTTGATAACAACCTTGTTGTTACTGCCAAAAATCCTGCTGATAACAATAATCCTAATGATGAAGATGTTTCAGATGTTGTCGTCGATAAAGCTTGAGCTGCTCCTGCCAACTAAAGTCTCAAACACTTTTATAGATTTTTTGTATATATGCATGAATAAGGCCCTTATCGTTTATAGCACTGCATAGTATATAAATACACTTTTGAAAGTACAGCCTTTGAGCCATTTTTGTAAATTTAACTTCGAAGCATATAATACTATAGAATGAATATACAGTTTTATCTAAGCCTCTGTTCATTTTGTTTTTTGCTATTTTGCATCATGGGCTCTCTTTTTTTGTTTATTCGAGTACTTTTTTCTACTTCATGGATTTCAAGTTATCTCCTTGTGCTTCTTGCAATAATGGGTTATACCTATTTTCCTACTCCCTTGCATTGTGGAATTTGTTGAAAGATAGGCCGACAAAAAACATGAAGGAAAAAATTACAATACTTACATATTTACATTGGTGGAATAATATTGAACCTTAATTAAATAATTTTAGGTGAATTCAATTAACTGGAATACCCAGTGATTCCTGCTCCATGTTTTCTAATTCAAATGCATTGTGATGTTTACACTAAATTATTCTAAAAGGGCCTTCCCATAAACTGTCAAACTTTCCATGTTATCCAGGCTTCGCGGCCCTTTCATTGAACTTTAATACTAGGTCCTTGCACTTTAGACCTTGGTTTGAGGCTTTCTTTTCGAACCATCTCTTAACCACCTACTAGCAATTGGGCATGGCTATTAAGGCCTTTTCCCTTTTTTCTTGTACCTCTAGCAACTTGGCTAACTGAAACTCCATGACATCATTTTCTTCAACTTCGAGAGATTTGAGCAACTGTAGTGTAGGAATCTCCATGGAAACGGGCAATAGTGCTTCCTTGTCATATACTAACTCATAGGGTAAGTCTTAAGGACTTGCTTGGGAGTTATGCAGTCCACCTAAAGTGTTTCCCAAAGTTTCTTATGTCATTCTCTCTAATGTTCTGACCTGATCCTTTTGATGAGTCGAACTAAATTTTTGTTAGTTGACTCAGCCAGGTCATTCCCCTATGGGTAGTAACTTGATGATGTTTTCAAGAATATGCCATGCCCGAGTGTGAATTGACATACCTTAGAGCCTAGGAAAGCCTTGGCATTGTTGGAGATGATGTTTGGCAGGTCGAATATCATCACCTGTTCCTCAAAGAAGTCCACAATCTCTACCTCTGTCGCATTTTTCAAGGGCATGGCGTCAATCCATTTGGTGAAGTAGTATGTGACCATTATAATCTAGTTATGTCCCACGCTAGAGGCGATATTGATCATCCCAATGAAACCAAGGCCCCATTGTGCAAAAGTCTCATCAACAACTATCAGGTTGAGAGACATTGTGGAGTTTTTCCTCCTTGGCATGAAAAATTGGCATTCCTTGTAGGCTTTCACCAAAGAGTATGAGTCATTGAATATCATGGGCCAGAAGTACCCTGTGCACATGATTTTGATGGTTGCGGTCTTTGCACAGAAGTGTCCTCCCGCAGGACTATTGTGGAAAGTGTTGAGGATCTTCTTCACTTGCTCCATGGTAACACACCGTAGTAGAATTCCATTGAAATTCCTTTTGAAAATGACCCCTTCAATAAGCGCATATCCATTGTTTTGCAGTCTATAGAATCTTCTCTTCTGAGAAGGAAGGCCTGGTGGATATTTACCAGTATGCATGAACCTTGTTTTGTTTGCTAGCCAATAACCTTCGGAATTAGGTTCATTGGTTAGAACAAGATCGGATTGCTCTTCTTCATCCACCATTTCTTCATCTTGTGCCAAATACTTCCATAGCCCTCTTCCTCAGAGAGTTTTTCTGGGTTTGACCTCAATATCATACTCGAGGATTTTTGTGATCCAATTGGCCCTTTTTTTAATGATTTCTCCTTCCATGATATACTCACACACACTGGAATGTGGGGCATACACAATCACCTTGTTGCAATCTATGAGATGTCAGAACTTCTTGAGCCCCTTAACAATGGAAAATGCTTGCCTTTTGACAAATTTTTAATTCATCTCATAATTTTTTTAAGTCTGGGAGTGAAATGCTATCAGATGTTCTCCCTTTCCTTCATTATTTTTCTGAGTCAAAATAGTAGCGATGTTCGACTTGCTATTGAATAAATACATTATAAAGTCCTTTGATAGGTCTAGATTCACCAGTAGAGGAGCTAAAGAAATAGAATCCTTAACCTTCTCAAAGGCTTCTCTAGCCTCCTTTGTCCATTTAAACAATTGATCCTTTTTGAGCATTAGGGTGATAGGCCTAATTATAACTGCAAAATCAGAAATGAATTTGCTCACAAATTTACCTTTCCTAGAAAGGACTAAACTCCCTTCTTATTGACTAGAAGAGGAAGCTCTTTGATTTATTTTACCCACTTCAGATCGATTGCGATTTCATCTTTGGACACTATATGTCCCAATAGTTTTCCTTACAACACTTTGAAAACACATTTTTTGGGGGTTCAAGGATATTGTGAACTCCTAGTATTTTTTGAAAACCATCTCTAGGTGATCAAAATGATCATCCTTAGACTTGTAAAATATTGTCAGATCATCCAAATAGATTAGGATAATCTTGTTGGTCAATTCGTTGAAAGCGATATCTATTTCCCGTTAGAAAGTGGCTCTCGCATTTAAGAGGTCGAAAGGAATTTTAGCATATGCGAACATTCCCCACTTGGTAGTGAACATTGTTTTGTGGTAGTCCTCTACTTTGACCCAGACCTGGTTGTACCTAGAGAAACCATCCAACAAAGAAAACACCTCTAATTCTACCATTGTTTGCAAGATTGACTCCATAGAAGGCAATAGTTAGTGGTTCTTTAGGGATGCTCTGTTCAAGTCCTGGAAATTGACACATAGGTGGATGTCTTCATTCTTATTTCGAATAGGAATCGGGTTAGATACCTAAGTACTTTTCTTGATCGAGAAGATAATTTGAGACTGAATTAGCTTTGTCAACTCCTGCACCATCAAGGCTTCAATCTTCAAATTTACCGGCCTCTACTTCTATCAAACAGGTTTTGCTCCTTCCGTCAGTTCTATGGTATGTTGTATAATTTTGGTATCATATCCCTTGAGGTCATCATATGACCAGGCCACTACTTCTTCATATTTTTTATAGAATTTGATGAGCCTTTCTTTATCATGGTGCGAAATATCCTTCCCGACTTTGAGATTTTTTCTATCTCTGACCTAAAGGTCCACATAGTCGCTTTTGTCTACCACAAACCTCCTCTTGTCATTCCTTGCATCATCACAATTTAATAGGTTTTTGAGAGTGACAAGCCCCTTAAAAATCTTTTTAGACCTTAGTTGAATGATTTATCCATTATAGGGCTCAGTGATCTTCAGTTGGAGTTGATCAGAAAACTCTCTCGATTGTTGGATGAATGAGGCAATGTGTCTGTCACTGTCGAACACTTGCTAGCTCTGATCATTGTCAGGAATTGCAGGTCATACAATCACTCGCACAAAGTGCTTGTTATGAATTAATTCAAAGGTAGGATTAAATTGAAATCCGATCGCAGCCACGCGATCCGCATCAGCATTTTATTCTCAGGGCACTGTCTAGATGTTGAAGGCTTTGAAGCCCTTAATCAGGTCCCAGAATCCATGTCTATAGGATCACATGCAAACATTCTTGGCTATGGAAATCCCTTGGACTTGATTTACTACTACTTTAGAATATTTGAACACCATTAAATTCTTGATGCCCATCTGCTCCACATGGCTTAGACCTTGCACTAGGCCTTCATATTTAGCTTCATTGTTTGAACAAGCAAACTAGAAGTGGAAGGATCTCAGTGTCTTTTCATTGTGTGGGGATATCAAACATATCTCAGCCCCTACACCAAATTTTCATCTTTCTCCATCGAAGTTTAGCATCCATATCTCTGAGGCTAAGCAATCCTTGTATTCCTTCACAACCTTCGAAATCACCTGATCTTCGTCATAGATGACATAAATGCCCAATCTGGTGGCATGGTATTTATCAAAAGGATTGGTGTCTATATATTCACTCAACAAGACCTCTTCTTGATCGGTTCAATCTCCATTCACCTTCTTATCTTCTAGTAGCTCGGTTCCATACGTTTCCTCTTTGGTGAGAGAGGTATGAGCAGCCTCAAAGTTGATCATGGCTTCATCGGCCACATGCTCTGAATATAGAGGTTCGGATATTATCTTAAATTTAGCTCCATGCTTGGTCCTAAGGATCAAGTGTTACCAATCCAAACAAATATATCCACCTATCTTTGAAATGAATTTCTGGGATAAACAAAGACTTAACATGGGGGGAACATCTATGATCATGGTATCTTGTGGAATTGTGATACTAGGGTAGTAGAATATAGTCAAGGGGAGGTTTTTGATGACACCTACAGTTTCAACCTTGTTCCCATCAAGCTGCATAACCCTCATTTTTATAGGTTCATATATGAGTCCTAAGGCTTCAAATATTTTCTTGGGCGTGACTGTGGTGCTAGCACTAGAGTCTATCATAGAATTGTGCAATAATTTCTTCCCCACAATAATATTTAAGAAAAAGGGCTTGGGTTTCAACTTCTCTTTAACTTTAATAGAGGTCTCCTCTGCACTATTTGCGAGAACTTTGGCAAGAGATGATGGGTCAACAACTTTTCCCTTGAGTGATTGTTTTGTTGGCTCAATAACTGCATCTTCCTAGAGGGATTTTGTAGCAATGACTTCTACTCCGAAATAGCTAAGATATCCAAAAGGGATACATTAGAAAAATATTTTTTTAATTGTTCCACCACATTAAATGGTAGTGGATTTGAAGGATTTTGTTCCTTTTCCTTGGGTATAACAATCTCCTTGCGCAAATGTGGTTGTGGAGAAATTGTGGAAGGATTGAGGGATTGGTCGAGAATGATTCTATGTTGCGAAGTGACCGGTTCTCCCATGAATCTCCTTTTTGAGTGAGTGTTGTATTCGAACTACACTTGTAGGGTCTCCAATGTGGATGCCTCATATGTGAATACCACCTCTTCTCCTTCCATCCATGAGAAGAGCGCATGGTCGGGAGCTATGTTTTTTTCTTGTTCCAAGTATATTCCTTGAATTTGAGTGATAAGCAACACATTTCCATTTGTGGAGAGACATATGTATAACCTCCTGAACTTGACACCACACCTTGGTTGCGTTGTTTCACCACTTTCTTTTGTAAGTTTCCATGCAAATAAATTTAGGGCATATGTTTGTCGCCGCAAAGGAAGCACCAAGGATTGACATCTTTAGCGAGGTTGTTTTTCCTTGTATTTAGCTCTCTACTTGAGCTCAGGTGAGAATTCTACAACGAAGTAGGCACTGGTACTATTTGGTTAGTCATTTAAGCTTGTGGATTTGCACACGTACCTCCTTGGTATTGGTTCTGCTGGTAGGAGGTTCTTTCACCTTGATAGCTTTGGTAGGTTGCCCTCAAAGGCACAAACTGGTTGTGCTTGATGGTAGTTACTTCATTTGAGATACTTTCCAGCAAATCTTTGACGTTGTTCATCTCATCCCTTGAAGGATTAGATGTAGAAGCGACATTTTGTGGCACGCTCAAATATGTATACATAGATTGGAGAGGAGCAGGTGCACTGGTAGATGTTATTTCCTAGGAAAGAATTGATATGTCTAGAAATATAGGCATAACAGGCTGAGGTGGCAACTTTTCGGTGTCAATCAAGTTATTCTTTGCTTTGACCATGATGTTGTATGCATCCAGTAGAGTGGTTCCACCAAGGGACCGGATCATCATCGAGATGTCAACATTGATAGATTTTAAGTATAACATGAACACCAACTCTATTGGTGGGTGAATAACGGCCTGAATCCTCTACCAAGTTATGTGGAACTGGGCATTGAAGTTATTCATGGCTTCATATGGGGCCCACTTTATGGTTTCTAGCTGATGGTATAGTGAAGACTGATCTCCATCATTCAAGAATCTTTCATAGAAAGGATCTCTAAGCTGATCCCAAGTACCGATAGTGTTAGCTTGCAGAGTGTGGTACCAATCTAGCACATTGCCCCTGAAAGAGGTTGTGAGCAACCTTAGTGCTATATTTTGATCAGTAACACCATGCACCAAACACACATTTGCCACATCTTGCAGATGTTCAGAAGGTGTTTTCATGCCATTACTAGTGAACTTTGGTATAGCTTTTAAAGCAGAGGCCAGCATAGGGGCCCAAATAGTAGGTGCCAATGGTGCTATAAGAGGGCTTCCAACATCCCATGCCACATAAGTTTTGTTTGCAATAGGCAACATGGCTAGTGGAGGGATCAAAACGTTCACTAAATGAGTTCTAGTTCATACTATCACTAGCAGAGTTACTAGCAAACTAGGGTTATGCGTTGTTTGGGATCTAGTAATAGGTCGATGGCTCATACACCCACTTTAGGTTTGATTACATTTCAATAGTACAAAAACAACAATATATGACTAAATAAACTACTAAAAATTGCATATAAATGACTAATTTTGGTCACGTGACCATTAGTAGTTTATTGCTGGTCATTTATAACATGACCAAATTTATGATTAAACTATTTTAGTCATTTATTTAGTCATTGATTTGGTCATTGATTTGGTCTTTGATTTAGTCATTGATTTAGTCATTAATTTAGTCATTGATTGTTGTTAACTGGTCATTTATTTAGTCATGCCAGTGATTTATTTAGTCATATATTTAGTCATTAATTTAGTCATTGATTATTGTTAACTGGTCATTTATTTAGTCATATATTTATTCATTAGTTTAGTCATATATTTAATCATTAATTTAGTCACATATTTAGTCATTACTTCAGTCATATATTTAGTCATTATTTTAGTCATGGTAGTCATATATTTAGTCATTCTAGTCATATATTTAGTCATTCTAGTCATATATTTGGTTATTGTATTCATTTATTTTAGTCATAGTAGTCATTTATTTAGTCTTGGTTTAGTCATTTATTTGAGTGAATTAATTATTCGTTATAAATCAAATCTAAATTAATTCTCACAAATTTATGCATATTAACATCAAATATCATAGATATTCAAATATTTTTTTGTATTAGATTAACATGAAAGAAAATATACAATCAACAAACAAATTTATGCATATAAAGATCAAATATCATAGATATTCAATTGTTTTTTTGTATTGCATGAAAAAAATATATATACAAATAACAAACAGCTGCATAACCAAAGGAATTACAAACAACATACAGTTGCATAAACAAAGATCCAAGAAATACATCCTTCACTGCACTCTTGGTTTCCATGGAAGACAAATCCAAGATACGATACAAATTCTACAAACATTGAAGGGAGAAAAGACATAAAAATTTATAGTAAATGTAGTTATATTATTTGTGGTGCATATATTGCCCAATTCAGAGAAGCCTTTCCCTCCCATTCCAATCGGACAACCCTTGAGAGAAGATTGGAAGGATTTGTATGAGAAGGATGGCAACTTCCTATTTAGAAATCTCATTGGTCATGGTTGGATGAAAGTAAAGAGTTCATGTTCACCTCTCCAATTTGACGAGCTACAACCTAAAAATAAGATTTCAATGAGGGTTTTAGAATATGTTTATTAAAATGAAAATACACCCAAGATCTAATAATGAGAACATTTAGATTTTTGCAATATGGCATCCTTTACCTGTTTCAATGGTTCTATGAGATTTCCCATTACAGTGACTATGGTAGAACACTAATATGCAATGTGACTGCGAAGTTGCTCACTAATGGATTCAATAGTGATAAGACTAAAAGGTGGAGCATCAGAAAAAATTTCACTTGATACAATTATATTTGATAAGGCACATTCAAAAGCTATCTAAATGTTTATCAGGGAGGAAATGCATGTGGACTTATGATAAAACTGGAATAATTCCTTCAACTGTCATTTCTTCATTAGACAACCCATGTGAAACAAAGAGCTTCTAACAACCATATTGTATCCTTTGTGATTCTCCATAGCTTGCAATGATATTGTTTGATGATGCATAATTCTTACAACTAGAACAAAATATCGAGGGTCATATGCTTGTAGTGATATTCTATTTGTTCCTTCTTTGATGCATGATGTAATCTACAATAGGTTAAAACAAAGCAGGTTACAAATTGAAAAGAAAAAAATTGATATGAACATAAAATATTAAGGCACTGAGAATTTCAAGAATTATGCTAAGAATGAACACAAAATGACTACAAAGAATAAGACAATGCACCACTATGAAGAGTATGCAAAATGGAAAGAAATTACTCAAAGCTTTAGTTGCTAAGAGTGTTCGAAAATGAGATGGGAAAAAAATAATTAGTACAATGTAGCATCTTAAGATGTTAAAAGGAACCCACACCAGGAACATCATCATAACCATTGGCTCCTAGTAATTGAGCACTTAGTCTATTTGTAATCTTAATTGATATTCCTTTACCAAAAGACAAAACTTATATAAGACTTTGGCATGGCCATATAAGAACATAAAACAAAAAACATATCATAACTCTGCATCTTCTCTTTCATGCCCACCATGTTACAGTTTCTATAAAAAAAATAGTTTTTACCTAAACCTCTAGATACTACAAAGTACAAAAAACCCTTTAAAAGAAAATACAACAAACATTCAAGTGGCCTGAGAATTAAATAAAATATCAGCTAGTGACTTTTTCCTATATTTTAGATTATTTTTGCTTCCTTAAACTGAGCATCATATACAATAACAAACAACAATAGACAATATTTTATGCACCATAAACATATAATCCTTTAATACAGTAGAAATTCATAGGGTTTTTCAATATATTCACAAGAAAAATATTCAAATCAACTTTGTACAACACAATTGCATGTATCACAACCACTGAGCAGAGAGATAATGAAGCATTCTCCAACTCTTATTGCCACTTCACTTGTCTCATCTACAAGCCTAAAATTTTTGTCTTTTGTGCCAACAGGGATTTCAATATATGTTGTTTGATTAAATCTGCAACATCAAATAATTATTGTGATCAGCCTCCTCAACTCAACTACAAGAAACTCCATAGTTAGTAAAGCTTCATAAACTTGCAAAAATTGAAATGTAACAAAAGAGACTTGGGATACAAAAAGCCTACAGTAAATTTACCATAAAATTCAACAATTTTTCCAACAACACCAAAGCTCATTCCCATAGCAATTATGTAAAAATCCCAAAATTCCCTTTACAATGTTTGAATAGATGAAAAATTGTTCAAACTTTCCCATATAAATATTTCAGTTCAAAACATTTTTCCAAACATATTACAAACAAAATTTAAGGAGTTGATTTTTGAAACAATTATCAAATAATTCATAGCTTCAATGTTTTGTTTCTATACTTCTTTATTCAAATAATTCTATAGCTACAAGGCATGACTCAAATCTCTTTCCATACATCTATGAGGGTTCTTGTGCTCATATCTTAGACAAGTCTGCAACTGCTGCTACAACCATGGGAACATTACTTAGGATAGGGATTGACTCGACAAACCAAAAGTACACTTGTAATTCAATTTCTTGGGATTTAATTGGGTAAAGAGCTGAAATAATTAACAAATTTTGCTTTTCCATCCAACATGGCCCAACATGATTTTATTTTTGCATTTTGAAATTAGAGTGAGGATCTAGTAGAGTTGAGGGTTGTTCTCTTTGTTGTGATACAAGGTGGGGTCGAGAGGTGGATCCGCCTCTACAAAATCCAAATTAAATCCTTTGTGACCATACAAAACTTTATGGAACATGCCATTTTCATTATTTTATCATTTTTAACCAATCTTCAAGCATCCTTCAAACCCTTCAATCTCTAAGAGTCCACCAAACCCTCAATTTCCCGCATATCCTTGTTAAATATCCAACCATTACTATGCATAAGTTGCTTCAAACACATGCATTGTCACAAAATGATGGAGACAAACAAATTGTATAAATAAATTTTAAATGTCTTAGACCTCTCCCATACCAAAATTAGAATAAATTTCACCAAAAAAACTATGTTTTGAGAGAATATTTTACAAGAATTAAAAGCTTAAATTTAATAATGCTTGTTAAATTTTTATGCCACTTTCATAAAGACATTGAAATATATATTAATAAATATTCAATGGAAACCTTCATAGATTGATCAAGAGAAACAAATATTTATATTAAAATCTAATAAAAGCGGGAATCTTCATTATGAAAGTGGGAATACAATATTAGTGATCAGTAGGAACATAATATTAAAACATTACAAAGGTTTATTGTCATTACACAAAGTAGAGATCTTATAATGTTGTCTATTAGCTATTATGTTGTTTAGGATATTCATGGCCTTTAACTAATATGATCTACTGAAAAATTCATCTTTTATTAAGCATATACTATTGAAAGGGTCTATGTTGAAGGTACACATTTAGGATGACTTACTCTCTACTTAGTCTCGTCCCTTTATCTTAAATTTTGTACAAGCATCTGTTATAAGTACTTGAAGCCTTGAATAAAGATAAGATAGTAAAATGCTAGAAAATTCTTTTGTATAATACTGAAGAAATTTGCGGAGTTTAAATAAACACTATAAATGCATAAGTGGAAATGAAAAGATTCTTTATTTCCATAAGAGGGTTAACTGATAGGCTTATCCAATGACGCCACATCTTGTCTATTGTTCCCCTCAATGATAACACACAAAGTAGTTCATATTTTTATTGTTATGTTCTAAAGAGTAGATAGCAGGACAATGATAATATGCACCTACCCATTTGGATTGTGGCCTTATAGGTTTGGAAAATAGCAGTAAGTAATGTTTTAATTAGATATACCACCTAAACTAAATGACTGATAATGTATAGTAAAGTTCCTAGATTGACCACTAAAAATAGGAATATGACTCTTTGGAATATCAACATATTGGAAATCATGCAAAACACAATCTAACATGATTCACCATTACTTGATCTTGTTGCAAGCTCTTACCTTCCTTCAAATGCTAATGCATATCTTTTTTAATAGTGCATATATATCATAGCCTATGTATATAAAACTACAACCCTACAAGATTTTTAACAACCTATAAAATCTCCTCTTCATGTAATACAGTTTTTCCAAAATTTTGATTGTATTCCATGGAAAAAATAAAAAATTCAGCCATACATGATATCAATAACATATAATATTTACATATTATTAAAAAAAAAATTACATAATATATAGTAATTTTTAAATATTAATTATTATATATTACAATTTATTTATAATTTTCATATTGACTTTTTTTTGCTAATATTAACTTGGGTAAGAGATCTGAGGCATGAAAAAAATGGCATTCAATTCTAGGCTCAAAAAGCACAAAGGCTCATTTGAATTTGTCAATAAAAGTACATCATCTCATTGAGAAATGTCTCACCAAAAACATAACTTAGCACAAGTGAAAACTTCTTTAAATTCTTGGAAGATCTGAAAGTCATCTAGTGGGATGTCTTCCCTTGTGAGCATTCATTCCTTTTTAATTTGTCCAATTATTCTTGGGAGGGGAAAAATTACAATCCAATATTAAGAACCATAACCTTAGGCTGCACTGAGTCGACCCTTGGTGCCTCCAACAGTCAATGATTCTTTGCATCCATTGCTGAAAAATATAATATCTTTCCTTTTTCATTGACACCTAGTGCTTGTTTAGAAGGCACACCATATTCTTCCTTATCTATAGAATCACAAAAATCCTCATGCAGCACTAAATCATTCTTCAGGTCCTCAAGCTCATACATTTTACAAGGATAAATTATTAAATGATTAGATTTTATAGAATCATCATAAAATCATTCTTTATATCTTCAAGCTTCTTCTAGTTATCTTAGAGGGTTAAAAACTCTTTAGCCATTGACAAACCAAATTTGTTGTAAAATGTACCTCAATTTATTGGCTTGGACCTCTAAGAGAGGCTTGACGAATTTATGCCCTTATCGCTTTACCGCGGTATTCTCATTTGGTCGGCTTGACCCTTTGGTCGCCGAGACTTAGTCGGATCGGCAAGACTCCAAGGGTTGTCACAACGATGGGCTGATGGGTGTAGAGTTGGTGGAATGTTTGTTGGCCTTGGCTTTATAGACAGAGCAGTAGTCTATTGGCGAGAGGAAATGCTAAGTCTCACCGATGTGTCAATTTCTTGCATCAACGGTTGCTATCGGTTTCATCTGATGGTGTTGGTTGTGTTCCTCGGCATCCTAAAGTAGGTATAGCCAAAAACCTTTTCGCCAAGCGGAATTGCCTATGCACATGACATGTGGCGGTTTGTCAAAGAGTTGAGCGTAGTGAAGAGATGGTGGGTCCCGAGCTGCTTTATGCGAAGGGTTTGTCTGGCCATGGACACCTGTATGTGCCTCGGGAGTTCCCTGGGGAATCTAGAGAATGTCGCTAGTGATTCCTCGAAGGAGCTCCAGAGGCTTCCACATAGGCCAAGTAGAGAGTGCGAGCGGTGGACACGTGGTAGCCTCGAAAGCTCGTTCCGGGTAGGCTCATGGGAATCTTGGAGATTCCCTCCTAGAAGCTTTAGAACCTCCTAAGCGGTGGACACGTGGCTTGTGGGACCCGATATAGCTGGCGGTCGGTGTTTTGACGATAGCAGATTATTGCCAGCCCAGAATGCAATGAAATGGTTAGCGATAGCGAAGGGATTTCGGACCACGGGGAGAGTTTGACTAATTACTACTCGGTCAAGCGATAGAACGAATAGCAATGCGACATGTGGCGACTTCTCCTTGGTTGTTTTTTCCACCGTTGTTGAAAAACAACATTTATTCTCGGAAGTTGGATTGAAGAAAAGTGATTTATTAAGCAATCATATGAAATCAGTTTATTAGCGATTGACAGAGCCCAAAGTTAGTAATTTCTCTGCAACGAATTTATTGCGGGGGTGGCTTGATGTGGGATTTCAAGTGGATCCGATCCGAGATCAATTTGGTGTGTTAGTGGAGAACTAAAATTAATGCACCCTAATTGGTCATTAGATAGAGAATAGTAATAGTCGGTCTTGACAAGAATTCAAACAATCTCAAAAAAAGCAGAATACAGAGAAAAAGTTTGATGAGTTTGTATTCACTATATACCGAAATAGCATTGTAATAGTGAGTGCATGAAAACTCAAGTGTTGTTGTGAGCTAACTATCAGAGAGTGAGGACTATAAATTTTTATGTAATATTTTGCTTATTGTAATACAAAGTGTCTTTCTCTTGGTGTGGTGGGTTTTTTTCCGAAAGGGTTTTCCCACGTAAATCTGGTGTTATCTCTGAAATCGTTTTATTGTTGTTACTCTTGTTACCTTGTATGTGTTCATCTTAAGTGTTTTAATGTTTTAAAACTAGCTTTTTGCACGTCTTCTCTGTGGTTTTAGCATTAGGAAAGCATTTCTACACTGTTGTTTTTCCTTACAAGTGGTATCAGAGCCTGGCCAGTTGTGTTATCCTTGTTAGTAGGGCTGGTTTTTTGTGCTAATACTGTTCCAGTGGGAGTCTTGCAAAGTTAGAACCTAGTTTTGTCTAAGATGGTGAATACATCAGGATGAGTTGATATTGAGAAATTCAATGGCGGCAACTTTGAGTTGTGGAAACTCAAAGTGGAAGACCTGATAGTGGATAGAGACCTCTGGGTAGCAGTGTCTGGAACTATGCCACAAGGTATGAAGTAAGAAGAATGGGACCTTGTAGATAGAAATGAGAAGTCTAATAAGACTTTGTCTAGCAAATTTTGTACTCCTGAATTTCCATGAGGAGAAGTCCGCAGCTTCATTATGGAAGAAGCTTGGCGATATTTATCAGAGAAATTCTCTGGTAAATAAGTTATTCCTAAGGAAGAAGTTGTACTCCTTGAAGATGGAAGAAGGTGCATCTGTTGCAGACCATATGAACTCATTTAATATGAGTGTTTCTCATTTGGCATCTGTGGGTGTAAAGATAGAGGAGGAGGATCATTGTATGCTCCTGTTATGTTCGTTACCTAACACTTGGGATCATCTGGTGATGGCTATTGGAAGTATGACTTCTACTTTCAAGATGGAAGATGTGGTTGCTTCGTTTTTGTCTAAAGAGATGTGGAGGAAGTCTTCTGAGATGGCCAAAGAGGCCCTTGTTGTTCAAGGTAGATCAAAGGAGAAAGGAAAGAAGAAGGACAAGAATTCCAAATCTAAATCTGTAGGGAGATCGAAGTCTCTTGGTAAAAATTCCAAGGTGAAATGCTGGAATTATGGGCAGTCTGGTCATATCCAAAAGGATTGTAAGGAGAAGAAGAAGAAGAAGAGTAACTCTTCAGATAATGACTCTTCTCAAAGTGATGTAGATTCCTTCATTGCAACCTTGGCAACTCAAGTATCAAATGATGTCTGGCTGGTTGACTTGGGTGCATCCTTTCACATGATGTCTCATAGAGAATGGTTCACTAAGTATGAGAAGTATGATGGTGGAAAGGTTTACTTGGTGAGTGATTCAACATTGGAGATTGTTGGTCGAGGTAGAGTCAAGATACAGTTCCTTGATGGTAGAATCAAAGGGATTGGTGGCGTACTACACATACTAGGTTTGGCTCGTAACTTACTTTCTATCAGTAAGTTGAATTATGTTGGTGTAGAAGTTTCTTTCTCGAGTAAAGGATGTAAGATGGCTAGAGGTGCAATGGTGTTGGCTAAGGGTGTATGTACTGGAACTCTATACAAGTTGGATTCACGTCCTATTCAATGCAACAGTGCCTTTGTAAAGTCAAGCAAAGTTGTTCCTATAGAGGAAGATGAAGATGCTTCTCTGGCTGCAAATGCGAAGGAAGTGAAAATCCCAGTAGATAAGACCATGCTATGGCATCATAGACTTGGTCACATAGGTGATAAAGGTTTAAAAACCTTGAAAAATAAAAATCTTGTTGAAGGGCTTGTAGATTGTAATCTTGAGTTTGATTTATGCGAACACTGCATTTATGGAAAGCAACAACGTGTTTCCTTTTCCTCGAGTTCTCATAAATCTTCTAGTGTACTGGACTATCTTCATTATGATGTGTTTGGTCCAATTAATGTTCCTTCATTATCGAAGTCTAGATATTATGTTTCTTTTATTGATGACTACTCGAGAAGGGCATTTATATACTTTCTTAAAATTAAATCAGAAGTGTTCAGTCGTTTTAAAGAGTTTAAAAACTTGGTAGAGAATCATATTGGAAGGAAAATAAAATGTTTGAGGACGGATAATGGTGGTGAGTTTTGTTCTACATATTTTGATAGATACTGTAAAGACCATGGGATTAAAAGGCATAAAACTACACCTTATACTCCACAATAGAATGGAGTTGCTAAAAGGTTGAACAAGACACTGATGGAAAAGGCAAGGAGTATGTTGAGAAGTATTGGTCTGGAGCAGATGTTCTGGGCTGAGGCTATGGCTACAACATGTTACCTAGCATATTGTTCTCCTTGCTCTTCTCTTGTTGATAAGACACCTTTGGAAGCATAGTCTGCTAAGAAGCCCTCTCTGAGACATGTTCGTGTCTTTGGTTGTGAGACATATGCATATGTGCTAAATGAGAAAAGATCTAAGTTGGAGAATAAAGTTATTAAATATATCTTCATCGACTATGGTGTTGGTGTGAAGGGATACAAGCTTTGGAATCTTGATACTGAAAAGGTTTTGTATAGAAGAAGTGTAATATTTTGTGAGCTGAAACCTTCTACAGCTGATCCACAGCTAGAGACAGATCAAAGAGAAAAGAAGAATGATGCAGTTGAGATTCCCCAAACCCCAGAAAAGGGAGAATTGCATGGTGTACCTGAACCTGAGGAGAGCTCTAACAGCTCTGAGAGTTTTGAAGATGAAGAACCACAACCTCAACCAGTGAGAAGGTCTACACGTCAAAAACAACAACCTAATAGGTATGGTTTCTCCATTTTGGATTCAAATTGTGCCTATGCTTTAATTACTAGCACTGAGGAGCCTAGGATTGTTAAAGAGGCAATTAATATGCCCGATACAAATTCCTAGTTGGAAGCTATGAATGAAGAAATGGAATCATTGGAAAAGAATGAAACTTGGGATTTGGTACCTTTGCTTGAAGGAAGAAAGTTTGTTGGTTGTAAATGGGTATTTAAGAAGAAGACTTGTCTTGAGGGTAGTGTTGAGAAGTATAAATCAAGGTTGGTTGCAAAGGGGTATTCCCAGGTAGAGGGAATTGACTATGGAGAAAAAACTCCCCTGTAGCTAAGCTGACATCTATCATATTTTTGTTGTCACTTGCAACCGCGTATGACTTAGAGATCGAACAGATGGATGTGAAAACAACATTTCTCCATGGAGAGCTGGAAGAAGAAATTTACATGTCCTAGCCTGAGCACTTTGTTGAAAAAGCTAAAGAAAGTTTGGTCTGCAAATTAAAGAAATCTCTGTATGGTTTGAAGCAGTCTCCTAGAATGTGGTACCAGAAGTTTGACACCTTTGTATTGTCCATGGGATTTTTGAGATGAAAATATGATCATTGTGTGTATTATAAATCTGAAAATGATCGTGTGCTTATTATTACCCTATACGAGGATGATATGTTGTTAATAGGAAATAGTAAGACTATGATTTTTGATCTTAAGTCTCAGTTGTCTACAAAGTTTGAAATGAAAGATCTGGGTGCAGCAAGGTATATTCTGGGGATGGAGATAACTAGGGATAGAAATGGCAGAAAGCTTTGGGTCAGCTAGAGTAAGTACATCAACACTATTCTAGAGAGATTTGATATGAGTGATTGCAAACAACTAGTTGTTCCAGTTATGCAGGGAACAAAGCTATCTATTGAAGATTGTCCAAAATCTGCTACTAAGATGGAGGACATGACTAGAGTGCCTTATGCGAATGTTGTCGGTAGTTTAATGTATGTGATGGTCTGTACAAGGCTAGACATTGCCCAAGCAGTGGGAGTACTCAACCAATTTATGGAAAATCCAGGAAGGATGCATTGGGATGCTGTAAAGAGAGTTTTTAGATATCTGAGTACCTTAAAATGTGCTTTGTGTTACCACGACAACTTGGTTGCATCACATAAAACCCTCAGCATTCATGGATATGTGGACTCTGATTGAGCAAGGGACATTGACAATAGAAGATCCACCAGTGGATATAATTTCATGTTAAATGGTGGTGCAATCAGTTGGATGAGCAAGCGACGGGTTGTAGTCGCTTTGTCCACAACAGAGGCAGAATATATGGAAGCAACTCACACGTGCAAAGATTTTTTTTGGCTCAGCCGCTTGTGCTTTGATATTGGTTTTGATGCAGGGCAGATCACTATTTGTTAAAACAGTCAAAGTGCCATTTGTTTGGCAAAAAATCCAACTTTCCATGCTAGGACGAAGCATATCGATGTGCAGTATCACTTCGTGAGAGATATGGTGGAGGATGGAAAGGTCTCTTTAGAGAAGGTTCATACTTTGATGAATGTTGTTGATGCATTAACAAAGCTAGTAAGCATGGACAAGTTCAAATGGTGTGCAAGTTCAATGGGCCTTGGGGCCTATGATCGTCAATAAATTTGAATTCTGGAGGAAGCCAGTAAGTTTTCATCAAGTGGGAGCTTGTTGGAAAATGTGCCTCAATTTACTCGCTTGGACCTCTGAGAGAGGCTTGACAAATTTATGCCCTTACCGCTTTACCGTGGTATTCTCATTTGGTTGGCTTGACCCTTTGGTCGCCAAGACTTAGTCGGATCGACAAGACTCCAAGGGTTGTCATAGCGATGGGCCAACGGGCGTTGAGTTGGTGGAATGTTTGTTGGCCTTGGCTTTATCGGCAGAGCAATAGTCTATCAATGGGAGGAAATGCGAAGTCTCACTGATGTGTCGATGTCTTCCATCAATGGCTACTATCAGTTTCATCTGACGGTGTTGGCCACATTCCGTGGCATCCTAAAGCAGGTACAACCAAAACCTTTTTGCTGAGTGGAATTGCTTGTGCACATGATGTGTGGTGGTTTGTCAAAGAGGTGAGCGTAGCGAAGAGATGGTGGGCCCCGAGTAGATTTATGTGAAGGGTTTGTCTAACTATGGACACTTGTTTGTGCCTCGGGAGTTCCCTGGGGAATCTAGCGGATGCCGCTAGTGATTCCTCGAAGGATCTCCAGAGGTTCCACATAGGCCAAGCGGAGAATGCGAGCGGTGGACACATGGCAGCCTTAGAAGCTCGTTTCGGGTGGGCTCATGGGAATCTTGGAGATTCCCTCTTGGAAGCTCCGGAACCTCCTAAGTGTTGGACGCGTGGCTTATGGGACCCGATAGAGCTCGCAGTCGGTGTTTTGACGATAGCATATTATTGCCAACTCGGAATGCGATGAAATGGTTAGCGATAGCGAAGGGATTTTGGACCACGGGGATAGTTTGACTGATTACTGCTCGGTCAAGCAGCAAAATGAATAGCAGTGTGACAGTTGCGACTTCTCCTTGGTTTTTTTTTTGCACCGTTGTTGCAAAATAACATTTATTGCTGGAAGCTAGATTGATGAAAAGTGATTTATTAAGCAATCATATGAGATTGGGTTTTTGGCGGTTAGCAGAGCCCGAAGTTAGTAATTTCTCTGCAACTAATTAATGCGGGGGTGGCTTGATGCAAGATTGCAGGTGGATCCGATCTGAGATCGATTTGGCATTTCAGTGAAGAACTAAAATTAATTCACCCTAATTGGTCGTTAGATGGAGACTAGTAATAGTCGGTCTTGACAAGAAGTTGAACAATCTCAGAAAAAGCAGAATATAGATAAAAGGGTTGATGAGTTTGTATTCATTGTATCTCGAAATAGCATTGTAACAGTGAGTGCATGAAAACTCAAGTTTTGTTGTGTGCTAACTATCAGAGAGTGAGGACTGTAAATTTTTATGTAATCTTTTGCTTACTGTAATACAAAGTGTCTTTCTCTTGGTGTGGTGGGTTTTTTCCCGAAAGGGTTTTCCCACGTAAATCTGGTGTTATCTCTGAAATCATTTTATTTTTGTTACTCTTGTTACCTTGTATGTGTTCATCTTAAGTGTTTTAATGTTTTAAAACTGGCTTTTTGCACGTCTCCTCTATGGTTCTAGCATTAGGAAAGCATTTCCACACTGTTTCTTTTCCTTACAAAATTTCCATAAACACATTCAAATGTAAGTATTGTAGGAAGATGCTAAAGTTGCTTGAAATACCCCAGGAATTCCTAATAACTTCAAGGCTATATTTACACCAATATAGTAGTGGTAAATAAGGAAGATGGACCTAGTACTGTAGAAAAAGAATCTTGAAGGGGGTCAAAGGATGGATACTAGGGCTTCAAACTTAAAATAAAATTCTCCTAGAACCATAGCCCTGAAGAAGAAGAATATTTTTATTTTCAGCAGACATAAAATTTTCTATAAAGAATCCCTGTGCACATTGAAAAATCTTAATTTTTTTCTCTCCCAAGGGTTTCCAGAACTCTGAGATCCACTTATTTGAACTGCTCAATTTAGGCCAAAAACCATTAAATTTCTAGATTAAGGAGTTCATCAAAGTTGTTATCAAAACCTGCTTCCTGCAATAGATTTTCACTTTTTGCAATCAAACCAGCTTTCCATATTTGATATTTGTGTCCTTGTGAAACATCCTATCATGATTCCTGAGTTGAATTAATCAAGTTAGGGCCAATATTACTATTAAATTTATTGATATTTCCCTTACAGTCATTGCTATCCACATGAAAACTTTGATTCTTCCCACATGGTGCATCCAAAAATGATTATGGGTGATAAGATTTGGGTTTATGCCAAAAGAAGCATTGAACCCTTAAAATCTACGATAGAAGTATTAGATGCACGAGAATGAAGCCAAGATGCAATTATATTTAAATGCAGAGTTGCCCAAACCATCACAACTATTGATTTTACATTGAAATATCTTTATAGAAATAGTAACATTATAATTATATTGTCCTTAAATTTTCATCTATAGTCCTCCCATCCCCGCGTCCCCTTGCTCCTTGTTTTGAAAATATGTGAAACATTGAAAAACTTTCAAAAAAGTTTCATAAGCCTTCCAATGTGAACAAGACATAAATATTTTTAGGGGCCTTCTAATGTTTGAGATAGTTCGCCATTTTCTGTAGCAGCTCTACATTCTATAAGAATAAAAGAGAAGTCATTGGTAAAAATAAGCAAAAATAATTTGTACATGTTTAAACACTACTTAATTTGCAAGTATCATTTTAGTGGCTATGCTATGGAAGTTATTTTGTTGCTACGAGGCAAACTTATTTGCTATATTTCAAGTTGTTTCATAGGACACTTTTGAATTATTGCACACAAGATATAGAATTGTATGCTCTCGTCTAGATATTTAATAGGAAAACAAACTACTATTTATGAGCAATTCATACCACTTCAATGCTTTTAAGCACAATCAAATTGTAGCAAAAATGTTAATAATAATAAATGGGTTTCTTTCAACAATTTTATTTGTTTCTTTGGTACAAGAGAGATGTAACTAAAAATTTGGTTGATATTTATCCAAATCATCATGAAATCCATTTTTGGGAAAAATTTCTCAACTTGTATTACTTTTCCATGAGGCATATGGTGAAGAGCATGAGCATGATGCAAATTTTGGAGATGATTTTTAGTGTTTATGTAGGGTAAAAAGTGCAGATTTGGTCCAAGGAAGACTATTAGTGCGGAAATTGAGCCTAAAAGTATGGCTATGTCCATGATGGTGCACTCCTCAGGTTGAAAAAACTTGTATTACTTTTCTCAACTTGTATTATCCAAATCATCATGAAATTCATTTTTGGGCAAACTTTCTCAACTTGTATTACTTTTCCATGAGGCATATGGTGAAAAGCATGAGCATGATGCAAATTTTGGAGATGATTTTTAGTGTTTACGTGGGGTAAAAAGTGCAAATTGGGTCCAAGGAAGACTATTAGTGCAGAAATTGAGCCTAAGAGGAAGGCTATGTCCATGATGGTGTACTCCTCAAGTTGACAAGACTTGTGTGGCTTGAGGAGGGAACAATTTAGATAACAAGGGAAACTCATAGTTTAAAATTTGTAAAGCCAATGAGGCTAATAACGACCTTTGACCATTTGTAAATGTATGGCCCAATGTATAAGATGATGGTGTAAATCTCATAAGTGGATGATTATTATGCTGCACAAGAAAGCCTCATGAAGAAATTTGGGTTTCTATATGCCATTATTTTTTCTTTCTAGGCCATTCGAGAGTATTTCCAAGAATTATGTACGAGGTTTTTGTTTGGCGAAGAGCATTCATTGTTGTAGTAGATTTGTCTAGCAAGATGTGCTTTTTCAGTACATGTAAAATTCTATCAAGAAATGATATGTTTAGGATTAATTTGGTTTATGTAATTGTATCATTTCAAATAGGGATTCAAGGTTACTAGGAAAAACTTAGACTACATTGTGGGAAAAGATGGATATATTGTTTGATGAGATCAACTGCATTTTATTTACAAACAGATGGTCCAATTGAAATTGTCAATATGAGTTTGGTGCATCTCTCGAGGGGATAAAATACAACGCATCTTAAGACTTAGGATGAATTTTTGGAATACAATTATCATACTTCTAATAGGCCAATTCTACTATTAAATTTTTTAATTCAGCAAGTTGTACAACTTTTTTCCAAGTGTTAGAGTGTCATTTATATTGATTGGAATCTTTAGAATCTTGAGAATGAAATTAAGCTTGTAATTATATAAGGAGGTAGTGGCAAGAGAAAACAAGATCTTCCTTTGAAGTTTTCTTTTATTGGGTTTCTCTAGAGTAATCTTATCTTTTTGTGATGTTTTTTGGGTTCATCTTCTTTCTTAATGTCGAAAAATATCTACAATTAATTGCAGTGCTTAAACAACTCATTTTTTAATACAAATACTACTTTTTAAGAAAATCCTAAAGGGATTGGAAGTAATCGACTAAGATTTTTTCAATTTAAAAATTTAAAAAGGTTTTCTAGTGAATTAATATTCAAATATTTATTCTAATTATAGAGCAGTGGCAACCATGTCTTTTAATGTATAAGTTTATCTATAAATTCAAATGGAAAGTGAATTATTTTGAACTTAGATCAGAATAGGCTTCTAAAAGCTTGGATTACATTGAATGGTCATCTAATTTTATTTTCCAGTATTATATTGTGGCTTATAGTGTTATTCTCGATATTAGGAATCTATCATTGATCATGTTGAGTCCTTTGGGGAAATCTTTCCTTTGAAAGTAACATTTTATTATTTAAAACATAATCCATAAATATTCTCAAATTCTTTCCATACATCCATGTTTCTTCTATATTAAAACATAATCCATAAATATTGTCAAGATGTTATATAGTGAAATATATTTCGCTTTGGAGAGTTTGATAAGGTTTTTCTTCTATACCATTTAGCTATACTTCACCAATATCCTTTGTATCAAACCATCCATCTTTAAAAAATAATTGTTGAGATCAACTCTCTTATAACACCCTGAAAACAATGTTTTCTTGAAGAACATAATTGTCTGATGAATAGTTGCTAATGCATCATAACTATAGGGTTATCTCTTTGAAAAATGTGTACAAGAATACAATTTCTCACTATAATTTAGATTAATTAACAAGCCTAGTATTGAAAAACTCCTCGCCACCTTTTAAAGTGCTTAGTTCTATAGTCATTGAATTAATACTACTCTCTAATCTCACTATAAAGCATAATTTAACCAATAAACTTTGCTAATTATTGTTCAGTGCAACATCAAAAAATCATTACTGGAACCATGTGCATATTTGGTAGACAAAGCAAGCCACAAGACCACATTCAGAAGAGTCATGTTGGCTTCTTCTGTGGCATTTGTCCTTGATGTCAAAACTACCCTGGTTTGGTGCCTTGGCATTTCACAGTTGGCATAATTACTTGATTGATATCTTTTTTTTTCATTTGTTGGTGCTTAGTTCACTTTGATATGGTTGGCATTCTATTCTTTTCTACTATCTTTGGCTGGACTAATCTTTTGGATACATGTGTAGTTCATGATCAGGTTTTAGTGATATATGGTTGTTTGGGAAAAGTTTCAAGTGATACATTATTGATCATAGGATTACTCCAGAATCATGCAAGGCTCAATTAATGATCATGTTGCAGGTTCTTTGATTCAGATTGAATAAATGGTGGCACATTTTAATTATGAGAGGTTGCATGGTTCATTTTATTTGAAAATTTAATTAATGACTTTACATAAGCCATTTGTGATATATTTACTTCTCACATTATTTTGGCATTTGTGAGAGTTTTGTCAAGCATTATTTATATGGCATATTTATTTGTGACCACCGGTTACCTTGAAATATCTATTGTTGGTCAAAATGCACTATGGCTTTGATAGTCAATATTGGTTATCACATTGGCACTATGATAGTTTGTATCAGCCTAATCAAAAATTATAGAATACTTTGTCTTGGTCACTTGAGGGCAGAGAATGACATTGAGGTATTCATGACTCATGTGGACAATAATGAACATGTGGATAGGTTGACTTGGCAGCAACAACATTATAGGTATCTCGGACTTATAATACATATTCATTGTGTTTTGTTCGGACTCCAAATGATTGTTTTGTTTGACAAAGGGAAGTGTAAATATTTTCGAAGAAAATAGTTGAGAAACCCTAGTTGCCATCCAAAAATTACAGCCAGTATTGATATTTTGATGGTCTCTTGTTCAAGTTAGCTGGAATGAAGGAAGGAATTGCAAGGTAGTTGTTTGTCTCGCAACTAGAAATGAAGATATTCTTGGTGAATTGTATGAGATTTCTGTTTGACATCTGGCCGACATAAAATGAAGTAAAATCTTGATAATATCTTTGTCATTTCGAAATGATGATTATAAAACGGTTTTTCAGTGTGCAATAAAAACAAAAAGAAGTTACAAATAACTATGTTTTTCCATTTTGGTTACTCGAGTTTGAGCTCGAGAGTTTTGGTGTTTTTACACAAATTTCATTGTTTATTTTAAGCATGGCTTTCTACCATTGCTCGATGTGAGATTTGAAAGAGAATATATAGTGAGATATTGGTTAAGACAGCAGTAACTAGAAGAGAAAATGGGTCTAACTCCAATCTTCTTTTAAAACAGAGATAATGATGAAGATGTTATACATAGTGACATTTTTTGAATATCCTTAGTTTCTTTTGAAAGGCTCAGTCATTTGACATCCTTCTTAAGGTTTTATTGAATATCATATTACTGGTGCACTGTTAAGGCTTTATGACTGCAAATCAATGCATTTTTAAGGTCTTAATGGTTTATCATTTGTGACATTTGTAAAATTGGGAGTTGGTGCTTCTAACTTGAAGTGGGTGCTTCAGTTTGTACTTGGAGTTAGTGCTCCACATTGTTACAGAGTTGGTGCTCTTTGAATGAATAAAAGGAACATTTTATGGGTGGTTTTTTATACCCCATGAGGGTTTTTCCACTCAGGAAAATAATGTGTTATGTGGTGAAATCTATGCATTTGTGTTTCAGCCCATGTGCTTACGTGTTAATGTTTTTCATTCTATCATTTGTTAATACAATTCATGCAATGCTCTGAAACTTGACTAAACATTTCATTATGTTATAAAAGTGTTCAAAATATACATGAAGTCTTGTGGAAATAAAGCATTAAAGGAATTGTTCAATCAAGTTTACATGAACAATCAATATCATGCTTTGAAATTGTTATGTAAGCCTTTTATAAATCTGTCATTCTACTAAAAGTTCTTTGATGTGTTAGATTTCACTTTGCAAGTTAAGAGGTTTCATAAAGTTGTCTCAAGGTCATTGTTTAATTTTCTCATGAAGTTAAAAGTTTGAAAAATTGTACATTACTCTGTTTCACCCCCCCCTCTCAGAGTAATTCATCTTCCAACAAGTCATTCTACCAAGAAATTCAAATCTTTCTACGCTTCCAATATTTTACATACATGACTAATAGAGCTTTATTATTATGCGTATTGGATTTAACAAGTGCTACATTGAGCACAAGAACTTAGATCTTCTACTCTGATCCAAACACCTTACTACTCCCGCATCATTTTAGAACACTAGCAAAGGCTAAAGGATTGGGCACCATGTTAATGCTTTACAATTGGAAATATTAGGTTTATGCCTTCATGTTGTGGGTCAGAATAATGGTCCATAGCCTCTAGAGGCTATCAAATCTGATCATACGCTTGCAATTTTAGCATCCCATGATATTAAATCTCTACAATTTGTTAAGATTCTTATAGATATTTTATCAAATAGTTCACGTACAACATCTGTATGATGAGATGTTCAAAGCATTATTCCAAATTATTTCTATATTTTTTGCAACTTTCTATATCATGCATAGATATCTACTGGGAAATTTTGTCAAAAAAATTGCATATACCCTTCATGTTTATACTTTTAACATTTCATCGAGGCATTTTGTCGAATAGTGATGAGCAGCACAAGAGATACTTTTAATTAGTCATTTATGTTTAAAAAGACTTGTTATTTTTGTTAATTAACATGACTGGTGGTAGGCTATAGACTAATATATTTACTTACTTTGCTTTATGTTTGGCTAAATTGGTAGATATATTTGACGTAATTCTTTATATTAAATGTGTTGCTTTTATGGTGATAATGATGAATTAATTATGTAATTTTAATCTTTAAATGTCATAATTGGTATCCTATTATTAAGGATCTTATTTAGGGATAAAGACTAATGACTGATGACTTAGTTCAAGATAAAGTTAAACTCCCTGTTTAACCGTATGAAGTCAATCATGCCATCGATCATACTAGCTAGATGATGAATCACCAAAGTCCAAATCAACATCTTTAGTCGATTTAGGAACTTCTAGTCCCATTGCCGATCTGGCATATTTCTCTCTATCTATTCTCAATCTTGTTTTAGTTATGCTTTAGTTTTATTTAAATCTCTAGTTTAGGCACCTTGAATCTTGGCAGTTAACGCCATATTTTGAATTCAATAAAGATATTCTTATAAATATCCATATTTTAGCATTAGACGGGAGTTAGATAATTTTAATTAGAATCTTGTAATGGTCGCAATAATTTGTTATGCGTCCTACTTTGATCAATTTGATTGAAGATAAGAAGTTAACTCAAATCACTGTGTTAAAGATCTTACCGGAGGAAGAGCAGGGCCTGCTCAACCAAAGGAATCGATCTTGTGTTTGGTATTTTACTAACTTTGTGTTATTTTTTTTCATTAATATTAAATTTGAAGTGTAGAGGTTGGATCTAGAATGTTAAGTTTGTTTGAATCATTCTTAGTTCATTTGATGTTAAATCTGGATAGTCAATTATGTTTGAATCATTTTCAGCAATTGTGTTTAAATCACTTTCAAGTTTAGTTCATCATGTTTAGAATGGTTTGTTAGATTCATTGTAAGGTTTATTGCGTTAAATCGGATTTACATGTTTGTAGGAATTAAGTTTGGTAGTTATATGTTAAACTGAATTAGAAGCAATGATGGGAACTTATGGAAGGATGGAACTGAAATTTGTTTGGAATCTACTCATGGAAATTAGCATTTATGTTTCTTAGATTAATTTCCATTTCCTTTCAATTTATTTTTGTTCTTTAAAATAGCATTTATTTTCCAGCAGACCTTAAGATAGATTCTTTTGAAGCAAAATAGAATTAATTTGGATTTTGCATTTTAGATTAAGAATTAGAGTAAATATTAGTCTTTTCCATGAATCAGTCTCAATCAAGTTAAAATGAAGTCAGAAATAAGTCAACAAAACTTTAAATTAGGAAATAAGATAGAATTAATCCTTAGGAATTAGTTGTTGCAGTTCAACTCCGAAAGAGCTACCGAAGAGCCCCTGAGAGCTCCTGAAAGCTCTTGAGAGCTTCCTGAAAGCTCCTGAGAGCTCCTAAAAGCTCCTGAAGGAGTCAAACTGAAACCAAAAGTCATTGTTTATAGTGCAAAAACCCCCAAAAAATTGTGACAACCTTCCTTATCGCATATAGCTTTGAGACACACCTGATTCGATAATTAATTGACTAAATGATGCAATTTGTGACATCAATGACCTTGCACATCAAATAGTTTTCTAACATAGTTTTTAGATGAACGTTTCCAACCAATTTTATTGAACGCATGTAATGTAGCATCCACATTCCTACGCTTCACATCATAAACACTAATTAAATTGGATTCTTTCCATGATGGCACAGGCAAGGAGAATGTAGGAAAATTTTTATGGAGTTTTCCTTCACACTTACTCATACCATTCGCTTGAAAATTGTTAAGGTGTTTCTACAAATCCATTTAGTGTACGCAGAATAATTGACACATTTCATGAGAGCACGGACCTTCAAGGGATTTAAAACAACACATACACCTTCTCTATGCATCCACATTTTGCATACAAGTCCATCAGAGTATTTCCAACTATGATATTTGAAAATAATCACCCTTTCCTTTATGCTCTACTAGATACCCATACTCTATTTCAAAGCATTCATTTAAGCACGGATAGGGAGAAAGCAAGAAAAAAAGTGTAGAATTTGGTATTACACCTACCAACTACATTTACTTCAAATTTTGTAAGACCTTTTCAGTAAATCCTTTTGTGTGTTTTATTACCATGAGGCCGCATTTCATTGTGGAATTATGTCAAACATTTTGCATACCTATCTATGCTTTCCACATTTTTCCATAAATTTCTATAGGGCATTCCAACTTAGACAATTCCTATATTGTTCTTTGGTTGATGTACATACCTTGTTTCTTCCGTACAGGTAAAGAGGATGCTATCAACCATTGTGGAAGCTAGATTTATTCCTCCTAAGTGCATTTGCTCGAAAGTTCCTAAAACATTTTGAACAAATCTAGTTTGTTTTCACCCTATAACTATGACATCCAAAATATCCCACTATCTTGTCTATGGTCATGCATTTACTTACATTTGTGCCTATCATTCAATATATATCTATGGCATCCAAAATAGCCCATTGATGGGTAAAGTGAAAAGGAATGCTAGAGCACAAGCTAGGATTAAACCCCACCATGGAAGTTGCACCTCTTCCTTGTAAAGATCACATAGTGCAAAGGAAAAAGCCAAAGTACTAGCCAAGAGTGAATAGAACCGCCATTGTGGGATGTCTTCGTACTTGCGCATCAATTTAGTATGGATATCAGGTGGACTGCTTCTAGATGTTGTGGCCCATTGCCATATTTCTTTGAACAAGGGACAACAAAAATTTACTGTGTCAAAAATCAAAAATAAAAATTGGATACCCGTCAACCACAACCATAGCACCTTCTTACCAATTACCCCACCTTCGATAGAAAAGAGAAACATGCATAATTGTGGAAGTTATGGCTGCAAATCCAAATCCATAGCTCAAAGCGAAAAACATGCTCATATGTATCTGACCATTTTCCTAGTAGGTTACGTGGTCCAAGTGAAATCGATTGTTCACACTAAGCATTGAATAAATATGAGCTAAAAATAGGAGCACGTGTCAAATGAGGAGGGAAAAGGAAAATGCATGTCGAAGGAGGGAAAATGAAAAAGGGAAATAAAAATAAATATTTTTAGAAAAAGTATTTTTTTATTGTTTAATTTAAAACAATTAGAAAATTTAAAATATAATTTAAAAATAAAATATATATTTAAGACAAAATATTAATTTTATCTTAAATTAATGTCTTAAATCCTCCCTCTATGTAGTAGTGGATGTAATTAGGGTGTCTTTCCCCTTAAGTACAAACTGAGGAAAATCCCTAATCACTATCTTTGTGACCTAATTGTCTAGAGTCAACCCTTTGAGACCTCGTATTTATTAGTTGAATTTGCAGGTTTAAATATACTGTGTGTGTGGAGGAGCTCCCATTTTATGTTTTATCATTTTCATAGTAATTTACAGATATCTTTCTATTACCTTTTTTAGGACTATTGCAAGTGATACTAGACATTCAATTGATTTATGCATCTATTACAAGAAAAAATGTCACAAGTGCAAGGAAATCAATTTGAATCCATGAACAATGAGGAACTTCAGGATATACTCAACACATTTATAAATCAAATGAAGCATGAAATGCAAACTCTCTCCAATAAGGCTGAAAGTAAATAGTCGGTACTTTGTGCTTTAGATCAATAGAAACCCTGTAATATAAGACCCCTAATTTTTTCTCAGTTTTCTGATTGTTGATCGTATTTGTTTGAGATTGTTTTGCATTGAGTTTCATATGCCATTCTTGTTTTGAACTTGCATAAATTAAATAATGCAAATTGCAGAAAATAGAAGGAGATTACACTACCAAATGAACTTTCAAAGCTTCTTATATTCAAATTTCATTAACAAAAAATTACAGTCCTTGTGACACAATTTTCAAACTCAAAAAATAAGCAATTAGACCTGTAAATAAGCACCGAACAACATATTATAGACTTCATCTTTGGCACGCTCATCACCAATGAATTTGGCCTTCTGTAATACCCCTTCGTTTTGTTTCTTGCTCAAGTCACTTTATGCTATGTTTGGTTGCAATTACTTTGCTTCTGGATACATTTTGTTATGATGTTTTGGTCACTACCATTGAGCGCAACTATTATTGTGGGATGTAGTTATCTGATTATTGTTTCACATGCAATATGGATTAATGATGTTGTAGAGTTAACATGAGATATTATTATGAGATTATTGGAATTATGATGGAAGTGTCAGTTTTGATGAGTGTATTGGTGAAATGGACGGTTTCGCATCACTCGCTTGTGAGCGCCCTATGAATCCATAATTCCTTCTTCATGGTGTGTATTATATGCTGGATATATCGTATGATGTTGTTTACTTGGTTGCCGGATTGCAGGTACATGACATCGACTCCACCTGGTTTCACAGGTTTGAGCGTGTCAATCCAACGGTTAAGTTGAACGGGAGATAGTAGCTAAGTAACATGTGTCAAGTTTACACCCTAGCTTTAGTGTGTCGTCAGTTGTGTGTGTCGAGTCTTTGTTTGTCTTGCTTTGATGTTATTTAATTCTGAAGAATTCTTGATTTATAAATAGATATTTAGAATAATTGCTTTTAAATCATGTTGATGGTTATTTAATTTAAATAATGCAATGTGGATAAAAGTTTATATTTAAATTAATTAATTATATTTAAATTATTTAATTAATTAAATTTAATCCAAGAGGGTTGAGTTTAGTTATTGAATAATTTAATTAATTAATTAAACGTGATGCAAGAGAATAAAAGGAAATAAAAGAATTAAAATTAATTTTGGAATTTAATTCCAACATGTGGGAATTAAATTAGAAATTGTAATTAAATGTTTATTTGGGAAATTGGTTGCAACTTTGGAAATTAATTTATTATTTGAAATTGCATTTTAAATTGAAAGTGGGTTTTCCAAAAGTGAAATTGAAATTGAAATTGAAATTTGAAATTGAAGGTGAAATTGAAATTGAAAATTGAAATTGAAATTGAAATTGAAATATCTAATTTACATGTAATGTGAATTAGGGTTGTATTAGGTATTTTTGATTTATAAAGAATACATGTTTTAATTTTAGGGCAAGAAAGTTTTTAGAAAAATACATTTTTACAGCAGGGAAGAAATTTTGAAAAATTTGCACAATGGTTTGAAGAAAGTCTGATTGTAGAATTGATTGAAGGAAAGATTGTTTGCATTTGTTGGATTTTGGATTGGATTCATTGGAGGATTGAAGAAAATTCAGGAAATCTTTGGAGGAGGCTTGCATCAGAAATTCATCTCTTCCTGTAGCTTCTTGTACCAGGTTTTCCTCTTTGTGTTTTATTGTTCTTGATTGTTTTTCTTTAAAATAGTAATGATTAAAGATTTGTTTGTTAAATCTGTTTTAGAAAATAAATTTGATGTTAGAAGAAAAGAATTAAACAAATTTACAACCTTTGCTTGTGAAAATTCTTGAGTGAAAACCTCAGTTGAATTTAAATTATTTGGGGAAGTAGATGTTGTTATTGAAATCAAATATAGAGATTGAACAATGCATTTAGAATGTTTTTAGAAAATGAAACCTTCTGTTTATTATTAAAAAACGGATTTTAAAATCTGCAGTATAATTATATTTTCATGGTAAAATGGTCTGATTTCGTCGCTTATAACTTCACTTTTACAAATTGGGTTTTCAAGAAATTTAAAGGGTTTTTGCATTTTGCAATTTTCTAACCCCTGTCCAAAACTCTAAAATATCCAGATCGTAGTTTTTGAGTTATGCTTGAAACATGAGACTGCTGTTAAATTATTTTCCCATGGCTGTTCTGAAAATAAAATAATAATAAATTGATATTTATAAATATTAATATTTTATATATTGTTATTATAATATTAAAATATTATTTAATAATATTTTATATTATAATTTATAATATTAAAGTATTATATTTATTTATATTATTTTAAATAAACTTTGTATATTAGATTAGCGGAATTAAAATTATAAACATATGGGGAAATTATTGTTTATTTTAAAATGACATGTTAAAGTTTAATTGAAGGAGTTAAATATTTGATTTAAAGAATGCATAATTTAAAATTGAATTGTGGAAATTAAATTCATATGTAAAAGGTCCAATTATTAATTTGATTTAATTGGAAAAATATATTTATATTTTGGAATATTGATGATAAAGGATATTTTATTTTGAATTAATCAATTTGTTATTCTGCAAAGGATAGAAGATATGTTAATGATTAAATATATTTAAATATATTAATTTATATTTAGTATATATATAGTGAAGATATATATCCATTTGAAAGAATAAATAATATTTTATCTTATTTTATTCTGTTGTTTGCAAATTGGGTATTATTAGTGTTCTAAAAGAGATAATTAGTATGTGTAGAAGATGTATAGAGAAAGATATTTTTTAATAGAAATAATTACTTGATTTAAAAAGGAAATGGTTATTTTGTTAATATGATTGAAGAAAATATATTGAGATGTATATATATATCCATGAGTATTTTCAATCAGTATTTACCTTATTTTATTTAAGTGCGTGTAATTTAGCTTTGCATGAAGAGTTTAAAAGATAAGTTTTGAATGTATGGTCAAAATTGATAAGGAAAAAGATATTTAAATATATTGAAGAATTATAAAAATATTTATATTTAAATGTTTGTTTTAATTAATGAGATTTAATTAGAAACAATATGAATGCGTGGTCAAATAGATAAGCCAAAAGATATTTTTATACATTGATGAAATTGCATGTTTTTAAATGGATAGTTGATGAGACATAGACTCCGGATAGAAAATTGGAAAAGATTGTTTGCAATAGTGTTAGGTTGCATTAGAAGTAAATTTAGAAACTAACTATATTGAAAAAGGCAAATAGTTATTATGTTTTATTTAGTTCCATAGAGTAATCCAGTCATTGTGAATGGAATATTAATGGTGTCTATATAATATGGAGCAAATATATATATATATTCAGTGTAAAATTCATTATCGTATTTTATTTTAATGAGATGCATGCAATGTATTATTGAATAGAGATTTAAAAATGGATTGATTAGTGTATATAAAAAATGGATAGAGAATAAATATGTTATTATATTAAAGTGATTGAATGTTTTAAATAGAAAATTGAATGAGATGTAAGATTTGGTTAGGAAATGGAAAAAGTTTATTTGCATGGATTTGTGTCGATTTAAAAGTAAATTAAGAAGTTTTATTGATGAGGCAATCAATTATATTATTTATTAATTTTTATTTAGATTAATTGAATCAGTGTGATTGGATTATGAAAGAGATATGGATTTAGTATATCCAAAAGTAGTATCTTCCTTATGATTATCTTAAAGATTTAATTCTCTGTATTCAGTAAAGGGAAGTAAGTTTAATTGTTTTAGATTTCCAATAATAAAAAGGGAAATAGAGGTTATGATTATTTTAGATGATCTAGTTATCATGTCTTTGACTTTGTCAACACTACCTATTGAATGAGTATGGATTTAGGAAATCCAAATATTAGCTTTGATTGATGACTTGAATGCTTTTGTTGCTATGTCGTCAAGTTGTATTGTTGGTTTTGGGATTTAGTGTTAGTCCTAAATTATAAGTCTTCCAGAAGAACTTAGAGGATAAGGGCTGTTGAATCTTTAGGCCATCCAGTTGTTTTCCCTTGGGTAGTGCATGGCGTCTTTTTAGTTTTACCCGGTTTTCATGAATGGGGATGTTTGCACCTCCTTGGTTTAGGAGTGGATTATGGGATCCGTGTCTCTTTGTATGGAGTGACCTTGTTATGTGGTTTCATCTTGTTGCCTCTTGTGAAAGGAGTGGACTATGTGTTGTTGCCTTCAAGATGTTTGGAGTGAGATCTTTTGTACCTCCTATGAAAGGAGTGGACTATGTGATTGTTGCCTCCAAGATGTTTGGAGTGAGTTCTATTATTTGTATCCTACTTGTGTTGGAGTGGATTATGATGCCTAGTTGGTATACACTTGTGGTTCCCTTGGTGGATTGTTTGGGTGTGTGTTGTCGAATAGAAGAGTGGCTTTTGTTAGGGGTCGGAGCCCAAAGTGGTAAATTGGGTAACCTTCACAAGTGAGTTAATCAAGTGATAATTAAATTAATGTACTTAGATGATTAGGATGCAGTTTACACTAATCAAGATAATTTAATCCTCACTCATAGACACAAGGGCTTGTTTAGACTTGGGATGAGTGAGAAGGCCTGGAATGGCAAGATCAACTATCTGGCTCTTGCGAGAGGTAGTTGATTTCGCATGAGTGAGTATGAGTACCGGGATTCGATTGAGGCCACCAGGATTACTTGTGCCGGAGCCTATGAAGAATGCCCAGAGGAGATCTCATGAGAAACCTTGCGATGACACTCTATCTATGACAACTGTTGTTAATTATTTTATGTGTATGGTTCTGTGAACATACTTGATCTACCTTATGTCTGGAAGCAATGTGACCTATGTTAGTGATGTTGGAGTTGTACTTGTATTGTATTTGATTTGTACTTGTATTGTACTTGAGTTGTACTTGATTCATACTTGTATGGTGAATGAGTTGTGCTTGTTAATTCATTTGGTTGGTTATAACAGTATGAGTCAGTTTGAGTCTGCCTTTGGTTAGAGGTAGTAGAATATTTGTCCATGTTACTTTGTTACTATCTCCTAGCATGGGGGGTGGGCCTTCGGGTACCACATTGGTAGGGTGGAACATGCACCAAAACCGTTGGGTCCCCATCTATCTCCGGTACTTGGTGGCGAGACATCCTGATGGACAGCTCGCGGTTCTTGTTGTAATTTCTTGCATTGTAATATTTTAACTTGTATAAGTTATTTTATCCCTCTTATGTTTATGAGGTGGAATTTTGTAATTGTAATCTTTTGTATTATTGCCTCATTCTGGGAATGAGTGATGTATCTATTGGATTAAGATAATGTTTATGAGATTGTATCTTGGTTGATTATCTTATTATGTTATGTGGTATTCTTATGACGTATGATGTTTATATCATAGGGTTCATAATGCTATGGTTATATGTAATATGTATGTGTGGGTTTAAGTAATCCTAACCTTGTAGTCTTAGAGGTTGTTGTTAACTAGTAAGTGAATGTGTATGTTAAATGCACTTTATAAAAAAAATTGGTTCGCTTATGATTTTAATTGCAACTTCCTTTTAAGGTTATTTGGCGAGGCATTACACCTTCAAACCCCTTACAAATGCAATGCCAAATACCCCTCTTAAAGCTCCCAGCAATGGCAGATACTACTCCTCACAAAGTCGGCCAAAACTAGAAGAAATCACCAAAATGAGGCGCTAGCAGTAGTAGGTCGACTTGGCCTAGAAAATCAAATCTATCTTCAAAAAATACATACAAATACTTGATGTTGGCGCCAAGATGAGGGCTTCCTTTAAGACCAATACCCATGAATAGATCCTAAGCCCTATGAGAGATATATGTAAATAACCAAGTTCAAGTCCAGATGCCCAGAAAAAAGTGAACCCTCGGTGAAACCTTATTTTCAGGTTGCAGCTCACCAAATTCGAGAAGTGAAAGGTCAATACTAGTGAGGAAGATTTTGGAGGAGCGAGAACCAATACTGACGAGAAAATCAGCAAAAAAATGGCAAAAAGAAACCCAAAAAATGGTAAAAAATGAACGACTAAGATTTGTTTAATTGTAAAAAATAATATAATAAATATAATATAAAATATAATTAATATATTATATATATTAAATATAATAGTAATAAGATTAAATTATATATAATGTAATTATATTTATTATTATATTTAATAGTAATAAGATTAAATTATATATAATATAATTATATTTATCATTATATTTAATAGTATTTAATCAATCTTCATTTTTAGGGAAAAATATTTTTTTTTAAAGGGAAAAATCTTCATTTTTAGTAGACTCGACCATTACATTTCTACAATCCGTGTAAATTGAATCTAATTGCTTCTAGAAATAACTACTTGACCTTATGTTTTTTTGGCACTGTTTCTAGAAATATTTACTTTTACAAACATTACGTTTCTACAATCCATGTAAATTGAATCTAATTACTTCTAGAAATAACTACTTGACCTTTTGAAATGAAATTTTCTGCAAGATAGCCCTCAAAATGCATTGGATTGTTTAAATCATATTTTATTAGTGAAATTGACCACAATTTCTCTTTGATACATTTGACATGCTAACACAACAAAAAAATCAAACTGGCTTCAAATCATAGTTAAAAACATTAATGATTCATTAACATAATGAGTAATAAAAGTTAAAAAATGTAAATGTTATTTTTTTTATAAAATATGTGAAGGCCTCAATGCTGCACCGAGAGGCAATGCCTTCCATGCAATAGGTATTTTTTGTGCACCAAGCAACCCGATGATGCTCAAATAGATGGGGTGTGGGCCAGTACTTAGCAAAAATAAAAACCACCCAAAGGGAGCTCGAGGATTTTTATGTCCACGGTACTTAAGACCAATCTTGATAAAAATTTACCTCTTATCATTGATGATATCATCTAAGATATCCATAATTTCCTCAAACTTGAGGCTTATGTTCAACTTAGTAGTTGTTTTCTCTTGTTCCTTCCTTAAGGAAACAATTTTGGATTCTAGCCTCTCACAATTTTCTTCTTTTCTCTTCAATTAGATTCTCACCTCTTCCTCTATTATTTTTGCCTCTTCAATTTGAAGCTTTAGGTTAACAATCATTTTTCTTATCCCTCAATATTTTGTGACATCTTTTCTTTTGAATCGTGATCCTCTTCTTCATATTTTTGAAGTTGTGAATTTTGTTTCAAATTCTTCTTCTTAAGCTTCTTGATATCACTTAGGATACAAATGAGTTCATCTTCTAGATTCACTTCCCCATTCATATCAGCATTTTATTCCTCATCTAAAATTCCTTTTCTCCTTTTCTTTTGTCTTCATTTTCCAAGATATCCACTTTCTTTTCTATTTCCATGAATAAAATTTATTCTCCATCACTAGAAAATATTATTTCATTAGTCTCTTCAAATGAGCTACTTTCCTCTTTGTAATAGAGGTAAATTTCTTATGCTTATGACAGTTCTTCTTTTTCTTAAGTTTTCTTTGTTTATAGCTATTTTTATATTGATGATGTTTGCTACCTTTATATTCATATTATAATATTCTTCATCATCACTATTTTCATTTTATGCATATGGAAATTTAGCAGCAAAATGTCCTACCTTTCCACAATTAAATCATTTAAATGGAAACTTACCTTTGTACTTGTCAGATCTTTTCCTAATCTTCCTCACAAAATTAACTTCCTCTTTGTTTGATTCATTGTTGGTGCTATCACTTGACACAAGATTTTTATTCATCTTCTTTGAGGCTTTAAAGGCTACCTCCACTTTGATTATTTCTCCTTTTCAGTTCTTATTTCATATGTCATGAAGATTCCATGTAATTCATCCATTTTTAAAGTATCTAGACCCTTAATTTCTTCCATGGAAAAAACTTTAGCATCAAACCTCAAGAGAAGGTACCTTAACACCTTTTTCACAATCATTGAATCTTCAAATTATTTTCCAAGACCTCTAATGGTGTTACCTATTTCATCCACACAAAGAAAATATGTTACAATGTTTTCTTCATCTTTCATTTTAAAACTCTTGAACTGTATTCCATAAGTTTGAATCTTAGCTTTCTTCACTTTTCCATCTCTCTCATAGATGTTCTTAAGTTTGTCCCATATTTATTTCATCAATTCGAAATGTATCACCTTGATAAAATCTTATTTTGATAGACCACACAAGATTATATTCATATATTTTGCATTGTTCTCATTCACCTTCTTTCTAGTTGGATCTATTGGTGGAGATGATGGAGCAACATAAATATTTACAACTGATTGCTAGATATCAAATCTAAGATCTATTAGATAAGTTCCCATCCTTATGCTATAGAATGCATAGTTTATTCTATTGAATAATGGGGATCTATTTAAAGAGAAAACTTCTTGACTTTCCATGTGTGCTTTTGAGATCTACCTTCTAGAGATTAGGCTATTCTTGAAGGAATCAATTCTGATACCAATTGATGAACACACACTTATACTAAGTGGGATGCATCAATATAAGATAATATTTTAATTAATTAAAACTCAACAACCATAATACTATCAATCACACAAGATTTACATGGAAACCCTTTTGGGAGAAAACCATGATGAAAAGATTGCTTGGATCTACCATCCAAATCTAGTCATGAAAAAAATAAAATTCTTACAATATTATTATAGGTACCAACCCAATAGGGACACCAATCCTCATTTCTAAAAAAAAATTTAGGCACCAACTTAGCAAGATACACCAATCTCTTCTCTTAGGAAGCACCAACCTCCAAATGAACTTCTTCAATGATTGATGATCAATTGATTTTCCTTCATAAAGATCTTCTTATAGATGATACACTCTTTACAAATTTGATGCAATAATTCTCATATACTTTCCTTCTCAAATATGCATATATTCCTTTTCAAAATTGTATAAACTCTCCTTTCAAATTTACATAAACTCCCCTTTCAAATCTGATTATAACATATCATATATTTATTGTTTTTTTTAATTCTTCTCTTAATTGGATTGATTTATCATTTTTTCTACTTATCTTCCAAATTCGATCTCACCTTTATTTTACACCATTCATATGCCTCGTTACCCAAGAGAGGTGATCCTTCACAAGGGACTGCCTCATATTTTAATTATAAATTAATTTAAAACTTAATCTCCCCAAGGTGGTGTGACAAAAGTGTAGCTTGGCGAACATTTAAAACATTAATTTATTTTTAAATCCTAATATGGGTGATTCATGAAGGGTAACGTCTCTTCCTCCAAAGGAGCACTAAACGAGGCAAGGGTCGCCCTTATAAAAGTGATAATAATCTTCCTTTAAGACAATGTTCTTTCAATGGGGTTATCCACATAAAATGATAATTATTTAATTTAATTTAAATGTCTTGATGGGGTTGACCTTACCAAGTGATGATTATTTAATTTCTCATTGATAATTATTTATCAAGTCATACATTCTCTTCTTTGAGAAAAAAAATATGTTTAAATTTTCTTTGACATCAATGACAACAATATTTCTAAAACCTACATAGTTGGACTACAGTACTTTAAATACAATTTTAGGTGTTTTTTCAAGTAATTTTAGGTGCAAACTATAGTGGATTGATAGTTGTGACCAAAAAGTGATGTGTTTCCTCACATCATCCATAATTTCATCATCTTGAGGCTCTTCCATGCAAACTAGACACCTAAGATTCATATCTATATTTAGCAATTCATTTTCCATTCTAAGGGTCATTATAAGACAAAAGAGCTTCTAGGGTTTTAGCTCTTATAAAATATGGTCATCATTAGAGCAATAAATTTTTATAAATTGTTATATTTTTTATTATAAATGATTATGGTAAATGAATGTCTCTATGATTCCATTTGTAGACCTTTTGGGAAGTTCTAGCTTAGGGTTTCCCTTCACCACATTTGTTGGTATGACTGTAATTAAAGATCATATGAATGAGATAGTGAACTAATTTGTTACAATATTTTTAATAGTCGTTCTTCATTGCATGTGAGTTTCTATAGTCTAGGATGGATAACTAAGAATTCTCATTTGTTTGAAATTTAATATTCCTTCTTATTTTGATTTATTGTTGTTCATGGTGTACTTGAACTTTTTGAACCAACGAATATGTACCACTACTATAATTTATGATCCGCCATATACTTAAACTAAAAATATCATTATCTAGTAGATCAAGAGTAGGAATTAGATATGCATGTTTTTCATGATTCATTTTTATAAACCAAAGAACTATATTAAGAAAATTTGAACAATAAAATCATTAGAGAATCATGTCCAATATGCCTACACATTATTTTTATTTATGTACTATTAAATGAAATTATCTCAAGGGATTATAATAATATTGTCATTTATTATTGTAGGTGCAAGGTGTTATATTAGCATAATAGAGGTAGTATGTAGGTAGTTTGTCTTGACTTAGTAACAAATATAGGGGTCAAGTGTACATTAGGTATAGATTTTACTTTTTTTTATCATGTTAAATTTTTTTAGGTATAAACTTATTTAGGATACATATGGGAATACTCCCAAGTTTTGTTGAACCTAAAGTCAAATAAGGTCTTACCCACCTTAGTAATCGGTCTAAATTTTGGTTTCTTAGTCATGAGGATGAGGTATTACCCTTAGTTTGACACCCTTGACACTCAAGAAGAGGCCTCCCTATAGAGATTTAGGGAATTAAAATTTTGAGCACCAATAAATGATGATTTTTCTAGAGAAATTTTGTGTTGGCATAATTTGGCAAGCTACCAAGTCAAAATGATATTATTTAGTTGAATAAAATTGAAGACTCTATTAGTGGGATGAACTCAAAATTAATTTAATTCCTTGTGTTGGAGTAAATAGGAAAATCATCTAATAATTCATTAATTATTAATTAATTATTGGGCCCCTTTTACTTAATCACTTAAGCTAAACTTAGGGAAAAAAAAAATTTATTAGATTGAGCTATTTTTAGGTCATGTTGTCTCATATCATAGGATGAGGACACTTATCTTAATCTAATTTAATCTTCACCTAGGGTTTGATCTAGGGTTTGTTTTTTTCCTTTTCATAAGGATTCATCATTTATTGTAATCATTCATCGAGGTTATTGCATCAATACAATTCTCAAGTTGCTAAGAAAATGTATCTTTATTTTTCTCTCAATTATGATAGGTAATTACTTGCAAGTGATTATAGGAGTTATGGGGTTCACCATCAACCCAATATGGTATCAGTTCACCAAATGTACAACTTCTTGTTTAAATTTTAAGAGATTCAACCCTGAGAAAAAAATTAGTGTATCCTGGAGAAAAATGGACCTTTCCTTTGTGTTTAGAATTTCCAAAAATATTAAAAGGATTGACTATTCTTTTGCCAAAATATGAATATTTTACTTTTAGGGTATTTTTCGGGGCACAATTTTTTAGGCTAAAAATTATATACATTTGTATAGAATTTGTACATGTGTATGGATCCATACATATCATATGTTTCTATCACTATAATTCATTATTGTATTTTATACAAGTTTTTGGTGTACTGTGCAAGTTTTTGGCATGTTGGTGTAATTTTTTTACAAGGTTTTAAAAAAATTTAGTACTTTCAAATTTCCCAAAGAGATAACACAATATTTTAGCTTTGTAACATGTTTTAGTGTCATGTTGATGTTACCGAATTGTATCCAATAATCACCGCTCCTTCGTTGCACATTGACCACTTGTGCCTTGCCCCATTGCGGTTGTGTCGTTGTCTCAAGCTCCAATGTGTATAGGAAATCCTATCTCTAATTGAGGGATCCAATCTAGCCCTTGCAATAGTCACATAGCCATCCAAGGGCTAGCATGCCCAAACTAGATCCCTAATACTAGGTCCTAATCCTCTTTAGGACTAGGTGCTAAATTATTTTAGCTACTAACTTCTTTTTAAGGAAAATTAGACAAATTTTGGTAAATCAGGCATACAATATCTTATTATTTCAAACCATATACCATTTGAAATTTTTTCTCAACCCAATCTGGTGGTGTGACTAACTTTTCTAAATTCCATTTATAGTTATTTTTACAAGCCTCTAAAGTCAAATCAAGTTATTTTTACTCAGAGACTCATAACTTTTGCCTCACAATTTTCTTGTAGTATTCAAAATATGATTCAACCCTCTATATAGATCTAAAACCTTTCTTTCTAAAATTTTACTAGCTACCTATTATTTTAATAGATCTCAAGTTTTTTTTTTCATCTTTTTCTTGGAAAATGTGCAAAGGTCAATTTTTTTGGATCAAGAGGTTATTTTATTACATTTGAGGGTCTATATTGATATTTCTCTTCAATTTTTGTATTTTATAATTCAATCATCATGGATACAATCCACATTACTTCAATCACTTCATACAACTATTATGGGTAAAAAATAAATGGAGATACATATGAAAAATAAGGGTTATACAGAGTGACCATGGGTACAAAAAATGAGCCAATTAGAGCTACAAAGAAAATAAAATGGTTGCATATTGAGTCTAGCACCACACCCAATTAGAGATAGGCTCAATTGGATTCATTATTTAGGAATCAAGATACCTTGAGAGGATTGTAGTTGGAGAATTAGATTATATTTTTTAATCCTATATATTTTTCCAACATTCAAGACTTCTTCACCAAACTCAAGTGTCTCATATTGCATTTGACAATGTGGAATTGATAATTAGGAAAAAATTTACTTGATTCTCTCCATCCTTGGTAAATTTGGTCTTGACTATTTAGTTTTTATTTACACCTTATATGCTACTAGAGATGTACTTTGTACTAGATTTACTATGCCTTCACTTGATTTGTTCTCTACAACACTCACTAGGGAATAGGAAAAGTTCTTACAAAGGGGAAATTTGAATTCTTATGAACTACAAGCTCTTATTGCAACACAAGGAAAATACCTAAAGACTTCAAATATAAAAGGAAAGAAATAAAAACACAAGGATTCCAAGCACATTGAGAAAGCAAAGGAATCACATTCGAATTGTATCTTTGATTTCTCTTCTTCCTCCTCTAAAGGGGAATCATCTAAGAAGAAGATACCTAAATATATATATTGCACAAATTTGGGATATGATGAGCATCAATGTTATGCTAAGTAAATTGATGATATGAAACACCTACAGAAGAATCATATTTAGTTTCCTTTATCTCTATCATCTAGCACATCCTCTTCTTCCACACCATCACTTGCACAAGTTGGATCGACTAGTGTGGCAAGAATAATAGATAAGATGAAAGTTCATGCCCTCTTTTCATCCACTGGTATTTAGTATATTTGATGGCTTCTTGATTTAGGATTCTCACATCATATGGCTTCATCTTGGGATATGTTCTCTTCATATGAGCCTTGTAGTTCACCACATATACTAATAGGGAGAAACACTTGTAACATGATATTTTTGGGAAAGGATCTATTGATATTAATGATGACACATTCCATTATATGTCCTTTGTTTCCCTTCATTATCATCCAATATCTAATCCATTTGTCAAACTACACACATTGGGGTAGGAAAGATAATGGACTTCACACCTGATTTAGTGCTTATCATAGATTTACACAATAGAGAGATTATTGCAGTTGGTACAATTTATCATTCATCTCAATTATATGTTTTCTCATTTTTCTAAATGATCTTGCAATACCATTGACTAGTTTAAACTCTCATGCATCTAGAGTAGGTCAGATATCTAAGAATTTTTCTCTCTTGAACCTATGTATACATACATCATCTATATCAGTTCATGATATTTGTATTGAGCTTCCACATCCTTCTCCTTCTACATCTTTAGAGATCAATTCAATTCAGTAGTATGTTAGATTTATTTTAGTTTCATATTTGTGGGATGACTTATTACCAAATATTACATTATTGGTTGAGTCACATATTGTATACATTGCGAACATGATTGAGGATATTTGCTTCCTCTTTTTGATAGCTAAAACCCACCTATCATCACTTCATCATTGACTTCAAAGGTTTTTCGACATGAATTTCATAGTTGTTTAGATTTTCTTAATTTGATTTGGCATATTTTTATTTAGACACACATAGACTCTTGAGTTGTTATCTAAGACACTCATCTTGATACCTCTTCTCCTAAGAGAATTTCTCCTACTTTCACCATTAGATTTATTTCTTCCTAAGGGGAGGATTTTTTTTTGTTTTGGATCATTTTCAACATTCTTCTTTGAGCATTCACTTTTGGTAGAGGAGCTAATTCCTTATGGGAGGTTCATCATCTCTTCTTTTATCTTATATAGGGGAATCTTGATTATACTTATGTGACCTAGGCAACACTCAGGGGGACATGTTGAGTCCTACATTATTTTTTCAAATATACACTTTTATTTATTTTTTCTCTCTTTTATAGAGGAGTTTTTTCTCATGATTTTTTCTGCTTTTCTCTTGGTATGAGAGCTTTCATTTGTTTATACATGGGTGCCTCATTAGAATTTGTATTCGGGACCCATTTTACATCCACCATTACATTCATCATTAGGTTTTTAGCTTCTCCCTAAGTTGATCTTAAAGGGGATGTTGGAGTAAATATGAAAATTACCTAATAATTAAGTAATCATTAATTAGTTATTAGGCCCCTTTTACTTTATGCACTTAAGCTAAACTTAGGAAATATTTTTTATATTATTATATTGAGATATTTTAAGGTCGTGTTGTCTCATAAAATAGAATGACACTTGTCTTAATATAATTTATTCCTCACCTAAGGTTTGATCAAGATTTTATTTTTTCCTTTTCATAAGGATTCATCAGTCACTATAATCATTCATTTAGGTTATTGCATCAAAAAATTATAAATTTGTTGAGAAAATCTTTCTTTTTCTATCAATTATGATGGGTAATTTATTGCAAGTGATTTTTCGAGAGTTGTGGGCTTTGCCATCAACTCCAACACCTTGGAGGTCTAAAAGTGTATTAAGGATTTACTATTTTGTAAGAGGTGACAACTCTACTATCCAAAATGAATATTGTGTTGTTATTATACCTTATTATTGTTGGTATCTCAAAAATACACCTCATACCTAAAGTGATTGATTATAAGTTACACATGTTTTTATTCCTATCTTTCAAGGTGTATCAATTGCTAAAATCTTAGTTTTCTTTCTTTCATATGATTTCAATACTCTTTTTTTGTTCCTTCAAATGTTTCATATACTTTTACCTCTAGGAACCACTTTGAACCAATTTCCCATTACTATAATGCTCTTTTTTCCTATTATCCAAGTAGCCTTGCATATTATAAAAAACCCATATCTAGATTTACATGCATCTATACAAGAGAGAAAGTGACATATTAGTGAGATTTCTATAATGGAAAAGGAATTTAAAGAGTGAATCAATACATTGCAATCCAATGTCCACCCTATTGTTGCAAAAAATTAGGTCTCAATCCATTTTCATTCCCTAGACACCACTTATAAATAGCTAGACCTCTCTCAGGTTGATTATGAAATGAAAACCATGAAAACCAAGGTCTACAACTAGATTCTTAAATTTTATGGGTACAATATTTATGAAGGGGATGCACATGTTGCTGCATTTTTAGACTTTATGGAAAAATTCTAGTTTGAATATGAGAACATGTGGGTGAGGGTTTTTTCTAGGTCCTTACATGGAAAGGCATAAAAGAGGTATGGAAAATTTCTAGAACACTCTTGTGCTTGTTGGAATGACCTTGTGTTTGTATTTGAAGAGTAATTTTCACTTAATATTTACCCTATTTTCTTTGTTTAGAAACTAGAAAATATCAAAATGTAAGATGGAGAGTCAAACATACCATAGGTTTGGAGTTTCCCTTTTCAAAATTCCAAAGGCTTTTATACCTAACACACTTTCTTGTATTGACATATTTTTTGAATCCTATGAGGTTGGTTTGAGTTTGATTTAGGATGATTTTAAGTTGAAAAATATGTATTATACTTAATTAAGCCTTGATTCCATTGATAGAATAAGGAAGAATTAAACTGATAAATCATTATCCCCAAATGTAAATTTTACTAATAATGAAAAGTTTATCGTGAATAGCAATCAAATGGATGTTACATACAATATAAGTATAGCATTAGAATATATGTTTTATGTATATAGATGGGTAGAAAAATTTGTTGGTGTATCATATAATAGAATCAATGATATTGATAATATGATATACAACTACCTACATCTAGATAGAACATCCATGGACAATTTCAATAATAAAATATTTGATGACCTCAAGTTTGAGAATGAGGGAAATAAACTAATGATGAAACTAATTCCTTATTTAATTTATTTCCTTCTTTTGTTCTTGATTTTTATTCATGATAATTTCATAGATGTGGTTGCACTTTATGGTAAGATTTCTAAAACAAGTGCTAGTTTGGTTAGTGAATCAATTTTAAGACCTTTCCCTTGAAGAGTGGCATGCCCACTTTTTATGTGACTAAATAATATGACAAACTCCAAATTTTAAAAAAAATCAACACAATACAAGATATATGTGAAAAATGCCTTTGTGTATTTGAAAGCATCAATTTTACAATGCTATCATAAGTTCTCCACACATGGTAAGAGGAAGAGATTGATACAATATAGACTAAGGATAACTCTATTTTACCTCCAACTACGAAGGAAAACTATTTTATCTAGGTGTCTAAACAAAACATTTAAAAGGGAATACATTCATGTGTAATATTTCAATTTTAATGATAAAATAAGGTTAAGGTTCTATATCAAGTCTAAAGGTTACAAGGAAAATATACCACATTCCTAATACAATTATTTAACAATAACTATACTTTTCGATTTGACCAAAAATTAACAACTAGTATACTTTACAACTTAATAATTTGCAATGGTTAATATCATAATAAATAAATTAAACAACTATACTAATGCGTTAATCCTTTACAATGATCAATTTTCCAATACTCAATTAATAATTAAACTAAATAAAAATATGGTACTATATTTTGAAACACCAAAAAATTAGGTAGGTTCACCAAAATAGATTAATGAACCAATTAGGGACCTATTTTCCTTTATTTCATTAGGAAAGGAGATCCCCACAAAGAATTGATTAAGAAACCTTAGGTGAATCAACCCTAAGTAGGAATCTATAGGTTTCCTTATGATTGAAGTATGAGGGTCAAGTTCAAACAACACTTTGGGGAGAAAAACTAAAAATAGCAAATAAACACCAAAATGCAATCTAACACTTGAAACAACAATATTAAGCTCAATATTGAAAAACCAAAAATCAAATTGTAGTTCGAAGAGGGGAAAAGTCATGTGTGCTAGTCACCAAAAGTGATTTTTCAAAGCAGATCTAGGACTTATTCACCCATGGGTGAATGGTTCCAAGTTCAGGGATTTTATATAGCTTTTGGGAGCCTCTAGTGTAGATCTGAATCTTTCAATTTTCCCAGTTTCACAATTAGAATGTTGGAAAATACTTTGTGATCTTAGTTTTTGTGAGAAGACAACAATTTTGACAACTTTGAAAACTTTGAAAACTTTGTGAATCTTGCACTTTAAAAGGTCTTCAAGCTTTCTTTCACCTAAATCTGCAATCGCACATGTAAGAGAGAAAAATGTTTATTTTGGGTGAATAGGGGTTTTCCTTGGTCAAACCTCATTTTGGTAATCAAACCTTGAATTTAAAGGAAACATGAATGAGGGAATCAATAATTAACAAAGCCATGTTACCTTCAACAAACCCTTGATTGAAACCTTGATAAATGGAGATCTTAAGAGGTCTACAACTTGCATGAAATGGATTCAATGCATGTGGATCTTGACACTTGAATCTTACTTGAAATGATGCCTTGAATGCTTGATTTGATCATGAAATCTACATCACAATGTTAGCTCCAAAAAAATGTGTGATGCAAGAATACTTTGACATGATGAATGGATCTTGAATGAAGCAATAAAAAATTGATATTTTTTCTCTTGAATGCTTTAAGTTGCTCTTGAATTTCTCTTGAAATTCTCATGAAACTCTCTTGAAAATCTAGGTGAAACTTTTTTAAATAACCTTGTATTTATAGGTAAGTATCCTTAATTCCCCGAAATTCAAATATCACAAGATGACATTGAATTATGGATTTGAATATGTTAAAATACCACCAAAAGCGTAATTTGAATTTAGGTCCTAAGATTTAGGGAGGACCCATTTGCCCATGGTAAAATGGGCCCCAAGTCCATAAAATTAGGACACACATTGCTCATTGTGAAGTGTTATGTTTAGGCATTAATAGATGTTAGGTTTCCCTTTTGGAAGCTATAATTTAATAGGCTTGTAAATGAATTAAAAGGCTAATTAATGCATAATTAGGCTCAATTAATTAAGAGGCCATAAATATAAGTGTGTAAATGTAATAAGGTACATTTAGCAACACTGAATTAAGGAAACATTAAGTCCAATTTAAATTAGGAGGGACTGAACAAGTGAGAAAATGTAAAGGGTTACATTTTTCTACACTACATTTAGCCCCCAGTTTAGTGAGAGGATGACCCTACGTCAAACTCACACTAAAGTAGACAATCAAGAGAGTTCTACTTGTACAATCATTGGAAGGATAAAATGACAAAGATTAAGGAGGGTGATCAATCCCCCAAGATGTAAGATCTCATGGAAAATATAAAAAAGGAACAAGGAGACACATGCCTATGTTAAACATATATATGTATGCAACAATGATAAGATACTCAATCAGACAATGCCAAATAATCAAAGAAAAGGGAAAAGAGAAAAAATAAAAAGTGAAAGGATCAAGCCTGGACTGTCCAACGTGATGTGGAACATGCCTCAATTATTTGTCCAAAAATATTTGCAAGTGGAACTCATTGTCCACTATGCAAACTAACAATGAATGCTCACACGGGCTAGCGAAACTTCAGTTGTCCACTAAGTGAGCCCCCAAGGGTGGAAAATGAGAGAATCTTATTAGGCTCCCATACCATACCAGATTTATACCCCTGATAACTTTAATAAGGCACCACACAATAGAAATTCAAGCTCCATAAGGCTTAGAAAGTTGTGTTATGCTAAATACTTATGAACACACAAGGTACCGCAAGCAAGCAAAGTGTGTTATGCTTGGTGGCCATAAAAAAGGGTTGAAACTTCAATCTTCTCAAGGTTTAGCAAGTTGTGTTATGCTAAACACTTATGAACAAAATACGAATAGGATAAGACATGTTCAAAGGGATTTTTCTTAGTTCATGTAAGGTATCCTCTTAGGGAACATCACTCCTAATGTCTCCAAGAGAGGACAAGTTTAGGATAAAAAGATTCACAACTTAGGGAGTGCAACGTATAGCATCACCACTAAGAGGAAATTCGTATGCCACGAAAGGTCACACTCTTGGAGGACATCAAACTCAATGACACCACCAAGAAGAAGACACATTGTAAGAAGTAAGAAGAATGCACAATAAAACATAAGAAAAGTCCATAGATCTCCAAAACTTATAATGCCAATGTATGCCCCCACTTTAAAGACATTGTTAACACCATGTTGTTAGAAGTTATTTTAAAGTAGCAAATGATAAATGCTAAAAATAAAAAATACATGAGAGCTTATTTGGAAAGCTCTATGCCATGTCATATGTTTGAAAATCAAGCTACATCATGAAAAAGGAAGGGGTTTCCCCCAAAATTAAATCCCAAAATCACATAAGGGATTCATGGATTTGTGGTCAGCGTATGTCTTTTCTACAATGATATTATAAAGCTTGAAAAACGTCATCATTTCCTAAATAACTCATGGAACAGGAAGAATGACACATAGAGAGTGAAAACAAAGAAAAGACTTTTGAGTCAACATGGAAGAGACCTAAATGTCTTGATGCTTTGCATCATCCCCAAAAGGAAAACACAAGACCAAAGAAAAGATAAAAGGTTACGACATATGAAATAATGAAGGTACAAATAGAAGAATGGACATGAAGATAAATCAAACAAAATAGTACGAGGGATCAAATTACGTACATGCAATCACAAAAAGAACATGCAAAAGAAATAAAGACAAGACTAGTAAGGCACATGCGATTCAACCTATGAAGGTCATTCACATCCCAATCTTGTTCATAATATGTGGAAGGTGGATGACTAGCCAAAGGGACAACATCAAGTGCCAAACTAGGGCAATCACCAAGATCAATATGTGGTGAAAAAATGTTTGTAGGAGGATCATAATGATTATTATCATTTAAGCTCATAGAAGAGGAAAACAATGAATTCAACTCATTATGCACTTCCTCATCAATTTTAGCGGTTTCCTTATCATCGTCCAAGTTTATCACAAGATAAGACCTAATGATAATATCCATAGAAGATGCTTGTTCTTATTGCGTTCGAGGTTTAGGATTTTCTTGTTTTGGCGAAGGTGGAGAATCATCATGCATTTCTTAAGGTAAGTTTGGATTTTGATTTTTATGTTCTTTTCTTCTTTTGCTTTTAAAAACAATCAATAACATGACATCTATGCCTACACTCTCTAGCATTTTGGTTTCTTCTTATTCTATTTTCAAGTTGTGATTGTGTAAGGGTAGGTTTATCAGCCATAGGTTTCTTTTTTTCCTTTAAGGGAGTAACGAAGGGAACCATGGGATGTTGTTCAACCACTTTCTCTTTAACTTTGTAGACTTTTTTGATTTTAGGAGGCACAACGAGACTTATTTGGTTATCACATGGTCTCTTATGGGAAATGGCTGGATGATTTGCTATGTTTTGGTCTTGGTTACTTGGAAGGGATTTTGATTCAATCATGGTTTTATCTAGGATAGGAGGCTCAATCATGGATTAAGGCACGTTTGTAAGGGATAACTCTTCTATGCATTTTACCTTAAACTTTTGATAGGATTTGAAAAGGAATTCCTCATGAGGCCTAATAGGTTCCATAGGTTTGGACCAAAAGAAATCCAATGAGAAATTTCCATGAGAAGCCATACGATTAAAGCCACTATGGTGCACAGTAAAGATCTCATTTCTAAATGGAAAATTTAAAAATTTATGCACAATCGACAAGATGGAATTCATGCAGTGAAGCCATGGATAACCTAACTTCACATGAAATTGGTTCAATGACGATATGATGGAAAATGAGACACACAATGTTTTCGGTCCAACTTTTAAAGGAAGAGTTATCGAACCTATCATAGGGAAAGCAAAACCATTATGCATTTTGACCCATGCTTTTGGTTTTTCATAACTATCTTGATAAAGCTCATGCAAAAATAGGAATTCTTCAGTGATCACATTCTCTGCACAAATGGGATCAATAAATATCCTATTAGTAGGCTTGTCATTGATTCTTCTAGCTATGTAAAGAGGATCATCAAGTGCATGTTTGATTATGTCATGTTGTGAGAAAGCAATGCCAAGCGACATCTTAGTTAGGTCCTTATAAGGTTGAACTTCAATGAAGTTAATGAAATGATTTATAGTGTTCTTCTCTTTATTTCTTATGTGATTTTGTAGGAAGTGATCAAGGCCAAGCACCATTTCTATTCCTTGTTCATTTTTAAGTAAAAATCTTATGCATCATAAGAATTGCATTAACGATAATGGGTTCAAAACTTATAAAGTTTTGCAATTTCTCTAACTCTTCATCCATTTTCTTAAGGATTTCAAGAGGGATACTAGTAATCATTGTATTAACATTATTCACATTAGGTGTAGGTAGGGAAGTCATAGGAGATGAAGTGTTAAGATTATGATCCATAAAGGGTTGACTAGTGTCAACACTATGAATGAAAGAGTTGGAAAACCCAAGGTCCATGATGAATGGTGTATTTCAAGATGACATGAGTCTTGAACCATGTCTCACGATAGCTCATACAAGTTTCACACTCGGTATGCACTCAAAATGGATAAAAGGTAAAATGCAATGAAATAGCCTTGAATGTAAAGTACAATGTAAAAAGCAATTTTCAAATTTCAAACAAGATAATTTTTTGATTATGCTATGCAGAAACCTAAAAATATTATCTTTTAGATGCAATTTTGAACTCAAAAAATAAACTTAATTTGACAAATGAAGATTAATATGATCAATTTTAGATAACAAAAATTCTACAAACTAAAACAGTAAACTAAAAATAGCAAAACATAAAGCAAAAATAAAGTTTTAATGCCTAGAAATGTAGGAGAAATCCCTAATTGGGGACTCATTCACCATGGGTTTATGGGTCCTAGCTCAGGGTTTTGAAAAATGAATTTATAGATTTCTAAGTTGATTCTTATGGTTTTTCATATTTTGGACTGTGACAGGTGGTTACAGTTGCAGTTTTTTACAAAATTAAGTTAAAATGCAAATGCAAAATAGTGTTAAATGACAAAATGGGAGACCTAATTTGAAATGAAATTTTGATTCAATTTTCAAATGCAAATGAATGATGATGCAATTTTATGTAAACACTATGCAAAATGACTATCTTTTTTTGAATTTTATAGATTTTATAGAATACAAAAATGAAAACCTAAAACCCTAAATGAGATGCAAATTAATGCAAGTTAAGATCCCTAAATGAGATGAAAATCAATGAAATGCAATGAAAATGAATGAAAAACCTAGATCTAGGGCTAAAAATGGACTCTAAATCAGCAAGGTATGATGGTCAAATATCGGGTTCACCAAAATGAAACACTGAAAAATGGGTAGGTTCACTAAAATGGATTAATGAACCAATTAGGGACCTATTTTCCTTTATTTAATTAGTAAATGAGATCCCCACAAAGAATTTATTAACAACTCTTAGGTGAATAACCCTAAGTTGGAATCTACAGGTTTCCTTATGATTGAATCAAATTGCAGATTAGAGAAGGGAAAAAACATGTGTACCAGTCACCAAAAGTGATTTTCTAAAGAAGATCTAGGACTCATTTTCCAATGGGAAAATGGGTCCACGTTCAAGGATTTTCTATAGCTTTCAGGAGCCTTTGGTGCAGATCTAAATCTTTCAATTTGCCTAGGTTTCACAATCGAAATTTCAAAAATGACTTTGCTATCTTAATTTTTTTGAGAAGACAACAATTTTGATCACTTTTGCAACTTTGAAAACTTTGTAAATCTTGCACTTTAAAAGGTCTTCAAGCTTTCTTCCACCTAAATCTGCAATCACACATGCAAGAGAGAAATTTTTTTGTTTTGAGTGAATAGGGGTTTACCTTGGTCAAACCCCATTTTGGTAATCAAACCTTGAATTAAAATGAAACATGAAAGAGGGAATGAAGAATGAACAAAGCTATGTTACCACTCAACAAAACCTTGATTGAAACCTTGATAAATGGAGAGCTTAAGAAATATGCAACTTGCATGAAATGGATTCAATGGATGCAGATCTTGACACTTGAATCTTGCTTGCAATGATGCCTTGAATGCTTGATTTGATCATGAAACCTACATCATAATGTTAGCTCCAAAAACATGCATGATAGAAGAAGAATTTGACATGATGAATGGATCTTGAATGCTGCAATAAAACTTTGATATTTTTTCTCTTGAATATTTTAAGTTGCTCTTGAAATTCTCTTGAAAATCTAGGTGAAACTTAGTGAAATAACCTTGTATTTATTGGTATGTATCCTTAATTTCTTGAAATTCAAATATCACAAGCCAACATTGAATTATGGATTTGAATATGTAAAAATACCACCAAAAACATAATTTAAATTTAGAATGGGTCCTAAGTTTATAAACCTAGGACACGTATTGCTCATTTTAGTGTGATGTTTAGGCATTCATAATGCCTAGTTTCTCCTTCAGAGAATGTAATTTAATAGGCTTTTAAATGAATTAAAGGGCTAATTAAGGCATAATTAGGATCAATTAATTAAGAGGGCCTAAATAAGTACATAAATGTAATAAGGTACATTTAACAAAACTAAATTAAGGAAAAATTAAGTCAAATTTAAATTAGGAGGGCCCAAACAAGTGAGAAAATATAAAGGGTTATATTTTTCTACACTACATATTTAAATGTAACTATTATTTATTTATTAATTAATTACCAATGGTAAAAATGATCACCAAAGAAATCACTACTTTCAAATTTAATAATTCCAACCCTAGTTAAGTTTAGCTTAATTATGAGATTATTAAATTTTAAATCTAGAGTTTACTAACATTTCTAAGGTTTTTAATTTTTAGGACAATTTTATTTTACTAAGTCTATATAATTTCATAGGGTAATTATTCTTGATATCAAATGTAATTCCCAAAACATATAATAGCGACACAACACTATACAGAATACCATCCATAAGAATTGACTTATGTTTTTTTATTTATTTTGCACACAAATCATTTGAACATAGACACAATTAAACAAACAATCATTAATTTATCTTGTGAAATTATTTTAGATTGTACAACTGGTTTGATGCATCAGAAACAAATTTATAAAGAGAAGCATAAACGTAGCATAAATATTACATCTTCAAGAAAATATAATTAAATTTGAAGCTAGAGTTGAAATATAAGTCTTACCTATTTAACAAGATCATAGGTGCCATAGGTAGATAAGGGTTATTTTCAAACTGTTGATCATAGTGAGGTTATCATACATACATAACCAATTCCAATTATGAATTATTTTACTAGTCACCAACCTTATTGAATAAATCACATGTCAACATGAAAATTGCAAGATATACTTGAAGGAAACATAATGCATACATTTCTACTTAAGCAAGGGTAAGGTACAATAATTTAGATTTAAGTGTAAGTCTAGCCAAATTGCTATAGGAGTTTTTACAAGTTTCCTAAGTTTTTAAAGCATCAATAATAAATTAAGATTGCAATAGTTTGATTAGAGATATTCTAATCCTATCAATCCATTAATCCCAATCTATTTAATTTATCACTAAACCACCATGGGTTAAGAAAAGGTAAGTGTGTGAGGGGAAAAACGTTAGACCGTGTTGTACCCCAAATTAATTTTTTTGCTACACTTAGGCATTTTGAAGAAATGAGTCCAAATACTATTAAAATCTGTCAAAAAGGTCAAAATTAGGGTTTGTATGTCTTGCATAGGGGTCAAAAACTTGAAATTTTTAAAATCCAAAAATTTGGGTCAGTTCAGAACGATCAAATGTACAAAACCCAGATTTCAATTTTTCATCCCTAAATTTTAGGAAAATTTCTATTTTTAGTAGTTTTCTAAAAATAGAAACTTTTTTTGGGTTTTTTCTTGGTTTCTTAAGAAACAGATACTTGTAAAATTTTCTAAAAATAGAAATTTTGGCTTTTAGGGTTAAGAATGATTTTGATTGGCTTAAAATACTTCCTCATTAGGTTGGTGCAGTCAGAATCACAAAAAGATCAGTTTTACCCTACTGGGTCTATTCTAATTTTTTAGAAGCTTTTTCTAGAGAACCAAGGTCATCAATGGAGGTGAGTCAGCTACCAAGTGTAAGAATTAGACGTTCAAGTGTCAAATAGAAGTCGTCAATAAGGAATGTGCATGAAAAACGAGGAACAGAAAAAGGAAGATTGAAAATTTGAAAAATACAAAAATTTGACTAAGGCTGGTGAATCTAGGCACCCCTGCTAAGTTTGGGCGCCCATACTTCAATGCCTTAGAAAAAAAATTTGTTTCGGTGATCAACAAGAGTTAAGGCACGTCAAATGAGGTAGAAGTTGAAAATTGCATAAAAAATGGTTGTCTGCCAGCCATGGGTGCCCCTAAAGGAGAACGGTGCCCAACTTTTCAAGGGATCAAATGTCAGAGTTAGGGTTTCTACCTCCAGACCATTGTTGCTCAGAATCCTCCCCACTCTGCAGCGAATCAATCAACACGATCATTTGACCATGCAGTCAACCAAAATCTCAGATCAAACGAAGAAGTCTTGAAGAAGTAGGAAACTGGAAAGGTTGAAAAACGTGAAAAAATGACTAAGTCTGGGAGTGTTGGGCACCCCATGCAGTCAGGGGTGCCCAAGGATTTGAGTGCTCAAAAGATAAAATTAGGGTTTGAAGTCCCCAACAGCTTTTCTCCAGATTCAGTCCAGCTCTGCAATGGATTCAACATCGAGCTCGTCAAATTTGTTCATCGTCAGATATCACAAAATGATCAGAGGGGTAAAATTGTGCAGAATGAAGAAAATCAAAAGCAAAGACGAAAATTCTTAAAAATTGACTAACTCTGGTGAAGTTGGGCGCCCCAGAAGAAGAAGGGTGCCCAAGCTTTTGAAGATCCAAATCAACTTTTCTGGAGACATCACTCCCAAGAAACCCCCCTCAAAATCTTCTCAGTTATCCAATGAATCCAACGATCATTCTATCAGAGCTCCGGATCATCTGAAATGGTCAGATCGTCTGAAGGGGAAGAGATAGTATAGAAATCTAAAAAATGTGAAAAATGGTTAAGTCAGGTGATCATGGGCGCCCCTGGAGAAGATAAGCACCTAGGGTTTTGAGACCTTAGATGGTAGTTTTGGCAGTTGCAGTCTATGGGATCGTCTCATCAGACTTTGCCAAGCTATGCAATAGAGTAGTCAGTCAGTTCACCAGACCTCTTGAACTCCCGAAGTTGAAGATTCATCAAAAGATCAAGAAAACACAGAAGGTTGAAATTTGTGAAATAAAAACTAACACTAGTGAAGATGGGCGCCCCTGGAGAGGAAGGGCGTCCAACATTTTGAGGGGTCTGATGAATCTTTTATGAAAATTTGCCTCCAAGACAACTTCATCAGATCTACTCTAGCTCCGCGATGAGATCATCCGTCAGTTCACAGGATACTCTGAGTACTCAGAAATCAAAGATCAACGGGAGGTAAAAATCAAGCAAAAAAGTTGAAAATTCAAGAAATTTGACTATCTGCTAGGAAAAAGTGCCCCAAGCTAAGAAGGGTGCCCAAGGCTCAATGCCTTAGTCACTTTTTCCAAAATTTTAAACTTTACATCTTTCGACATTCAAAAAACATCTACATTCAACGAACCTGTCCGGGATTGGCTCTGAAAGATTTAAAAGCAAACGAAAGCAGATTTTTCTGAACCACAACTTATTTAATGAAATTTTTTTCTTTCATTATTTATTTTTTTCAAGTTGGAGTCCAGAGCATGAAGATTTTCTCTTTTTCCTCGATGAAGATTTGAAGACCCAAACGACATGCTTTTTCGATCTTCTTCGTGTTTTTGAGATCAGTGAGCAAAAAGGAACACTTTTTCATAATCCAAATTTCTAGGGCATTGCTCTTTCAAAGCAGTCATTCAGCTTTCTTCGTTTCTGATCACATGGGTCTCTCTGCTTTTTCATCCTTTTGAGCATTGAGAAATTTTTCCCTCTTCTACAAACTACTTTTTGACTACTTTTTCAGGATGGATTTAGCTTTTTCAGTTTCCAAGCATCTAGGTTTCTCCGGAACATGATTTTCTACAAAACCCAGGTCATAGCTTTTTTGGAGAAATTTCTTTTTCAAAGATAGAGCAACATTCTATTTTTAGCAGCATTCTCCACTCGAAAAACAAGACATAAATCATATTTTTGGCAAATATGGTCGGGATTCAAAGCGACAATCTTTTAGAAGCTTTCTTTCTATTTTCATCTCCATTCTTATCCATTCTTTGAAGAAGAAGGATATCGAGTTGTAATGAGTTGGCGCTTTCCTTATTTTTAGGTTTTCATAGGTGTTAGATGTTTATCCTCTTTAGGTTTAGAAATAAAGCTTGCATGTTGGCAAGTAGTAGTTGTAAAAGCAAGGAGATTTTAGGGTTCCCTACTCCTCTACTTGTGTATAAATAAGAGTAGCCTTTGCTCATTTTTCTTTAGCCATACTAGTGATAACAACACACAAGTGCCTTTGGTGCCTTCTCTTTGTTGTTCAATGTTGTTCAAAACCATGTTTGTGATAGCAAAATTGTTGAGCCTATGCCTTCATGTTTGTTATCGATTAGTGTCAATTCACTTTGTGTAAAGAACAAGTTTGCATGCCTCCTTAGCTGCAAATCCTTGTTTAGTTTATGTGTTTGTAATTTGGTTGATTACATGTTGCAAGTATTTTGCTATAACTTTTTGTCCCAAAATCGTAACCTTTGTGCTCAAAGTGGGGGATAATAAAATCTTGAAGCTTGCTTTTATGCCCTTGATATAAAGTCACATATTTTCATTACTGTGTAATACTTATATGATCTTCTTTTTCAGCTTACATTGAAATTCAGTAGATGTATGTTGAGAATAGTTTATTTAAGTATCTTTGTCACAAAATCAATCTCGTCCATTTCTAAACTCTCTTGCTCTGTGTTTACTTGAGAGGATAGAAACATCTTTAGTGTAAGTTAGTTGTAGTTGTTAAGTTTCATTTAAGGGAAAACCTCAATTTCAACATCTAGAGTTCTATAACCTTTTATTCTTGTAGTTGAACCAAAAAGATAGGAAAAATTAGGTTAGTTTACTTTCTTTATGCAACTTAGCAAAAGAGGGAGCTTCCCCTCCTAATTCGAAGAGCAGTTTACTGCACATAGCTTTTCGTTTCCAAAACGCATTCCAAAGGTGCAATTTGAAATGCCAATAGTTTTCTAGCGCCCAATGTGGGGCACGAGGCATATAACTTAAAGAAAGCTTAAGCTTTATGACATGGGAATGACTATCTAGCACCCTATTGCGTGATCCAGCCAGGAGCAATGGGTGATAACAATAATACTGGTAGGAATCTGAGACGTCCGCCCCCATTACCTTGGGGTAATATCATTGAACCTTTGGCTTTGCAGGAACATCATGACTTACCTAAGGGGTCAAGGAAGCACTTTCCATGGTTTCATAGCAATGGAACTCAACATCCTGATGATCATATCTTAGCCTTCTCAACGGATTGCGGCATTTTGCATGTGGCACATGAAGACATTGTTGTGTGTCTCTTTCTGGAGACTCCTGTAGGGAACGTTGTTGATTGGTTCAATCACCTAGAGCTGGGGATTATCACAAATTGGGAAATTATGAGCAACAAATTCTTGGCAAGATTCAAGCCCGCCGAAGACAATCATTGGTTGTTTGCCCAACTTGCAAATTCAAAGATGGAGCACAACGAGCACATGCAAGAGTTTGTAGCAAGATTTAATCGTCTTGTGAAATGACTTTATTTTACACTTAATCCATCACTAGAGATTCTAATGAGTTGCTTCATAAACGCTCTTCCATCGAAGATAGCCTTCTTTATCAAGATAGAGAGACATGCAGAATTGGCAGATGCACAAGAATAGGCATCGAGTTGGAGGATAATATGATTACTTTCAACTTGATGAAAATAAATTCTATCAAAGCTCTATCTTAGTAATAGTACCAGCCAAAGAGAAATGATTTTCAGCCACGGTTGCTAGCACCTCCACCGAGACCAATGATTGAAGCTACACAAAAAGCGATATTTTGTTCTTTTCATGACACCGATGCACATACCGGCTCTACATGTCCTAAAAATTTAAGAATGAATCAGATTATGGGATATACTAAAGCTGCACCCAGTTCTAGTTTTGTTCGTACATCAAGTTTGAATGTTGTCTCACCACAGACAAACAACTTCGATGGCAACTCCATAGCGGGATATTTTGAAACCCATTATTGAAGAACAAGAAGACCTTTGCCACTACTCTCTTGATGTAAATCAAAGAAGACCTTCAATGCCTGTGTTTACAAGTGCTCTCCACTTGAAAGTGTAGAAGGAAGAAGAAGAAAGGCCAAGTGCTGAAGAGCAAGCTAAGGAAGCAGTTGCTCAAGACCCATCCTTAACAAATTTTGATATTGTAAACTCCATGATGAAGAATAAGGTGCAGATTTCACAACTGGAGTATCTTCATGATCATCCTGAGCAGCTGGATAGAATAATACAACATGTAAAGAAAGAAGCTTCAATGCAGCCTACATTGCTCGAGTCATTTGTTCCAGTAAAAGAAAATCCTAAACCTTTCTATATATCTTTGTATATAGGAGGATTCAAATTGAGAAATTGTATCATTGATTCAGGAGCCTCAGACAACATCATGCCTCTACAAGTGATGAATGCATTGGGACTCTCATGCATAGAAACTCAGGATGAGTGTTATTCACTTGAATCTAAGTCAGTGTCATTGGTTGGACAATTGGAGGACACTCAAGTGAGGTTGGTAGCTTTCCCAAAGAAAAAGATAAAGATGAATATTCTAGTGGTTGATATTCTAGCTAGCTACGGGATGTTATTGAGTTGGAGCTTTTGTAGAGACCTTGGTGGTGCAATGCAGTTAGACTGGTCGGCCACAACCATTCTTGTGAAGGAAGGTAGAGTCAAGATAGAACCTGAGCCCAGATCATAGTTCATAGTGGTGAAAATTCCAACCCTCCCAGCCCAGCTATATCAAGAAACAAGTCTTGGTAATTGTGTAACGCTGTCAGAAATAGAAATTGAAGACCAGAAAATTGCTTGTTCTGAAAGAAGACTGACAGAGGATACAAAGTTATGGACAATGCATTTAGATGGGGATTTTTCAGCTGTAGGGTCAAAAGAAGGGAAAATGATCATCTACCCTAAAGAATTGTTGCAATTGGAATTCACTGAAGCTGAAAAAGAGGTGCTTTTGTTAGGCCTCAAAAATGCAAAAGACATGGGAATTGAACTCCTATGTGTCAAAGGGGATGTGGAGCTAACCGATGAACCAATCAAAGGATATTTCCAGGTCAAAAAGGATCACCTACAACACTATATAAATCGAGTTTGGAAAGCAATAGATTGGTTTGAAGAGATTGACATCAAAGACATCCTGAAGATCGACAACAAAGACATCCCAAAGATGAACGACGACAAATTTGGTGACTCGGCGGTACCTGCCTCCTTCCTTGCATCGTATTTTAACTTTTGGCAAGGAGCCTTTGCTTGGGCATATGAAGATATGAGTCAAGGTGCCTCTTCTTGGATATATGAAGATATGAGAATATTCATCCTGAAAGTTTTGTTTCCTGCGATACCAATGAGAAGAGAATTGAAGCCTTTCAGGCAGAAATGACATCCTTTCAATAAATTTTTCTTTTTGTTTTCATAATGTGTTTCCCTTATCTATAATTTTTCCCTTCATAATGTTGTGTTTCCCTTTCCCGTAATAGTTATGTCATGTTTTAGGTGATTAGGCATCTTGTTTTAGGTGATTTCTAGGAAAGTCCAACTATTAGGTGATTCTAGGAAGTCTAGTCACAGGTGATTCTTAGGGAAAGTTTTGCAAATAGGTGATTAGGATGTGATGCTGACTCCACTGCCCAATGGAAGAGGCACTGGTCTAAGCTGAAAATCCAAAGATTCTACGGTTCTCCTATGTCGAAAGTATCCGACATGGTCCCCAAACGGAGCCAATGTTGTACCCCAAATTAAAAAAATTGCTACACTTAGGCATTTTGAAGAAATGAGTCCAAATACTGTTAAAATCTGTCAAAAAGGTCAAAATTGGGGTTTGTGTGTCTTGAATAGGGGTCAAAAACTTGAAATTTTCAAAATTCGACAATCTGGGTCAGTTCAGAATGATCAAACCTACAATACCCACATTTCAGTTTTTCATCCCTAAATTTTAGGAAAATTTCTATTTTTAGCAGTTTTCTAAAAACAAAAACTTTTTTTGGTCTTTTTTGGGTTTCTTAAGAAACGGATACTTGTAAAATTTTCTAAAAATAGAAATTTTGGCTTTTAGGGTTAAGACTGATTTTGATTGGCTTAAAATACTTCCTCGTCAGGTTGGTGCAATCAGAATCACAAAAAGATTAGTTTTACCCTATTGGGTCTATTCTACTTTTTCATAAGCTTTTTCTTGAGAACCAAGGTCATCAATGGAGGTGAGTCAGCTGCCAGGTGTAAGAATCAGATGTTCAAGTGTCAAACAAAAGCCATCAATGAGGAACATGCATGAAAAATGATGAACGGAGAAAGGAAGATTGAAATTTTGAAAAATACAAAAAATTGACTAAGGTTAGTGAATCCAGGCGCCCCTGCTCAGTTTGGGCGCCCATACTTCAATGCCTTAGAAAAAAAAATTGTTCCAGCGATCACCAACAGTTAAGGCACATCAAACGAGGTAGAAGTTGAAAATTGCATAAAAAATGGTTGTCTGCCAGCCATGGGCGCCCCTGAAGGAGAATGGTGCCCAGCTCTTCAAGGGATCAAATGTCAGAGTTAGGGTTTCTGCCTCTAAACCATTGTTGCTCAGAATCCTCCCCAGTCTACAGTGAATCAATTAGTGCTATCATTTGACCATGCAGTCAACCAGAATCTTAGATCAAAAGAAGAAGTCTTGAAGAAGTAGCAAATTGGAAAGGTTGAAAAACGTGAAAAAATGACTAAGTTTGGGAGTGTTGGGCACCCCATGCAATCAAGGGCGCCCAAGGATTTGAGTGCTCAAAAGATAAAATTAGGGTTTGAAGTCCCCAACAACTTTTCTCCAGATTCAGTCCAGCTCTGCAATGGATTCAACGTCGAGCTCGTCAGATTTGTTCATCGTCAGATATCACAAAATGATCAGAGGGGTAAAATTGTGCAGAATGAAGAAAATCAAAAGCAAAGACGAAAATTCTTAAAAATTGACTAACTCTGGTGAAGTTGGGCGCCCCAGAAGAAGAAGGGTGCCCAAGCTTTTGAAGATCCAAATCTTTTTCGGAGACATCACTCCTAAGAGACCTCCCTCAAAATCTTCTCAGCTATCCGACGAGTCTAGCCATCAGCCTATCGGAGCTTTGGATCATCTGAAATGGTCAGATCATCTGAAGGGGAAGGGATAGTATAGAAATCTAAAAAATGTGAAAAATGGTTAAGTCAGGTGATCATGGGCGCCCCTGGAGAAGATAAGCGCCTAGGTTTTTGAGACCTTAGATGGCAGTTTTGGCAGTTGCAGTCTCCGGGATCCTCTCGTCAAACTTTGCCAAGCTATGCAACGGAGCATTTAGTTAGTTCACCAGACCTCTTGAACTCCCGAAGTTGAAGATTCGTCAAAAGATCAAGAAAACACAGAAGGTTAAAATTTGTGAAATAAAAACTAACACTGGTGAAGATGGGCGCCCTTGAAGAAGAAGGGTGCCCAACATTTTGAGGGGTCTAATGAATCTTTTATGAAATTTTTCCTCCAAGACAACTTTGTCAGATCTACTCCAGCTCCGCGATGAGATCCTCCACCAGTTCACAGGATACTCTAAGTACTTAGAAATCAAAGATCAACGGGAGGTAAAAATCAAACAAAAAAGTTGAAAATTCAAGAAATTTGACTAAGTCTGCTAGGAAAAAGCGCCCTAGGCTAAGAAGGGTGCCCAAGGCTCAATGCCTTAGTCACTTTTTCCAAAATATTAAATTTTTAATCTTTCGACATTCAAACAACGTCTACATTCAACGAACCTGTCCGGGATTGGCTCTGAAAGATTTAAAAGCAAATGAAAGCAGATTTTTCTCAACCACAACTTATTCAAAGAAGATTTTGTCTTTCATTATTTATTTTTTGAAGGTTGAAGTCCAGAGCATGAATATTTTCTCTTTTTCCTCAATGAAGATTTGAAGACCCAAACGACATGCTTTTTCGGTGTTCTTCGTGTTTCTGAGACTAGTGAGCAAAAAGTAATGCTTTTTCATAATCCAAACTTCTAGGGCGTTGCTCTTTCAAAACAACCACTGAGCTTTCTCTGTTTCTGATCACATGGGTCTCTCTGCTTTTTTGTCCTCTTGAGCATTGAGAAATTTTTCCCTCTTCTACAAACTACTTTTTTAGGATGGATTTAGCTTTTTCAGTTTCCAAGCATCTAGGTTTCTCCGGAACATGATTTTCTACAAAACCCAGGTCACAACTTTTTTGGAGAAATTTATTTTTCAAAGACAGAGCAACATTCTATTTTTAGCAGCATTCTCCACTCGAAAAACAAGAAATAAATCATCTTTTTGGCAGATATGGTTGGGATTCAAAGTGACGATCTTCTAGAAGATTTCTTTCTATTTTCATCTCCATTCTTATCCATTCTTTGAAGAAGAAGGATATCGAGTTGTAATGAGTTGGTGCTTTCCTTGTTTTTAGGTTTTCATAGGTGTTAGATGTTTATCCTCTTTAGGTTTAGAAATAAAGCTTGCATGTTGGCAAGTAGTAGTTGTAAAAGCAAGGAGATTTTAGGGTTCCCTACTCCTCTACTTGTGTATAAATAAGAGCAGCCTTTGCTCATTTTTTTTTAGCCATACTAGTGATAACAACACACAAGTGCCTTTAGTGCCTTCTTTTTGTTGTTCAGTGTTGTTCAGAACCTTGCTCGTGATAACAAAATTGTTGAGCCTATGCCTTCATGTTTGTTATTGATTAGTGTCAATTCACTTTGTGTAAAATGCAAGTTTGCATGCCTCCTTAGCTGAAAATCCTTGTTTAGTGCATGTGTTTTGTGTCAATTGTAATATGGTTGATCGCATGTTGCAAGTATTTTGCTACAACTTGTTGTCCCAGAATTGTAACCTTTGTGCTCGAAGTGTGGGATAATAAAATATTGAAGCTTGATTTGCTACCCTTGATATAAAGTCTCATATTTCCTTTATTGTGTAATACTTATATGATCTCCTTTTTCAGCTTACATTGAAATTCAGTAGATGTATGTTGAGAATAGTTTATTTAAGTATCTTTGTCAGAAAATCAATCTTGTCCATTTCTTAACTCTCTTGCTCTACGTTTACTTGAGATGATAGAAACATCTTTAGCATAAGTTAGTTGTAGTTGTTAAGTTTCATTTAAGGGAAAACCTCAGCTGCAACATCTAGAGTTCGATAACCTTGTGTTGTCGCAGCTGAACCAAAAAGATAGGAAAAATTAGGTTAGTTTACTTTCTTTATGCAACTCAGCAAAAGAGGGAGCTTCCCCTCCTAATTTGAAGAACAGTTTACTGCACATAGCTGTTTGTTTCCAAAACGCATTCCAAAGGTTCGATTTGAAATTCCAACAGATCGAAAGACAGATCAAACATGTTAAATCAAAGAATCTAAGCTAAGATTAACATGTATAAAACAACGTAGCATTACCATCCTGTAGAGGAGTGTATTCGCTTGATGTTGGGTTGTTCTTATCACCGCAAAGCCTCCAAAATTCGTGTGCAAAAGCTTGATGAGTGATACTTTTGGTTGGTTGATCAAAGAAAATGGTGAATCTTTTTCGATGGTGTTCTTGACAGTACTTCATTGCTCAATGTATGTTGATTCTTCCATCCCTTTTTGTGAGGAAAGGGGTTTCTTATATAGAAAATAGATTTGAAATGGATGATCAAGATCGTTTTGAAGAATATCCAGATCAATGGTTGGAGTGTGTTGAGAGGAATTAGACATGAGAAAATAATGCAAAGTGGATTGCACAATTTGGGTGATTGAGAAATAGATTCGCTAGTCAAGGATGTGATTAATCAATTAACAAAATAGATTGATCAGTCAAGATTGTGATGGCCTAGTTAGGAATGTGATTGATTATTTAACAAAATAGATTGTTCAATTAACAATTTGGATTGATTAGTTAACGAACTAGATTGCTGAGTCAGCAATCATAATTTTCTCAATCATAAAGTGGGTGAGGAATATGAATTAATTGATTTAATTCATTCATTCATTTTTGGAGTTGAACATGCAAATTAAGTTTGACTTTGCAAACAAAGTTGCATTAGTTTGATTTAATTTTTGATAATTTATTTGAATAGTTTGATTTAATTATTCAAATTTTTGGAGGGAAAGTGTTGTAATTAAATTATTAGTTAATAATTTAATCAAATTAAAGGAATAAGGTGATTTATTAACGTAATTAAATAGTTGGAATTATTTAATCAATCGGGATGAAATAAATTGAGATTAGGACTTTATTAAATAAATGTGATTTATTTAATTGGTCGAAATGATGAAATGTGAATTATCAAATAATGTTATTTTATTTAATTAATTGAAAAATTAGGGTTTTTAGGACTATTAAATAAATGAAATTTATTTAATTTATTCAAAATGATGAAAAACGAAATTAATTAAATAATATTGTATTATTCAATTAATAGAGGAATTAGGGTTTTTGATGTTGTTTTGATGTGGTGCAATGTGGGGATGTTGTGAGATGATTCTAAGATGATCTGAAATGATTTGAGACATTATGGGATGATTTTGAGATGATTTGAGACATTACGAGATGATTCTAAGCCATTTTGGGGTGATTTTGAGATGTTCCAAGACATTACGGGATGATTCTAGGCCATTATGAGATGTTACAAGATGATTTCAATTCATTTTGATATGTTGCGAGATGATTCCAAGTCATTTTGAGATGCTACGGGATGATTCTGAGTCATTCTAAGATGTTACAAGATGATTAGAGATGATGTTCCATATCGTTTCATGTTGTTTGAGGTTGTTCAATTTTTTTTAATGTTGTTCGATGTTGTTCAGTGTTGTTCGATGTTGTTCAAGGTGTGTGATAGGTGTCAAGTCAATTTTACATTTCTACATTTTTCCCCTCTTTGATACAAAGTACTGGTTGCTTTGTTTCAAAGATTCTATTTTTAAGATCAAGTTTTTTTGAAAAAAAATTATGCCCCACTATGCCTTGACATTCATTGGAATGGTGGTAGGACTCTATTTTTCCCCCTCGAGAGGTTGACCAAAAATTTCAAGCTTTGAGGTCAGGCTCTTGATACTATTATATTGTTGTTTCGATGTTTTCAGATGAAATGTTATATCTCAATGTGCATTGTTTCTTGTTCTGATGTTTTCAGAGATTCTAATTTCAAAGTAGGAAGATTCCCTAGGTGTATTTAGGGTTTCCTAGATGAAATTAGGGTTTCCTTGAGGTGTTATATAGGAAATTTGTCTTCAAATTGGGTCATTTGTGCTTTTTTCATCTTGCTAATTCTTATCTCTGGATTCCACATTCTATCAATTGTTGAGGGAGAATGTCGAGATTCGAGGTTTCCCCACATCATTCTGAGCTCATTCGAGAGTATAGATGACCTTCAAGCATCATTGGCCTAGTATGTACCTTCTTTCCTTTCACTTTCATCATGTTTTCATTCTTGTTTTGCATGTGCAAAGTCCTGTCAGTAAATAATGTTGTTTTTGAGACTCCTGCATAGTTGCATCAGTTTTGGCACTTTTGTCATGTGAAAATTATGCTTTTGTCCAAAATTTGTGCTATTGTCATAAAATTGTGCTATTGTTTCATGAAATTATCTTGAAACTATGCAGTTGTCTGAAAATTGTGCCTTTGTTCTAAAACTGTGCTTTTATCCTGAACTTGCGCTATTGTTTTTGTGCACTATTGTCCTAAAGCTGCACTTTTGTCTAGCTTTTATTGAGTATTTGTCCCACAACCTATAATGTGGCTCTCCTTATATCATTTTCCTTTTAGTATTGTTCTAAACCCTAGCATGTGTTTATTTATCATCATAAATTTCATTTGTCATCATGCTTGTGTTGTTTTGTTTTTCTTTGAATGTTTAGAGTGAAACCCTAACATCCTATTTTATAACAATCGTAGGCGAGTCTCCGACCACTTATGATGAGAGAGAGACATCCCCGTCACTTGTTCGATCTGATTTTACATTTCGGTGCATTGGAGTGGGACTTTCTTGACGTTGTGGGATTACATTATATCTATTACATGCCCCCGATCAGTTACCATACGACAATGTTGATCACTCTTGCGGAGAGGTGGCACTCTGAGATGTCCTCTTTTCATTTTCCTATAGGGGATTCAACTATTACTCTCGAGGATGTGTAGAGGATTCTTCATCTTCCTATTCATGGTGAGCTTGTTATGTACCAGGTTCGATGAGGTACCCACACTATGCAGCATTTTTTAGGTGTGGCACACATGGATGTTCATGATACAAAGATTGATTTCTCTGATTATTCTGACTGTGCAAACCCTATCGTTCTTGTCCTTTGTGGCTTGGTATCAAGATTGGTTGTTCTTGATAGATGAGGTCGATGTTTTGTAGTGGGTTGGGGTACATGTATTAAGAGTATGCTAGAGCATGGTACGAGATATTCTTGGGGTGCTTGTTTTCTTGCCCATCTTTATCGAGATATGCACAAGGTGGTGTATCAAGGTGGGAGGTCATTGTCTACAGGTGTATCACTTTTGCATGTTTGGGCATGGGAGCATATTGTAGTGACTCATCTAGATTGGATTTAGGATCATTCTTTGGATGATCCATACTCTTATCATTATGGGGACTTTATGCACTACACCTTGCCTAGGGACCTACATTATTGGCATTGTTTGTTTGATGAGATGCTTGGTTTTGTATGGAGACCTTATATGAGCTGTGAGGTTTGGCCAAAGGATGTGGATTAGCTTGTGTACTACCTGACAGACCTGTTGGTTGGTTGGTCATTCGTTATCTATCATAGAGCATTATCTACCAGACCGAGTATGTTGCCTGTTTGGGGAGAGATAGGGGCAGGTTCCTAATACGTATGAGGCTTAGTTTGGTCAGACTTGTCAGGAGCTCTATGTATGGGGTATCCAAGTTGATGTAGATACTGTTATTGTCGAGTTTGGAGAACTTGCCTCAGTTGGTTGGGGTTGGTTGGTTGGAGTTGAAGATCCAAGTAATACTCATGATTATGAGGAGTGGTGGGCATGACGTAGGCCTTTAAGGCTTACTGATACTAGAGGTGATCCCATTCTAGGTAGAGCAGGCATTATAGATTGTCATAGGGAGCGATAGAACACTAAGGTTCTTGCAGAGAAATTGGATCGAACTAGACATGATGAGGCACAAGATATTTAGGATGAGTGAGTGCCTCCTGCACAGGCTCAAAGATAGGTTCTAGATCCTCCTCCACCAGCTAGGGATGTTGATCTATTGCTAGCTCAGATGACTTTGGACAGAGATGTAGAGATTGTGTAGCGACAGGTTGTAGAGGCTTTGGTAGACACTCTGAGGGTGGAGCGAGATATTGTGATTGGTAGACGACATGCTGCTGAGGCTCAAGTAGTATTACTGATAAAATAGATACTCTTTGGGTAGATCGAGAGAGTGATATTGGTAGACAGCATGTTACAGAGGCTCAAGTATTATTACTGATAGTAGAGAGAGATAATATTCGAGTAGAGCATGGTAGTATGCACATTGAACAAGATCAGTATCTATAATAATTCACCTATTATCAGACCTTATATGATGCTAGAGTTCCTAGGGCCTCTCAGTGTCCATGGTTTGGGGAGGAAAGTGCTACGAGTGATGGCGGTGGCGGTGCTGGTGTCGGTGTACATGATCATTCTGTGAGACAACCAAATCACTTTGGTTTTCATTAGTGTTTTATTTGTCCTATTGGGGTCTTACTATTTTTGGTACTTGATCTTCATGTTGTTTCATGGTACAGAGGCATTTTGTAGACATATTTGTTATATACATTCATTGGTCTAGTTGAGACCTAATATATATGTTATGATTTTGTATTTTCCTATCACACTTGTGTCACTGCGAATGATGATATATTCCCTTTTTGACAATGATATATATGAGATATACCTTCTTTGATTCAGCCTTATTTTATGTTTATGTAATGGTGATATATGATGGTGTATGTTTATATGTATTTTTGTGCTTTTCTAATGTATGAATTTGATGTGGATGAATGAATCATACTTTGTCTCATATTATGATGTGATGTATTTTGATAAATGAATGCCCCATACATGATACATGGTGTTTCTAATTGGTTTATTATCATCATGATATGTATTGAGAACATTTTTGGATGCAGTATGGATATGGTTATGATGATGTTTGTTACTTAGTAGAAATATGATAATGGATAGAATTGATGATTTGCTTTTGCTTCTCTTTAGAGACTTCACAATTTGAAAAACACTTTTTGATGTAGCAAACAGATACGATGCATCAGGATATGAATTACCTAGGTGAATTTGTATCTATTGCGTGAAATTTGACTCTACAAACAAATAGTATCTTTGTTCATAATAGACATACAAAAACTTTGTTTAAAGTATGGGGGGGTTGCGTGAAAAATGTTTCAGACCACTCACATAGAGAGGTATATAACACCTAACATGTAATTGCTTCACGAATTTTTTTAATACAACTTCTATACATAATAAAGCAAGTATTCACCATGGTAATATTACAAAAATATCTTACAAAGAGAAAATCGAAATGACACTCAATTTCCCCCATTCCTTCTTCTCTAAATCCCTATAAACATCCTTGAGAGATCCTAGGAATGAGTCAATAAAATAAATCACAAAAAGTAGGACCACAAAAAGATAAAAAAAAAGTTGCAATATCACTTGTCCTATCTGTTTAGGTGCATCTATTATCTAGTGTTGATCATGTCTATCGTAGGAATGGATTCATTGAGGCATATCTTAGGATGTTGTTGGGATTTGTTTTAAAAGATAGATAGTTGATACTTTGGCATTGTTTTTGTCTATTTATAGTCAACTCTTATGAAATTATTTTTCCTTGAAAGTTCTAGTTGTTGATGTTTTCTTTATTTTTTTGTTTGTTTTGTCAAAGGGTGATTGGGATGATTTGTTTATTATGTGTGAAATGTTAATTGTGGATGTTGATTTCGGGATGGGTCTTTTTTTTATTTTCTAAGTTTTTATGATGCTATTTTTGTTTTGTTTTTAGGGGACTAACCTAGGGCCTTGGGGGCTCATTAAAGATAAGCCTTGCCTATGTTGTAGATGCAAGGGCTCATAGTTCACTTGGTTTAACCTTTTATGTTTTGTGAATGTTTTTGGATATTGTATGTTGTATATGTTTTTAGGATTTTATATTTTTATTAACTAAGTTGAAATAAAGCATGCTGGAAACCTAAGGGGACTAACCTAGGGTCTCGAGGGCTAAAAAATCCTTGCCTATGTTGTAAACACAGAGACCACATAGTTCGACCATTTCACTCAAAGCATGAATTATTTTTGGGTAAACAACATCAATAGCATGGATTGGTATCCCATTTTTGTGTCTAGAGGATATGTTGTGGGAAATTCACTTGAACTAGCTGTGAGGTTCAAGCGAATGTTGATATCTTAGATTGTTTGAGTGAAGGAGCAACCCAATGATGTTTGTTTTGTTTTGATGTTTTCCACATGTTTTTTTATCTTTGTTGTTTTCTAGTGTTTTTGACTTTTGTTGTTTTCTGACCATGATTAAATTCTGCAAGATCTAATCCATGAAAAGCTTCCAGAAGTTTCCCCCAATAAAATGACATCTTAATTAGTGACAAGCCACGGTTGGACACATGATTCATGAAATGGATAGGTGGATGCTATGAAAAAGTGTTGATAGATAATAATGCATGTTTTATTCATACATAGCGCCTATTTACTAGGTTTCACTATGGTACTTGTTCTAGGAGTGCCACAAAGTGGTTTTCACTCAAAGAACATTTTATTTCTCTTTACTAATTTTCTTGCTTTTTTAATATATTTTTTCTCTTTTTTCCATTTTTTTGGATTTTTACCCTTTTTTCTCGGGGTATTCTGACACATTTCATGTATAGAATTTCTTGAGGTGGTTGTTGTTCAACAATTCGGCTAGAGGTTCTCCTTCAAGGGTAGCCAACTAATATGCCCCAGAGCCATAATTTTTTGTTATGATGAATGTGCCTATCCAGTTAGGTTCAAATTTACCCTTGTCGTCTTGATTCAATTATATCTTCTGATTCTCCTTGAAGACTAAGTCACCAACTTGAAAGTTTCTATCTTTGATTCTCTTGTCATAGCTTTGTTTGAGCCGATTGTGATAAACCTGCAGATGATTTAACGCACTCAAAGGCCTTTCATCTAGGAGCTCAAATTCATTCAATTTGGATACCTTGTATTCTTTGTTGCTTATCATGCCTTTTAGTGAGACTCACAATGAGGGGATTTCATCCTCGATAGGTAACACAGCTTCTAATCTGTAACCAAGGAAAAAGGTGTAGCTCTAGTAGGTGTGTAGATGTTGGTTCGATATGCCCATAAGATTGGGTTTAGCTGCAAATTCCAATCACAACTATCTTCATTGATAATCTTTTTTAATATTTTTAGGATTATTTTATTGGATGCCTCTACTTGATCATTTCCTTGAGGATAGTAGGGCATAGAAAATCTATGTTGGATAGAGAATTTGGAACAAAGTTCTTGTACATCCTGATTCTTGAATGGGGTGATATTGTTTGTTACAATTATCTGTGGGATTCCATACCTACAAATGAGATAATTCAAAATGAATTTTGATATTTGTTTGCAGGTGATATAGGTCAATGGATTTTCCTATGTCCATTTAGTGAAGTATTTTGTTGCGGTGATAATGAATTTATACCAGTTGGATGAAGCGGGTGATATTTTACCTACCAAGTCTAATCCCCATTGCAAAAAATTGCATGGCATTGTGATAGGTCTCAACTCTTGTGCTGGTGCATGAACTAGATTACCGTGTTGCTGACATTGTCAACACCTTCTAGAATGTTGAATGCAATATTGCTCCATGGAAGGCCAATAGTACCCAACTTTGAGTATCTTTTGGACTAAGTTAGGTCCACTAGAGTGGGATCCACAAATACCTTCGTGCACCTCTTGTAAGGTCATTTGTTCTTCTTTTGTGTTAAATACCATCTAGGCTACGATGGTATAGGGTTTCTCCTAAGATCATAAAATGGGAGGTTCTACGGGTGAAGGTTTTATTTTGAGCAGCTATTAAGTCAAGTGGTATGATATTGTTCTAGATATAGTCAAAAGTATCTTTGTACCATGGGGAGTTAGGACCAACAACAACACATACCATTTCTAATTTTGGGATGTCGAATGCCAGAACCAGTATTTTTTCCATGAGGAATTCATATTTAGGCACATTCTAAAGAATATCAAGCAGAAATCATATTGTGGCCATTACATCAGCAACTCTGTTATTAATCTAAGGAACTTATTCAAATGTTATTTTGATGAAATACTCTTTGAATCTATCTACCATTCTTTTTTCTGGTAGAAATTTGTCATCTTTTGTTTGGAATTCATCATTCACCTGTCTGATGACTAGTTGGGAGTCTCCAAAGACATGTAGCTCTTTTATTCTCCATTTGATCACCATTTTGAGCCCTGTAATAAGAGCTTCATACTCTGAGATGTTGTTTGTGCAAGGGAATTCAATCTTGTAGGCCTTGGGTATACTATCTCCCTATGGTGTGAGAAATAAAATACCTACTGCTAAACCATGTTGAGTATGGGACCCATCAAATTATAGATTCCATTGCCCTATCTATTTTGTTATCAATAAACTCTCATCTAGAAAATCCATTGTGAGAGGTTTATAATCATCTATGGGTGCTTCGTCCAATTGGTCTGCTATGACTTGTCCCTTTATAGCTCTCTCATCTATGTACTCTATATCAAATTCACTCAGGGTCATCAATCATTTGGATATTTGACCTGTTAAGGTTGCTTAAGCTAGTAAATATTTGAGTGGGTCCACCTTTGATATTAATTTCACTTTTATATTTAAGATATAATGTCTCAACTTTTATGCTGAAAAAATGACTGAGAGATAGCCTCTTTCAATGGCTGAATAGTTTAGTTCATATCCCACCAGTGTTCTACTGATGTAGGAGACTGTTCTTTCTTTATTGTTATCATCTAGTTGTGCCAAGAGAGCTCCCAATGTTTCCTGTATGGTAGACACATAAAGTATCATCTCCTTTTCTAGAATTGGTGGCATGAGTATAGGAGTAAGTAGATACTCCTTGACTTGATGGAATTATTGGTCACATCTCATATCCCACTTGAAGTTGATGTATTTGTGAAGGAGATGAGTGAAAGGGTGGCATTTATTTGCGAGTTGTGTGATAAATCACCTGATTGATTGTAGCTTCCCTTGTAGGCTCCTCGGTTGTTTGAGTGTCTTTCGTAGAGGCATCTTCATTATAGCTTTTACCTTGGTAGGATCCACCTCTAGCCCTCTTCTTGACACTATGTACCGTAATATTTTTCAATAGATTACTCTGAACACACATTTCTTAGGGTTGAGTCTCATATTGTACTGTTCTAATTGATCAAATACCCTTGCTAGGTTTTTCAATGATATGCCCTTTTGATTGACTTTTCTAGGATTTCATCCACATAGTCCTCAATGATTATGTGTAGCATGTCATGGAATATGATCATCATCGCTCTTTGATAAGTTGCTCCTGCATTCTTTAGGCCAAAAGGCATTACATTCCAACTGAAAGTTCCCCAAGCACAAGTGAATGCTATTTTATGTTGGTCATCTGGAGAGATCTTTATCTAGTTATATCCAGAGAAACCATCCATTAAGGATAGCATCTCATGCCATGTTGTTAGATCTACAATCATGTCAATGCTCGATAACATAAATTCATCTTTTGGATAGGCCTTGTTCAAGTTTCTAAATTTTGTACATATCCTTATTCCCCTATTAGGTTTGGAAACTAGTACTAGATTTGATATCTATTGTGGATAGTCGATGGGTATAATAAATCCCACATCTAGTAGCTTCTTTAGTTCTACCTTTACCAGTAATGCTATCTAGGGATGCATTTTTTTGAGTTTTTGCTTGATAGGATTTTCTTCAGGGATGATAGCTAGATGATGTACCACTAATGTTGGATCTAGTACAGGCATGTCAGCATAGGTCCAGACAAATTTTACCTTTCTCTCATTGATGAACGTTGTGAAATTTTCTTTCTCCTCAGGATCAAGTGATGATGCATGGTATGTTATCTTTGGGTCCTTTGTTATACCAACATTTATGGATTATGTTTCTTTTACAAGGAGTGTTGATCTTTCTTGATATTTTGATATGGGGAGATTGAATCCTCCATCCTCGGGTGCTATTGGGAGGTTTTCACCTTTAGATGCATCCTTTATTTTTCTCTTTTCTGGATTTGATAGAGCCATAGTGTGGTTTTCTCTAGGGGATCAAATCTTTATGCTTTTTCTTTCATTTTTGTGACTGGAAAATTCAATCTCTCCATCAAAGTATGCCTCTTGTTCTAGTTCCATGATGAACCCTGATTTGTGATCTCCTACTGGTATGTCTGTTTGAAGCCCCATGAACTTTGCGATGGCCTCATCATTTTGGAATTGATCCAAAACAGGTGTATGTTGTGTTGATCCCAATCTTTGAGTTGTGGGTAACAGAGTGGGAGACTTATCATATTGGTCTTCAAAGCTTACAAAATTAGGTGAAAGGGTCAATATGGCTCTGGTGTCTTTTTCCCATTGGATATCTAGGTCATCATTACTAGAGTTAGGGGAATCATATCTTGTGATGAAGGAAGGATAATCCCATTCATATTCATTAGAGTTCGTTTTAGAATGGTAATAGATGTTGGGAATGGTTTCCATGTATTGGAGAGGGAATATATCAATTCTAAAGTTGTCGAATAAGTATTCAATGGGTAATTTGTTGTCCATGAGCATAATAAAAGGAATGGAAGGCTATATCATTTCTAGGAACATGTTGGATTTTATTGTATTTCTCCTCCAATTTCACACAAAAATGGAAAGGTTCAGGATCAGCATATAGTGTTACTTCCTTTCCTTCATGGGGAAACTTTAGGGATTGATGGAAGGTGGAGGGGACTACTTGTAATGCATGGATCCAAGGGTGTCCTAGGAGTAGGTTGTATGGCAACTTGAGATCCAGTACTTGACAAGTAGTTTATGTTACTAATAGTCCTATCTGCACCAAAAACTTGACTGTTCCTTCAGAATTTATCTCTAAGTCATCATAAGCCCTTATGGTGATACTCTTTCCTTTGTCAATCACGTCATTAGAATACCCTAGCTGTTTTATGAATTTTAAGGTATAGATGTTTAAACCTGCACCATTATCTATCAATACCCTTTTGACCATAGTCTTATGAACACCAACCTCTATGTATAGAGCTTGATTGTGGAATGTTATTTGTGGTAAATCTTTCTCTAAAAAGACTAAGTGATTACTCACAGTTATTTTTCCAACCATGGCTTGGAAATGAATGGGATCAAGGTCATTAGGGACTGACATTTCCAATGCTTTTTCCAATATATCCCTATATGCAAGTGATAGTTTTAACAATTATAAGATTGAGATGAGGGTGGGTGTCTTCTACAACTGTTCGATAATGCTATAGTCACTTGGTGACTTAATTATGGGTTTGGGAGGTACTCCCTGTATTGTAACTCTTCCATAATGGGTAGTTATGTTGCATTTGTTGTCTCCTCCTTGTATCATTACTATGTTTTCCCTATTGTCATCAACTTGTGAGAGGGTTCCTAAAATTGTGTCATTGTATGTGTAATTAGCATTATGGTACTCTTGTCCCTTTCCTTTATCATTCCTCTTAGCATGGTTTTGGATCGTGTTTGAGTATATTTGTAGGTTCTTGTTCTAGGACGATGATCAACATCTACTTCCCCTTTGTCAATCAAGTCCTAAATGATATGTTTGAGGTGCATGCAATTGTTAGTCGTATGTCCTTTGATCATATGGAAAACACATAATTCTTTCTCATTGTACCATGGTGTCTTAAAGCTAGGTTCCTTATAGTTTGGGCAGTCGTTTGTTTTGATGAAGTTTTGTTGTACTAGTTTGTGCATAATTGTCTCAAGTATCTCACCTAATACAGTAAATTGCCTCCTAGGTTGATCATATTGCCTTTGTTTCCCTCCCTGATTTGTCTATTGTTTTACAACCTGATTGTTCTTGGGATAGGTAATTTGGTTGCTTTGTGTGTTGTTAGGACCATAGTTTGTTTGTGCCACCTGTGGTTTTTTTTTATTTGTTTTTTGTATGTTCCATATTGCTCTAGCGTCTACCACTCCATCGTTTCTAACGTTCTTGTTTTTAGCCTAGATTTTGGGTTTCTCATTTGAACTAGAGGGACTATCTTTTGAGTTGTTTGTTTTTAAAGTTCCTCTTTCTATGAGGGCTCTCTCAATGTGTAACCCCTTTTTTATTGTTTCTTCAAATTCTATAGGAAATAGCATAGTGAGTCGGTAGTTTATTTCGGGCAAGGCATTTGTGATGAAAATATCCACCAACTCCTTGTCTGGAATTGGGCCATTTGCATCGACTTGCTTTGTGTCTCCATCTCTACAGGTTGGAGGTGGAGGATTCTCCTAGGTTTGGTTTGATCGTGGATAGACTGGTGATGGTGGCATCTTGTTCTATGTTAAAATAGAAGTGGGTTATAAATTTGCTAGATAGCTCATCAAAAGTTTTGATTTCAGGTTGCAAATGGGTGAACCACTCCATAGCATGACTTGTAAGGCTACGTGGAAAGATCCTCATGAGATAGGAATCATTGTTCTATACCTCCATACATGATATTGAGAAGTCTTGTAAATGTTCTATTGGATCTCCTACTCCTTTGTACTTTCTTTCAAATCTAGGTATCTCAAAGTTTTTTGGAAAGGGTAGTGTTGTAATGGAACGATCAAATGGGAACAAACAAATTTCCTGCATGGTGTAGGTCTTCTTCTATTTTTCGATTTGCATATCTTCTATTTGTTGGGTGAAAATATCTAGCCTTAGTTCCATCTCTTTTTTGGGTACATGTGTTTGTGAAGGTTGCATTTGATAGCCTTGTTGTCCTACCATGTTTTGGTCATAGATCGAGTATTGTGAAGGTATAGGACCTTGATAGCCATATGGGATGTAAGGAGGGTTAATTCCTTTTTGTGTATAAGGAGGGTCAACTCCTTGTTGTTGGGGTGCAACATTTGGAGGCTTCCCTGGTGATTCGTTTGTGGGTGACCTTGTTGATAGGATGACTGAAAAAGGGTGCCATGTGGCACACCTTGTTTTGTAGGACTAAATTGAAGGTTACCTAGGTGATGTGTTGGCAGGATGCCTTGTTGTTGGGATGACTGAATTAGGGCACTCTGTGGCACACCTTGCTAGGTAGGACTAAAATGAATGTTACCCTAATGATGCGTTGGTGGGACACCTTATTGTTGGGACGACTGATTGAGGGAGCTTTGTGGCACACCCTACTGGGTAGGACTAAACTAAAGGTTACCTTGATGATGCATTAGCGGGACACCTTGTTGTTGGGATGATTGATTGTAGGGTGCTATGTGCCACGCCCTGTTGGGTAGTACTAAAATGAAGGCTACCCTAATAATACGTTGGCAAGACACATTATTGTTGTGATGATTGATTTGAGGGTGCTCTGTGGCACACCTTGCTAGGTAGGACTAAATTGAAGGTTACCCTGATGATGCATTGGCGGGACACCTTCTTGTTGGGATGAATAATTGAGGGTGCTTTGTGGTGTTATCAGACAATCTAGCAGCGCTTGATTCACGGATAACCCCCTTATGAAACTTTTTTATTTCATAGGTTTGTGTGTTCCAAGCATGCAAAATGAGGTAATTCTTCAATCACCCTCGACGTGTACTCCTTATGATCAAATTTTTTGTTTGAACATTTCTCAATCATCATCTTTCAAAAATATTTGAAACAAGTGTTTTCGTTAATTCCCTTTTGTCAGGAGTTAGTCATTTTTCCAATGGTGTAGGAGAACTGATTTTCAACACTCTTACACCACCCTTCACTTTAAAAGTATTAAATTTAGGTGTAGGAGTGCTTATTTTTAGTGCTCCTAGACCTAGGGTCTCTTCATTAGGTGCAAAAGCGATGATATCCACCACTTCTACACTTGTCTCTTCAATTTGTCTTTTGGTGCGCAAGCGGTGATTTTCACCTCTTTTGCACCTTTTTGCATGTTAACTCAAGCGTTTATGGCACAATTAATGTGCTTGAACTTAAGCTTCACCTAATCGTTTATCTAAAAAAATATGTCTTTTTGACTTTGTTTCATTCTATTTTTTCCTCCTCCTCCTTGCGCGGATCACTCTTCAAACTTCCTGCAACCTGATTTTGAAGATCTCTCCAAACATCAAGTTTGAGTTTCATCGCCATTTTGGCCAGGTCTATTGTTTCTTTCTTCATGTCTTTTCACCATCTGTTCATTTTTTAACTATCTTTATTTCTCTCTTCATGTTGTTTTGAAATTTTTTTATTTGGTTGGGGTTTTTATATTTTTCCATTCACTTTAGACATCCTCTACCTTCTATCCATATTCGATTTTTCTCTTTGTATTTTTGTTAGGTTTTGTTTGTGGTACTACACCCTAGGTTATTTTATCTCCACAAGGGTTTATCCTTCAACACTCTGTCTTTCTTTTGACCTTCAAGTGTATCACCCATGAGTGGTGAAATTTTGAATCCAAGCTTCATATTGTTTGAACAATCATCATTCTTAGGTGTTCAAGCAGTGATTTTCACCACTTGAACACAAAATCCCCCGAGTCATTCAAATTATCTGCCATCACACAAAGCAACTCGCTGGCTTTCTCAAGTGCTCAAGCAGTGAAATCACCACCTCAACACTAAAACTATCTTCAAAAACATTTGGTGTCAAAGCACTAAAAATCAGTGCTCCGACACCAAAAATAAAATTCCCCATGGTTTAGGAGCGTTGATTTTCAGCGCTTTGACACCTTAGATGAAACACAAGGTGCAGGAGCGATGATTTTGAGCGCTCCTACACCAAAAACTACTTTTTCTTCTTTACACCAAGAAACACCTCATTTCTCGATTTGAACTCTATTTTGCCGCTTATGCTCCTTTTCTTGTGCCTCATAGAAAAAATGTAGTTGCTCTAGATTACCTTGATCACTTCACGCTTTCCAACATTGCAATTTTATCATAACACCTGTTAATCCACTATCCTTGTAGTTCATATCAAGTTATCGTTGGGTGACCCTCGAAGGTGATAATTCTCCAGTCTTGACATATCTAAATGACAGCCAAAGAACCCCCTGTCGTCTTCCAAGAAAGAAGGCAAGATGAAATACAAGTATCAAGGTGTTTTTCCACCAACTATGGTGATCTCAAAGGTGGATGAAATTAAAGACACCGAAATTGGTCATCAAGACCTACAAGATTTTGTGAAGAGAATTCAAAATATGCCATTAGAAGATAACTTGAGATCCATTATTCATAGAAACTTGCATCTGGTGTCAGCATTTACAACTATCATTCACAACACAGAGTTCATGCTCCAAGTTGCCTCTCACAACATCTAAGAAGACAAAAGTGTGAGAGATTCCTCGGGTCAAGTCATAATGAGATTGGATCCTGAATTCTTCGACATTATTTTCAAAGTCCCACATATGGAACAATATGCACCGATCTCAATTCAACAATAAAAGGATATTTTTTTAAACAACTCTCAACAGTTGAAAACTCCTAGGCACTCAATTTCCAGATGGTCTAAAGGACTTGCTCGAAGTGAATTCAAAGAGGATGTTAGGGATATGGTTACTCTTTTGAGTTGGGTGAAGGGCTTGCCTCAATCATGCCATTTTCAAGATTGGATGTATGAATACATCCACATAATTAGGAGAAAGAAAGGTCATATAGATTAGGTGACTCAAATCAGTGATGAAATTCATGAGAAGTTGATCAATGTATCGACTAGTTTGAAATTCTATATGACTTCTTATTTGGTGTACATAGTTGCAGTTATGAGGTAATTCTCAGGTTTGTCTACAAAGGGAAATAGACACTTTGTACCTATATATAATTATTATTATCAATTGAATCTAAGAGAAAACTTCCTTTATTTCAGAAGAGTTACATATGCCTTCTTTTCAGCCATACTGTTTACTTTTGATCCAAAATTATGAAAAGAAAAGAATATCGGATGAGTCTTACAAAGTTGTTAGCAAATTTGGTTGTATCTTTTTGCAATTCCCAACTTTTACTTACCTAAGAGTGGGTTGCTATACTGGGTGTCCCTACATGTTTCCCAAGTATCCCTTAGATAAATGGATTATATTGGAGCTATCTAGATAACTTATTTTAGTTCACAAGGAATGAATGAGGATTCATAAACCATGGTTCAAGTTTCCACTCACTATTAGAAGGTATACTATTAAAGTATACAAAAGGCTATATCAGTCTATGTGAAAATGCAGGTATTGACCATAAGGACTTACAAGCATAGACATGACTTTGACTATCATGATTTGAAAAGGAAACTCAAGGCGAGTCATTGAAATCTCTATCATTTTGAATACATCTGGGGGAAATGCAAAGAGGAAGAGGACATTTACAGGATGGATTATTGTAGGTTAACCATAGAGTAGATTAGGGATCTTCGTGTTGGTGACCTACCAGAGGAATTCAAAGATTCTGGTGACATCATGAACATTGCCTATGATGAAAATGAAATCTCTAAGAGATCTTTGCCTCCCATTCAATGGTCTAGAGAGGAAAGTGTATCCATCACGGAAAGGCTCACCCCTGTATTATCCAACATAGTGGAATGGTTGCACAAGCATGTTTTCCAAATGAAATCTTTCAGGACAGAATCAGAAGGAGAGGTACCTGGAGCAAAAGCCAACTGACAATGGGAACTCTACACAAAAGACAAGCATGCGGCTACTCCCTCTTCTTCTCGCAAAGGTCCAAAAATCAAGTTCATTGTTGGCAAAAGGGATAAATAAAAATTTACAGAAGAAGAGGCCATGAAATCCGAATCTACTCACTCAAAGGGGAAAGGACCTGTTTTTGAAGAACAAGAGCCTGAAGGTGAAGGAAATAAAAGTGAGGAATCACTTTTTGAAGAGGATTCATAAGAAGAGGATTTTGATGAAGAAGATTCTAAGGAAGAAGATAATTCTTTAGAAGATCAAGATATTGAAGAAGATGAGGGTGAATAGGTGATAAAGAGGAATTTAGGCATGATGAAAAACAAACCCTTTCTCCACATGAGAATACTCTTGAAGACCTTCCCCAAATGTCATCGCACATTACTTCAAATATTCCTTACACACCTCCTAATCCTAACACTCCTCCACCCCCTCTTCCTACTTCACCTCTTCCTACATCAACCACACATGCAGCATCAACAGTGTTTGTTACTACCCCGCAGTTTCGAATATTCAAGTTATTGATGTTTTATCAAGCTCTCCATCATTTATTCCTGATTTTTCATCTACATCTTATGACGTCACTTCTGAATCTGAATTCAACAAGTTCATGAATGAATCTCTATAAGGTCAACTTGGTGTACGATCTACAAGAGCAATCATGATAGAAAATACCCAAATTTCCACCATACCATTCATTTCTATAGGAGTGACTACGACACAGGAATCGACAGTCAATCAAGAAGCATATACTTCCTCTCTTACCCCTTGGTTGGTATCTCAAGTATCGAAGCGAAAGAAACAAATGATCTCTCCTGAAGTGCTCGATCTTGAAGAGATGGCCCCTCCAAAAGCTAAGGGGAAGAAAAATTCCAAAGTAAATTCAAGGTTTCATATTGATAAATCTGGTCAAAATTTTGTAGAGATTGGCCTACCCCTACAGGAAGAAGGTGATTTTGCAATGGAGGACTACACAGTAACAAGAATCCAACTTGTCAAGGTAACAAATGAAAGTGCCAAGGCCAATGCTCAAGTAGTCCTAGATGTGTTTGTTGCAAGTATGGATGTGTTTGGTGGGGTTGTCATTAATGTTGTCATTGAAGTCAACACTGTACAGGTTGAGCAATTTGGTTTTTGCCAAGTGCTTTTGAGAAAATTTTAGAAATAATGAAAGTTGTATTTTGAACGTGCTCTAGTATTATGGTTTTCATTTCTCATGTGTTGACCCAATGCCTATGCAAATTTATAGGTGTGTTCATAAGCTAAAATAAATTATTTATTCTGAGTCTTAGCTTTTGGTTCGATGGAGAGGAAAAGTTATCTTCACCGGTGTATGAACTGGTTTGTCAGAGTTATCTGGTTATTGATTGGGAGAAATGTTTTGGCTCTGCAATCCTCTGATATTTGGCCTTAGATCTTGTAGATCTAGGAGGTCACTCTTTTTTATTATTTTTGTGTTCTGAAAAATTTTCTTGTGGTTTGATGCTCTAGAAGACCCGCTTTAGAGTCTCTGTGTTTTTGTTGGCTGTCCTAGTTGAACTGGTGAAGTGTTCTCTACAAATGAAGTTTTTTGAAGTTGTTGTGGATGTATCCGAGTTGTTCTCAAAAATGGTAAAATGACTGGTGAAGTGTGTTGAGAAATCATCGTGTGTTTATCTTGCTAAAGATGTGCATACTTTAAAGTTCATTAGTGTTTTCATTAGGTTTGGCCGACCTTGTGTGTACACAATACATTTGGATTTTGCATCGAATTGAGGAAGCGTTTGCATTATCCAAGATGTTGTTTGGGTCCTAAATTAAATATGTATTTGGTCCCCTCACATTCTTATCCACCGCAGGAATGTTGAGTATCCAACCTAGTTTGAATTTGTAAAATTAAATAGTATAGCCAACCTTGTAGAATGTTACATAAGTTAAGTTGTAGTGAATTTAATATCCATCCATTATTTGATATGAGCAAGAGAAGAGTGTGCAAACAAGTGTGAAAAGAAGAGTGTGGAAGAGAAAATTGTGGTAATAGTACTTCATTGTATTCATAATCTTCTGATCAAATTGTGAAGTGTGTGAAACTCCTAGTGGTGTATCATTATCTATTTCTTTGTATTTTTTGTAGGCAGTGATCCTCTCTTCTAGACAATGAGTCCTAAGGCAGTGAGCCCTTGATCTGGGTATTGAGCCTTTGTATTTGGGTAGTGAGCCTTTTTATATCCAATATTGCATTACTACTATACTGTGAGTTAATCCTCATGGTCGTTTTTCCCTCATGGGGTTTCCACGTAAATCTGGTGTCTCTGGTGTTATGTTTCTGTTATCTACATTTATATGTTCACACTTAATAACAGATTGAAGATAAAGTGGAATTGATTAAGTTAAGAAGTAAATAATTTGATACAACTAATTCACCCCCCTCTCAGTTGTCTTGTGCATTTCAACAATTGGTATTAGAGCTCTGGTTCCTCGGTGAAAAGCTTAACCGCTTCAGGTAGATCAAATGGCACACAAGCTACAACTTCCTATGTTTGATGGAGCTTATTACAGTAATTGGGAAGAGCAAATGAGAAGTTATCTAATTTTACTTATTTTTAATACCGGGAAAGCTGTGGAGACAAAGTATTTGATTCCAACAACTGAACCTTCCTCTGCTGATGAGGTTGAAGCTTTTGAAGAAAATGAAAGAGCAAGGTTTTCTATCTTTAGTGCATTATCTAAAATTGAGAGATCAAAAGTTATTTCTTTAACTACTACAAATGAAATGTGGACAAAATTGAAATACATTTACGAAGGAAATGCGAGAGTAAAATTTTCAAGGAAACTAACTACTAAGTGAAAAAATTAGAACCTAAGAATGGAAGATGGAGAAGATGTTGCAAGCTATTATCAGAGAGTTGAAACTATAGCAATTGAAGTCAAGAATAAAGGTGGTACCATGAAGGATGAAGATATAATTGATGAGATCTTGATGACCTTACCAGACACTTACAGTGACAAAGTATCTATACTTGAAGAACGGTATGATCCGAAGACATTCACTAAGGAACATCTATTTGGTGTCTTGACTGCATTTGAGATGAGAAAATTTGCAAGAGATAAGGAGAAGACTGAAATAGCCTTTAAAGCCATGAAGATAGAAGATGATGATGCAGAAGATTTGGAAGAAAATTTCACAAGGAGATTGAAGAAAGGTACTGGTAAATATAAAGGTAAGTTGCCTTTTAAGTGTTTCAGTTGTGGAAATATTGGTTGTTATGCTTCAAGATATCCTAATAGAGCTACACAAAAGAATAATAAGGATAACAAAAATAATTAAGATGATAAGAAAGATAGGAAGTTCAAGAAGTTGTATTATGTTAAGGAAGATGCAAGAATTTATGATGATGAATTAGACCTTGAGGAAGATAAAGATAAATGTTTGGTTCTAGCCTTGGAAAAGAAATGTGAAAAAGAACCTAGTCCAGAGTGTAAAAAGAATGAATCAAAAGGTACTCTGATAACTGCTTTTCATGCAAGACAAGATGAACATTTTTGGGTAATTGACAGTAGATGTTCAAATAATATGACTAGAGATAAGAGCAAGTTTACTAAACTTGAGAAGTATGATGGAGGTATAGTCATGTTTGGAGATGATTTTGGTGCTAAGATTGTTGGTAAAGGAACAATTGGATTTGATGGAAAACATAACACTGATGATCTCTATTATGTAAAGGGTTTACGGCATAATATTTTAATTTTTGGAAAAATGTGCAGTGAAGGTGTTAATCTTGTGTTTTAGGATAACACTTGTGAGATCAAAAAAGGATTTGGAACTGTGGTTGCAATTGGAAAAACTCATGGAAACATCTATCAACTCAAAGATGGTGATGGTCAATATTTTGTTTCCCAGATCAGTGAGAGTTGGCTCTAGCAATGGAGGATGGGACATGTGAATTTTGATAATCTGGTTAGGATCAGTTCTAGATAAGTTGTGAAAGATCTGCCTAGAATCATAAAGCCTTTAAATTCAATCTGCAGAAGTTGTCAAATGGAAAAATAGACAACGAACAATTTTAAAGCAAGGGATAAATCATCTACCAGAATGCTAGAATTAATCCATACAAACCTTTTTGGTCCTACAAGAACAGGAAGCCTGAATGGTGATAGGTACTTTATGCTTTTAATTGATGATTACTCTAGGATGACATGGTTACATTTCTTAGAGAAAAGTCTCAAATTCTTGACATATTTAAAGTGTTTAAGGCAAGAGTAGAAAATGAGGTAAACCTAAGAATAAAATGTTTGAGATTTGATGGAGGTGGAGAATTTACATTTGGTGAGTTCAATGCATTCTATGAAGAACATGGTATAAAAAGACATTATTCTGCTCCTAGAACCTCGCAAAAAAATGGAGTTGTAGAAAGGAAGAACTGGACTGTGCAAGAGGCTACCAAAACTATGATGAAAGAAGCAAATGTTCCTGATATGTATTGGAGAGAAGCTATTCACACTATTGTTTACATTCTTAACAAAGTTCAAGTCAGAGGTAACAACGCTAAGACTCCTTATGAGTTATGGACTAGTAAGACTATTGTGAAATAGTTTAAGGTATTTGGAAGTAGATGTTACATTAGAAGAGATGAAGAAAATCTTGGAAAATTTGATGCTAGATGTGATGAAGGAATTTTTCTTGGATATTCAAATAACAGTAAGGCTTACAGATGTTTTAATAAGAGACTAAGAAAAATCATTGAAAGCACTAATGTGAAGGTTGATGAAGCTATGTATAGATCGGTGGAAATAATTGAAGTTGAACTTGATGAGCCTATCTATGTGCAAATACAAGAAGAAGAAAAGGAAGAGAAAGAACAAATTGAAGAAGAAGAAGAAAATTCGGAACCTGGACCCAAGACTCCTAAATATGTTCAAAAAAATCATCTCGAGGAACAGATAATCAGAGACAAAAGTGAAGGAGTCAAGAAGCAAAGTGGTTGAGGTAAACTTGTGTTTACTTTCTAAAATAGAACCTAAGAATGTGAATGAAGCATGTGATGATGAAAGTTGGTTTAGAGAAATGAATGAGGAACTACAACAGATAGAGAAAAATGAGACATGGGAACTCATCCCTAGACCTGCAAACAAGTATGTAATTAGTTCTAAATGGGTATTCAAAAAAAAAAATTGAATGAAGATGGTGAAGTGGTAAGAAATAAAGAAATACTTGTATGTAAAGGATATTCATAGGTTGAAGGAATAAATTTTGAAGAAACTTTTGCACATGTAGCAAGGATGGAATCCATTCAGATGTTTTTGGCATTTTCAACTCATAAAGACTTCAAAGTATATCAGATGGATGTCAAACCTACATTTCTGAATGGAGAGCTGGAAGAAGTGTATATGGAGCAATCAAAAGGTTTTTCATTATCAGATAAATCAGACATGGTTTGTAAGTTAAAGAAAGAATTATATGGATTGAAGCTAGCTCCTAGAGCTTGGTATGCTAGATTGGATAGATACCTGACAAAACAAGGATTTAGCAAAGGGTTTGCAGACAATAATCTTTACTTCAAAGTTGAGAAAGAAAACATACTGATAGTTGTGGTCTATGTTGATGACATCATTTTTGGTGGTAATGAAGGTATGTGTAATATGTTTGCTGAAGAAATGCAAAAAGAGATTGAAATGTCTATGATTGGTGAACTGAATTTCACCTTGGGCTTCAAGTTAATCAAACTCACAAAGGGATATTCATTTCACAATCTAAATATGTTAAGGAATTTTTAAAGGAGTTTGGGATGGATGATTAAGCAGGTATGTACCCCTATGGTAACTAGATGCAAGTTAAGCAAGGATGATGAATCCACTAAAGTTTATCAAAGTATATACAGATCCATGATTGTTGGACTTTTGTATCTTACTGCTACTAGACTAGACACTATGCATGCAATATTTTTAGTTGCAAGGTTTCAAGAAGAACTAAAGGAAGCACATTTCAAAGTTGTGAAGAGGATATTCAGATATCTTAAAGGAACTCTAGACTATCGGCTATGGTATCTGAAGGACAATGATTTCACTTTGAATGCCTACACTGATGTTGATTAGGTAAGATGTGTAGATGATTGGAAGAGTACAAGTGGAGGAGCGTTATTTCTTGGAGGAAGATTAGTTTCATGGTTGAGAAAGAAACAAGATTCAGTTTCTTTATCCACAGCAGAAGCAAAATATATTGTAGCAGCATCTTGTTATAAGTGATGAAACTACTTGTATCTATGGTGACAATACAAGTGTTATAAACATTTCAAAGAATCCAGTGATTTATTCTAGAATAAATAATATATCTATCAAGTATCACTCCTTGAGGGAGAAAGTATTGATGAATGAAGTTAGACTTGAATATGTACCTACCAAAGAACAAGTTGTAGAAATATTCACTAAAGCCCTTCCAAAGGATATACTTTTTGAGTATCTTAGAGGGAAGTTAGGGGTTGTTTTCCTTCCTTCTTTGAACTAAGTGCACATGAAGGTGTACCAGTCCAGTGGATTCACATACTTTTTTGTTCTAGACTGATGATTATGGTATACTCCTCAGGGGGAGTATATAAGTACATGGTTGCAATATGGATGTGGATGTACTCCTTAGGAAGAGTGAATAGAGCTTTATGTGGAAATAATTTCCTTTTCCTTTGATGTCAAAGGGAAAGAGAGAATCATGTGAAAATTATATGCTTGGCAGGTCGTTGCTTCTGAAAATCATGCAAGATGTGGGAGAAGAGAATCATGTGAAACTTTTATGCTTGGCAGGTTGTCGCTTCTAAGAATCATGTATGTTTGTCTTTGATGGTTTTTCACATCATGTGTTGTCATCAATGAAAAAGGGGGATATTTTTGCAAGTATGGATGTGTTTGGTAATGTTGCCATTAATGTCATTGATGTCAATATTGTACAAGTTAAGTAAGTTGTTTTTTGCCAAGTGCTTTTGAGAAAATTTAAGAAATAATAAAATTGTGTTCTGAACATGCTCTAGTATTGTGGTCCGCATTTCTCTTGTGTTGACCCAATCCCTATGTGGATTTATAGGTGTGTTCATTAGCTAAAATAGATTATGTATTCTAAGTCTCGGCTTCTGGTTTGATGGAGACGAAAAGTTATTTTCATCGATGTATGAACTGGTTTGTCACAGTTATCTGGTTATTGACTGGGATAATTTTTTTGGCTTCACAGTCCTCTGATATTTGGCCTCAGATCTTGAGGATCTGGGAGGTCACTCTTTCTAATTATTTATGTGTTCTAACAAATATTCTTGTGGTTTGATGCTTTGGAAGACCTACTTCGAAGTCTCTATGTTTTTGTTGGTTGTCTCGGTTGAACTGGTGAAGTGTTCTCTGCAAATGAAATTTGTTGAAGTTGTTGTTGATGTATCTGAGTTGTTCTTAGAGATGGTAAAATGACTGGTGAAGCGTGTTGAGCAATCCACGTGTGTTTATCTTGTTGAAGATGTGTGTATTTCAAAGTGCATTTGTGTTTTCATTAGGTTTGGTCGACCTGGTGTCTACATGATACATTTGGCTTTTGCATTGACTTGAGGAAGCGTGTGTGTGATCCAAGATGTTGTTTGGGTCCTAAATTAAATATGTATTTGGTCCCCTCACATTCTTATCCACCGCAGGAATGTTGAGTAGCCAACTTAGTTTTAATTTATAAAATGAAATATTATAGCCGACCTTGGAGAATGTTCTTGAGGTTGAAGATGGTATAAATACAAGTTAAGTTGTAACGAATTTCATATCCATCCATCATTCGGTCTGAGCAAGAGAAGAGTGTGTGAACAAGTGCAAAAATTAGAGTGTGGAAGAGAGAATTGTGGCAACAATACTTCATTGTATTCATAATCTTCTGATCAAGTTGCAAAGTGTGTGAAACTCCTAGTGGTGGATCATTATCTATTTCTTTGTAATTTTTGTAGGTAGTGAGCCTCTCTTCTAGACAATGAGTCCTAAGGCAGTGAGCCATTGATCTAGGTAGTGAGCCTTTGTATTTGGGCAATGAGCCCTTTGGCAGTGAGCCTTTTGTATCTAGTATTGCATTACTACTATACTGTGAGTTAATCCTCATTGTGGTTTTTCCCTCATTGATTTTTCCACGTAAATCTGGTGTCTTTGGTGTTGTGTTTCTGTTATCTCCATTTTCATGTTCACACTTAATAATAGATTGAAGATAAATTGGAATTGATTAAGTTAAGAAGTAAAGAATTTGATACAGCTAATTCACCCCCCCCCTCTCAGTTGTCTTGTGCATTTCAACAGCGTTGGAAAGAAGTCTTGAGAAGATGGAGAAGGACTGAAATGTGTGCAAAGAGAAGGCCGAGCATTATGATGTTGTTTTGAGAAAATTAGTAGGCTCTTCAGGGAGTACACAATCTATGGCCATGATAAGTATTGAGGAACCAACTGTACTAAAAGCAAAAAAAATTGCCTCCAAAGGTAAAGTGTTATATGATTTCATTGATGAAATGATACAACATGATTCCCAGATTATAGTTCTTGCAAATGAGAAGACTACTCAGATAGCCACACTAAAACAAGATCTTGATAAAGAAGAAAATGTACTTTCCCAAGAACAACAAAAAATGGACAAACACCTCTGATTTTGGTCACAAATGAAAGAGGTAAAGTTGAGTAAGTTGGTGAAAGTTGGGGTAATTCTCGACAAGTAAAAATACGTGGAAGTAAGAGAATCCTTCAAGCACCGAATGCAAGTGATCCGATCTCTTATTGAAGATCTCCACCAATTACAAGAATATGTCAAAGGACATCATGCTATCCTAGAAGAATAAATTAAGGAGTTACTGGGTAAGCTCCTTGATGAAGATCATATCTTCCTCTCGGCCAGTGAACTTTCCAGCATCTACAAGGAGGCCGTCATGGAGCAAGTAGAGCATGTCAACTTTTCGAAGACCTCCATGCACACAATTTGTGACTTGTGACTTTCTTAGGATAATCTAAAGATGCATCTTGATAGATACAAAAAGTTTCACTCATTTTCTAGAAGATCGATTACTAGAGTCCACACCATTGTGGATTATACTATTGGTCCAAATGCGGAATTTAAACTGGAGACCAAGAAGAAATATGAAGAATTTCACGCTCAAAGCAAGGAATCATGAAGGCTTCTTTTCTCTGGTATTGAATATGTTTATGCTTTCATGTATTTTGTAAATAATTTAAGACATCTTAAATGTCTATTGATTAAATGTAATTACATGTAAAATTTGAGATGTTTTCCACAAAAGATGGAGAACATTTTTGACTAAGTCAAAGTTAGGTTTTCCTAAATTATCTCACCTACTTTCCTATTTTTGCTCAACTAATTTCCTAGATTTACTCTTCCCTCTCTTTTATAAATAGGAGGGATTTCTATTGTAATCTTTATCTTTTATCTCTAGCAACGAAGTACTGCTCTTTTTGAAAAAAATGTATGAAACTTTGTGTTCAACTTTGTGAATCATAAACTTGATCAATAAAGAAGGAAGTTGCATACTAGAATTTGTGTTGGAATTGATTCTCTTATAGTTTGATAAAATTGGTGGTGATTAGTGTGTGAGATCTAAGTGCTTTGGATAAATCTGTGTAGACTTTGTGTTACACTCTTTATTTGGATTTGTGTTTATGTTTAAATACTATTTTTGAATGATCTTCAAGACTTTGTGCTTGTAATTGTTCATACTGATCATGTAATTGTTGTATCTAAGAATACTTTGTGCCTCTAATATGACCAACATTGTGTATCTCAAGGATCCATCAACAAAATGCTATGAAACAACTTTGTGCCTTCATGATCTTTTATTTCTCATTTTATTATTTGTTATTATCATACTAGTATATCTACACTTTGCTTTGACAAGACAGAGGTATTGGGATTACTGCTTGTTTTTAGTTTGAATTTGTATGGAATAAGAACTATCAACTGTGAAGCATTATAAAATGTCTTCTCTGGAAAAAGAGAGAAGTATGAATATAAGACACACCCCCCATCTCGTAATTGTAGTTTATATTTAATTAGTTTTACTTAGCTTCTATATGCAGTAAGAAGGGTACCTCCCCTTTCTGAGAGGAGGGATTACATCTCACACAATTGTGGTTGAAATCAAGGTTGTGTAATCTATTGAAAAAAGGATTACATAATTTTTACCCAATAGTTTTTGGTGACTCTGTTGGGGAATGACACACACAGTTAAAGCCTCATGCTTTGATTGAAGTGATATTTTTTCCAATATCTTATTATACTCTTGTATATTGTTATTTTGTATCTCTATCTTGTTCAATCTACATTTTGATTGATAGAAGGTATACCCGAAGTCAGAGGGCTCAAGGAGTAGTAGATCCACTTTTTGAAAAATTGTTGCAACACAACACTCCACCTACTCCTCTGCGAGTAATATCTCCATTACAGTGAACCACAAGCTACCCTCCATGAAGAATAAGATCTCCTCTTCTGATTGAATCTTTTGTCTTCCACAGAGTTCCAACGTAGGTACCTATTGTTCAACCTACCATAGCCACACCACCTGTAGGGCTATGGTCCCCTCTGTTTGGTCGTACCTCTTCATGAACTTCCATGCATTTCAAGAAAGCATATTCTGAAGTTCCTAGGTGATGGAAAACAATATCTTGATGAACAATTTTTTTCCTTCTACATCATTTGTGGTGTTCTCAGCATAGAGAATGAAGACATTTTTGTAAGATTATTCATCGAATATCTTCAAGGGGTTGTTGTTGAATGGTTTTATACTCTCCCAAGTGCTTCAGTCACCAATTGGGCCACTCTTCACACAAAGTTTGAAGAAAGATTCAAACTTGATGAAGATGCATGTGCTTTGTTGGTGCAACTCATAACCATGTGGAAAGAGGCTCATGAACCCATGTGTGATTTTGTGGCTAAGCTCAACAAGTTGGTGACGTGGATCCCACATGATGCAAAACCAATGGATCATAATTTGAAGTGCTTTTTCACCAATACGCAATTTCCCAAAGTAAGTTTCTTCTTACGCAAGGAAAATCTTGCCAATGTTGAAGCGGCTTAACAACTAGCCACTAGTCTTGAAGATGATATGATCCTCGTTGGAGAAATAAGGATGAACACCAACACCAACAAAAGGATGCAAGAATTAGGATATTCAACATCTAAAGAAAATTCTCCAAACACCAGTTCCAAATTTTCAAATCCCATGGTCCAAAGGCTAGCGAATGAAATATTAGCTTTGAAAAAACAAGTTTCCAACAACAACAATACCTACAAGGACATCCCAAGAAGGACTTTCCCCAACTATGCTAGAAATAGGAATCAAAACCGTATTCCAGCACCACAAGGGAGACTTGCACTTGAAGATCCACCAACCAATGTTGTCGTGTGATACTATGAGGTTAAACAAGATGAATATACACAACAAGATTATCCTATTGAGGAAAGTGTTGATCTCTTTCAAGATGAAGAAATGGAACTAGCTGGAAACTAATCGGATTTAATTGTGGTCTTAAATTACTCTTGAAATGGGTTTGATATAATCTTTTAGAAATGTCTTCCTCAATTCATCCTAAAGTGTCAATTTGGGAACGTAGGATTTTTGAACCGTGTTGTGGAAGTATGCAGAAGAGCTTCAATTAATAAACCAAGGGTTGATGGATGCAAACTAATATAATATGCATTTGAACATAATTTTGATTGGCATACTTCCTGTCACATGTGTGATAGGAACTCATGAAGAAATAGTTCTAAAACATAAAATAGATTACTAGCACACAATAGAACAAAACTAAAAAATCTATATAACAGAACGAAAATCTTCCTTGCAATAAAAAGAACATAATCAAATTTAGACTATTAAATGTAAATATGTTTTTGATATCAATTTACTATTCACTTCTTAACTCATAATGAATTTATTAATCAACATCTAACTACTCTTAATACTGATAATAAGTGATAGGTAAATTATACATACTGACAAGTATTAAACGAACCAACAGAGATTAACACAATTACATAGATGAATTATACAGATAAGAATCTGGTAATTAACATAGTAATTAAATTAATTGAATAACTACAAAATCACAATCATACATTACCACATGCATTAATCTAATGTAAATATCACCAACAACTGAGGAAGTGGGCCCTGCCTTCACCAGTTATTGAGTGATGAAAACTCACGGACACAAAATTAATCCACGCTGGCTATCATTCATTTGAATTGTAGTAACAGAGTATAAATGTAAATTTTAATCGCCAAAGTATGATTTCTATTGTGTATATATATATTCCAGTTTTTAGCATACACACACATATATATATATATATCGATCGTACTATTGGCAAGCAGATAAGTTTGTGTGTTCATTCAGCCTATCGGCCACTCACAAACAAGAGTTTATAAAAAAGATAAAGGCCACAGGCCACTTATAACGTTAAAATAAAACATCTTAAAAAAAAAATGATCGGTCACTAAAAAAGTCTTGGTAATTTCATTCCACCGATCTCCTGAGGTCCTCATGGTTGTAGAAGCTTCAACTTCCTTTCACAATATCTTTTTCCATTTGGACACGAAACAATTAGAATTATCATGACTTTCAGTAATTCATTAATCCCAATTTATTTTCTTCATTTTATTAAATATTAAGGCTCCTTCAGTAAATGGTGATGGGAATATGGACAAAGATAGAGATAAAAAGGAAATTATAAGGTAAGAATAGTGGAATATTCTACACTCATCATTTCCCCCTAGTTGGACATTTTGCCTACCCTCATGCAAAGGTTACGAACCTGATAGAGCTGTGAGTTTTTGTAAAGTGTATTTGAACTCATCGATCCATTGTTGTTGCATTGCTTGAACCTTTTGTTTGTGTTCCTGAATAAATATTTGAGAATTTTTTATTCTATTAAGTTCAACTTTGACTTCACCTATCTCTTTTGCTTGGGAATTGACAGTGGAATGAGCTTCTTGATACAACCCATGTAAGGTCTGATTTTTTGTGTGTACTTTAGTCAATTCAGCTTTCAGATCCTAAAATTCTTTTTTCATCACACTTGGAGGACCTTCCTCCTCAAATTCCTCTTTGGCTTCACGGATTTCAATCTAGAAACTTGCATTCACAACACCAATCAATTCATCTATCTTCTCATCCTCATGTGGGTCAGAAGAAAATGGTGCATCCTGCTCTGGCTTCTCTTGTTCTACTACATGGGCAATGTCTTTTGTCAAGATATGTATCTGAGGATTATTGTCAACATTGTCCATCAATTCCTCTAGAACCTATGCTTCTATCTCTAGAGTCACTAATTTTTTAGTTTATTGTTCTTGATTCATTTATGGTGGTGTCATAACCCTAGCATCCTATGTTTGGTCCTATTGATTTTTGGTTGGCTCATTTTCTAGGTAAGTACTAGGTGAATCTTTTGGAGACTCGCCAGCTTATTTTTTGGATTCTTGTTCTTTTTCCTTCCGATGTTTTGTCCTACTGAAGTCCCTGTGGAATTTCCCTCGTTTCCTCATTACTTCAGACAAGACTTCTATTTCCTCATAACCCAACACACTACTAGCTATGTGGGCCAAGTTATCTAATTTGGTTGAAACATCCAATTTTGGTTTTCCCTTCCTGTCACCAAATTGACCAGTGGGTGGTAGTTCTAAAGATTTATTTTTCTCACACCCCTTCTCATTTGGAGGCGAGGGTTTTGGCTTGTTGGATTTTGATGTATTTCACCTTGTGGCACTTCGGGTCATTCTTCTTCCAGGTTTTAGAGTTTGTACAGAGGATTCACTAGGGCTTCCCTTATTTTTATTTTCACTAGCCTTCTTAGGCGACTCGTCGGAGACAAACTCTTCATCCAAAGAATTTTCTTCAAAGGAACCCTCTACAGAAGATTCCTCTTCCTTAGAGGGTTTGGTATCCTCACCTGCCTGAGAATAGATAATGAGTCCCAATCACCGAGAGGATATAATAACTTCAATTCTCAGACTACTAGAAGTTTTATCAAACCATGGTGGGATAGACAATGGGGTTTACTACTTCTCACCATTTTAGACATTCGTTGCAAGGCCCAATATAGAAAATATAGAATATTAATCAACAACCCTTGCCGCAAATGCAACATTAATTTGAAATTAAGGGAAAAAACATATTGAAAGCTTCCTTCATAAGTGATATAATGAATAATGTACCTGGAGACTTCCCTCTAATGTCCTGGTAAATGTAATTTGGTACCTTGCCCAAAAACCATTTTCACAGATTCACCCCTCTGCAAGAATTTCTTTCGTGTTGGATGTAACTCTGTAGACTGCTTGGATTTCTTGGGAAAATATTGTTCTCCATTCAGTGGAAGTTTGGAAACTTCAGCAATGGTTTCCATGGTAACCATAATATCCAGCCCTCAAATACTAGCCTTTTGGTTATAAAAATTATGGGCAAATTCTAGTGCAACTCTCTCATCAAACCCTCTCAGTCATTTGAAATAAACATCCCAATGGGCCTTCTAAAATTTTGCATATGATTTGACATGTATTTTTAAATTTTGCAGAGTGATGGGCTCATGATGTGGGCGGTGACCTCTTTCCATGTCCACATAAACTCACTATAGCTCAATACTAGTGACTTGGACAAGTATTGTTTTAGCTAAGGCAGTTTAATAGTAACAAGTGCTAAATCTAGCAATGAATACTTGGCAGGGAATTATGAAAAATATAGTAATGAGGGATTAATGCAAAAATAATAATGGTGATAAACCCTTGGAAGAAATGATGATGGTGAAAACCCTTCCCCCCAGCTAATTAGTTGAACCATCCATGGGGCAACGTGCCATTTGACAAAAGGAAACACAAAATATAAAATAAAAGAAGGAAAAAAAACTGAGAAAAATAAATTACCAATCACCACGAGTGAGAGAAACGTGATGAACCCAGATACGAAGTAGGTATGTCGCATGCCTTGAAATGATGGAACAATGTACACAGGAGATAGAAGATCTGTGAAGATGTGACCGAAAATAAAGTGGATGGAACAAGCGGGACATCGTACAACACGAATGACAGTCATCGAGAGAAAATCACTTGAAAGGGACAACTAGGCGGTAATGATGGAAAGAGATGTGACGATACGGAGGATGGATGCTTCTAAGTGGCCAAAAATGAGATGACGATAGCAAGATAAGTAAGCAGAGCATCCATGAGTGGAGGAAGATGACCAATGAGGATTGGCTAGCTAGTGAGCCACCATGTGGGAAGAAAAGAAATTGTTGAGGCCAACGAAGCTATGAGAATGGACCAAGGGACCACCTGTGGAAAGTGAACACCTCGTAGTGGAACAAAAGTCTTCTGGCAAGGAAAAGACATGAACTCGGGCCAGAAGAGACACACAACAGTGCCTGTCACCAAAAAGGACAGGAAGATATCATAATCTGAATAATGGTTGTTAGTTGTAAGCCACAAAGAACCATGATAACATGAAGGGTGAAATCGTAAATGGAGTTGTGCAGAAATTGGCTAGGAATGGGGAGATGATATGAAAGGTGAGGGGTCTAAAAAAAAAGTGAATTGAGTGAGGGACTCAAGCACTAGCAACAAAAAGCGAGATAGATCCTAGCGGGAAAAATGACAGGAAGGTGGAGTACTAATGCATGAAGACATTTTTTTTTTTTTTTTTATGACAATAGACTATCGGTTGCCTGATTTTCAATCTACCACCGCCTAGTGGCACCGAAAAATCAGTTTTCACCACTAAGTTTATTCAATGGGTAATGCTCATCGGAAATTGGTTTTCGAACATTAACCAACCAACAATGCCCAAAAAGGGTTTCATTGTTGGATTTTTTTTTGCATTTTTTTTAATATTGATCAATCTCGAAAGAGGCCAAAAGGAACAATAGTAATTTCCTACGCCACCTCTAAAAAGAAAGCCTCTTTGGACAGAGGCTTCTTGTATAGTTTGAGGTAGTGGCCATTGAAAAAGAGAGTTCTTTTTTCGGAGTCCACTATACATAGATGAACAACACCATTAGCATATATGGTCTGGATCTCATAGGGTCTCAACTACCGTGTGTAAAACTTTCCCTTGAAATCTTGGAAGCGTGAGTTGTATAAGACTGCCCAATCTCCAGGTTGGAATCATCATTGTCAGATGTGACGGTCATGCCATAGAGCACACTGTTTCTAAAAAACCTCAGTGTGAAAGAGTGCTTCCTAGCGCATTCATCTAAGGAATGTAGTTGATCAATGTGTGTCTTTTTTTTGCATCAGAAAGACTCATACCCAATTGTAGTGCAGTGCGAAGATTTTTTATCTCAAACTCAATGGGAAGAACTACCTTCTTACCATAGGCAAGTTCATAAGGGGTTATACCAGTGGTGTTCTTCCACATTGTTCGATAGGCCCACACAATTTAGGGAGTCATGTAGCCCAATCACGCTTATGAAGAGCAACTGTCTTAGTAAGAATATTCTCAATATCTCTATTGGTGACTTCTACCTGCCCATTGGCTTGAGGGTGATAGGGTGTAGACTTGTGATGGTGAATTTCATACTCACGAACCAAGGCAGAAATGAGCTTAGACATGAATTATGGTCCTTGATCTATGGTTATCTCTCATGACACACCAAACCTTATGAAAATATTAGAGTACAAAAAATCTGCTACTTTTGTATCTTTGGCATGCTTCAGAGCTACCACTTCATCCTACTTGGTTACATAATCAATGTAAACAAGGATGTATTCCTTATTTCTTGATGGCAGGTTGATTGGGACAAAAAAACTCAAGGCCCCACTTCTCAAATGGCTCTACGGACAATTGTGGGTGTAAGGGCATCTCGTCAGAGCATGTGGGTCGGCCCATATGCTGACACTTGTCGCAATGATGAACATAGTGTTTACAATCCTTGTAGATTGTAGGCCAATAGTAGCCTGTTGTGAGAATCTTCTAAGTGACCCTCTGAGCATAAAATATCGGTATGTGGTGAATAATCATGCTATACTATACAATCTTCATGTATCCTCGCCTAATCATGATTTTCACCTTCATTCGCTTCGTTACCATAAAAGAAAAAATCTGACTTTGTAAACCCTAATTTCTGGAAGCTTCTAAAAGCTTGTTATCACCTTTATATTGTTGGTCTCGAAAAAATAAAGGAGATAAAAAGTAAGGAAATAAAGAGGCAAATGTGGTAAGTAATAAATCTAATGAGGATGTTTTGATTCTTTCCCTTGACAATGTTGATGATTCTTGAGTGTTAGATTCAGGGGCTTCATTTCATGCTATGCCGCATAGAAATTATTTTCTTGATCATGTCCAAGGGGATTTTGGGTTGGTTTATTTAGGAGATAACGAACCCTGTCAAATTGTTGGAAAGGGAAGAATCAAGATTAAGTTGCAGAATGGGAATCAATGGCTACTACATGAGGTAAGGATATTCCAAATTTAAGAAGAAATTTAATTTCAGCAGGGCAACGAGATGATGAAGGTTGTGTTTTTAAATTTAGTGATAAAAATTGGCAGGTTACAAAAGGTGCCTTAGTGGTAGAAAAAGGTGTGAAAGTAGGCACCTTATATCTTTGTACAATTCATATTGTTCCTTCTACTTTAGCTATTGCAGATAAAAATCAATGTTCAGGAATAGTTGTTGCAGTTCAACGGGCAGAAAATCAGATAGTTGATGTGGATTTTGAATCAACACTATGGCATTATAGACTTGGGCATATGAGTGCAAAATATATGAAAGTACTTCATTCAATTAATGTTTTACTAGGTCTAAAATGTGTTAATATGGATTTATGTGAAAGTTGTGTTTATGGAAAACAAAAGACAGTTAGTTTTCTCAAAGATAGGAAACAAAAGAAAAATGAGAAATTGGATCTTGTGCATACAAATGTATGGGGACTAGCTCAGGTATCTTCTCTCGGTGGCTCTCAGTATTATGTTACATTCATTGATGATGCAACTAGGAAGGTATGGATTTATTTCCTTAGGAGGAAATTTGATGTATTTGAAACTTTTAAAAAATGGAGAAGCTTGGTTGAGAATGAGATGGGTAAAAAGTTAAAATGTCTTAGATTTGATAATGGTGGTGAGTATTACAGTTAATATTTTGAAGATTATTGTTCCTCTAATGGTATTCATAGGCAGAAAATGGTTCCAAGGACTCCATGGGAAAATGGAGTTGTTGAGTGCATGAATAGAACAATAATGGAGCATACACGGACTATGAGATTACATGTTGGGTTGCCTTTAAACATGTGGGAAGAGAATGTAAACACTGTTGCTTATTTAATTAATAGAGGTCCCTCTAATCCTTTGGGTTGTGGTATTCCAGAGGAAGCATGGACAAGTAAGAAGGTGAGTTATTATTTCCTCAAAACCTTCGTTTGTGAAGCATTTGCACAAGTAGATTGTGAAAATAGAATCAAGCTTGATGCAAAATCAAAGAAATGTATATTTGTTGGATATGGTAGTGGTGAATTTGGTTATAGCCTTTGGGATTTTGAAAAAAAGAAAATTGTGAGAAGCAGGGATGTCATATTCAATGAAAAAGTGTTGTACAAATATCAGTTGCAACATCATGAGAAGAAAGAAAATGATTATGCAGTGTTGGAAGATACTCCAAACAATGATGTTCTAGTGGTTCCTCATGCTCCACAACAACAAAAACAACAAATACCACAAACTCCAGTGAATGTTAGACAATCTTCAAGGATAAGTAGACCTCCGGAAAGATTTTCTCCCTCTTTGTATTATATTTTATTAACTAATGATGGTGAACCAAATTGTTATGATGAAGCTATGCAGGTGGATACCAAGGTTCAGTGGGAGAATGGAATGGAAGAAGAAATGGACTCCTTGCTGAAAAAATCAGACTTGGGAATTATGCAAGTTACCTACAGGTAAAAAGGATTTACCAAACAAATGGGTTTATAGGCTAAAAGAGGAGGGTGGAGGTAAGAAAAGATTTAAAGTCAGATTAGTTGTAAAGGGATTTGCACAGAAAAAGGGTATTGATTTTGATGAAATATTTTCTCCAATTGTTAAATTGACTTCTATTCGTACTATTTTAAGTATTGTGGTTGCTGAAGATTTGTATTTAGAACGACTTGATGTTAAAATTGTCTTTCTCCATGGTGATTTGGAGGAGAAAATATATATGGAACAACCACAAGGATTTGAGGTCAAAGGTAAGGAGAAACTAGTGTGCAGATTGAAGAAAATTTTATATGGCTTGAAGCAAGCACCTCGACAATTGTATATTAAATTTGATAGTTTTATGGCTGAGCAAGGCTACAATAGGTGCAATTTAGACCATTGTGTTTACTTTAAGAGGTTAGCTGAAGATAAATACATTATTTTATGTTTATATGTTGATGATATGCTTGTAGCAAGGTCTAACATGGATCACATAAAGTAGTTAAAACATCAGTTAGCAAATTCATTTGATATGAAGGATTTGGGGGCAGCAAAACAAATCATCGGTATGAAGATTACAAGAGATAGGAAAAACAAAAAATTGTTTCTATCTCAAGTTGATTATGTTGAAAAGGTGTTGTAGAGATTTCATATGGAGAATACAAAAGTTGTCAGCACACCTTTGCCCAGTCATGTCAAATTGACTAAGGATATGTGTCCAAAGACACAAGAGGAGGAAGAAAATATATCCAAGGTACCATATACTTTAGTTGTAGGCAGTTTAATGTATGCCATGGTATGCACGAGACCAGATATTGCACATGCCATAGGAGTTGTCAGTAGGTATATGAGTCATCCTAGAGTTGAGCATTGAAATGTGATAAAATGGATTCTCAGGTACTTGAGAGGTACATCCAATAAATGTTTATGTTTTGGGGGCTCTAATATAGAATTAAAAGGCTATGTTGACTCAGATTTGGCAAGGGATATAGATACTAGGCAGAGTACCACAGGTTATGTATTTACAGTTGGTGTGATAGCAGTGAGTTGTTTTTATCGATTGCAAAAGGTGGTTGCTTTATCCACCATGGAGGCAGAGTATGTTGTTGCAACAAAGGCATCAAAGGAGATGATATAGCTATAATTTTTCATGGAAGAGTTGGGAAAACAATAGGTTCAAAATCACTTTTTTACAGAACCAAAGTGTTATACATCTTGCAAAGAATTCTACCTTGCATTCTAAGACCAAACACATACAGCTGAGATATCATTTCATTTTGTCAGTGTTGGAGGATGGACAGGTAAAGCTGGAAAAGATACATACATATGCCAATCTAGAAAATATATTTATAAAGGTAGTGACAAGGGAGAAGTTGAGCTCCTCTTCAAGTTCAGTTGGTCTTCATGGTTAAAAGTATAACAGAGCAGAAAATTCCAAGATGCTTATTTCCAGTGGGAGTTGTAAGTGCAGCGGTGTCGTCCAAGATTAGTCTCCAAGTGGGAGATTGTGTTGGTGTGGAGCTTGATCAGTCTCCAAGTGGGATATTGTTGGTATATGGTGATTGATCATGCTATATTATACACTCTTCATGTATCCTTATCAAGGTCTAGGGTCAGACCAAGCCCCGGGTGGGGGTTCAGGGGTGGCAACCCCTGAGAAAAAAAAATCACCTTTTTTCACTTCATCATCGAAAAAGAAAAAAGTCGACTTTGTAAACCCTAATTTCTGGAAGCTTATAAAAGCTTGTTATAAGCGGTTGGCATGGGGAGTTATAGCATGGAATTATTCATGATATTGTAATATGTTTTTCACTGGATAATAAAATCATTGGATGGTTGTGGTTTTGTGGATGTAGCCCAGATTGGGTGAACGACGTTAAGTTCTCTGTGTTGTCTTGTTTCTGCTATAATTTTCTATGTGTTTTATTTCTTTGTTTCATTGATCAAATATGCATTTAACTTGTTAGATATCTACCTTTTATCCCTAACAGAAAAGTGTCCTCCGCATGGTTCAGTGTGACATGCACGAAGTATATTGAAGACATCATCTTCGGGTACACAAAACTGCATGATATTGTCAATGTCGGTGTAGAAGAGAAATCCGTTGATCCATGTGTATTATCCACTAAGTCCAACCAGCTTCTAAAATTCCCTCAGAGAGAAATGTGGTGGAAACTTGTATGTAACTACATAGTTTACAAGATCGGCAAACCATGGCCTCTTTGTTGATATGAAAAAGAGGTGCTCATCTGGAAATGCATCGTCAATTGGATTAGGTTCATTGTCTGGTTGTTGTAATCTAGAAAAAAATTCTACAACCACATTTTCTTGACTAGGCTTATCAAGTATAGTTATATCAAATTTCTGGAGTAAATGCAACCATCTAATAACTCTAGCGGTTACCACAAGTTTATTCATTAAAAATTGAATTGTTAAATGATCTATGTGGACAAACAGTTTATAACCAATAATATAATGACAAACTAATTGATTGCATACACAACATCTAAAAACTCTTTTTCAGTTACGGTGTAATTTACCTCAGCCCATGTGAAGTTCTTGCTAATGTAGTAGATGGAATAGAAGATATTATCCTCTTTTTGTCCAAGCACAACTCCCATCGAACAATCTGAGGCATCAGTGTGAATATGAAATGGTAGTTCCCAGTTTGGACCTCTAAGGACTGGTGTGGTTACAAGTTTTGTCTTGATGGCCTCAAAGGCTTCTTGACACTCGGGTTTCCAAGAGAAAGCAACGTCTTTGGCTAGCAAGGCAAACAAGGGAGAGGCAATCTTATTGAAATTCTGGATAAATCTCCGATAATACCTTGCATGACCGAGAAAACTAAAAACATATTTTTGGCTAGAAGGTGTAGGCAAGTCTTGGATAATTTGGATATTTTTAGGATCCACCTGAATACCTTTAGAGGAGATGTAATGGCCAAGCACTATCCCTTCGGTCATAAGTATATGACACTTTTCATGACTCAATGACAAGTTGGTATCTATACAACACCTAAGTACCTTTTCTAAAAAAAATTTAGCCTCTTCATAAGTATTACCATGGACAGTAAAATCGTCCATATACACCTCAACACAATCATTGACAAGATCCGCAAAAATGCTCAAAACTGCCCTTTGAAAAGTGGCAGGGGCATTACATAAACCAAATGGCAAGACGCTATAGGAAAAGGTGCCCCCAAGGGCAAGTGAAAGTGGTGTTGTCCTAATATTTTGGTGCTATGTGAATCTAGTTGTAACCGCTAAACCCATCCAGAAAAGAGAAGAACTTCTTACCTGCAAGAGTGTCCAATACTTGATCAATAAATGGTAATGGAAAATGAACTTTCTTAGTAGATTTATTTAATGCTCTATAATCAACACAAATTCCCCATTTACCATTTTTTTTAGGAAACACAACTAAAGGAGAAACCCACTAACTATCTGAAATAGGATATATAAACCTGGCATTTAACAGTTTTTGTAACTCCTTAAATATTTCATGCAAGGCAGGGTTGAGCCGACAGTGTGGTTGCCAAAATTGCATGACTACCTTCTTCAATGTAAATATGGTGGGTGCAGGTGTCAAGATGAATGCCACACATATCTTGGTATTCCCAGGCGAATGCATATTTTTTTGTTCTAAGCATGGCAATAAGATCTTGGATTTGTTTAGGGGTTAACTGTGGATTAATTTTAAGTGTGTGGTTAGGAAAAATTTCCATAGCTTTTGATTGTGCAAGTGAGTCAATGGCTAAGACTTGTGAGGTGGATGGAATATCACTCAAATTTACAAAAGATAAGAATGCGCCATATAAGAAATTATGGGGCAACAACTGATGCAATGCGATAAAGTGCTTAATAGAATGTGAACTACCCACCAATGGGAAGTTCCCAATATTACATTGAGTATTTATACCTAAATGGAGGACCATGCTTTCAAAATATTCATTAAACGTATACCTGTTTTGAAGAAAATTAACAAGAATATTATCCTTTGTAGGCTCCTCCATATCTAAGGCTTTATCAATTGTTAGAATTGGCAATGAATCATCCAAGTCACTATCAATCTAGACTGGGTCCTTCGTTTCCAACAAAGGTTGTGCTTGGTGGGTATAGATTTAGTTGTTTCTTGTGCTCACCATTAGAAATGACCATGTTCCCTAACTGACAATTGATAAATGCATCTGTGGTTGCCAACCAAGGTCATCCCAAAATCACAAAGTCAGTTGGGTATTCCCACAAATCAATAGAAAGGATTAAATATTCAATCACACCTTCAAGCTTGACCAAAGATCCATCTGCCATTTGAAGAACTGTGGGAGTAGCCCTAAGTCCTTCTAATGACAATCTTTCCTTCATTTCATTTGTCATCACATTAATTGCAGCACCCAAATCCACAAGGGTATTAGGAATACTTACTTTACCAATAGATACCTTAATGACAAGACTCCCTAGATTAGAGTATTTTGGAATGGTTATGTTCTCGAGCATAAGATCTACCAACTGTTTGATGACTTGGACGGTCTTCGAGTCTTGATTCTTTTTTTGCTTTTGAGTACATAGATCGTGAATTGTTTTTGTATAGATGGGAATGTCCTTGATGGCCTACAACAAAGTAATCTTGATGTTAACATTGTGCAACTCATTAAAAAAATCAAATTCAGGTTGAGAATCCTCCCTTTGTACTGGTTTAGATTGAAATCGTTCAAGAAAGGGAGGTTCTTTGGTTGGATCTATTTCCCACTCCTTGTTGATTTTTGTAATGGTGGGCCCCTAAAGAGCCTTCCTTGACCTTAAATGAACTCCATCTAGTTCTAATGTATTTATGGGATAGGTGGGGTAACCTATTGCCTCATTATTATACATAGGTTGGGTTTCCTTATTGTTAGGGTTTAGGTTTGGCTAGGCTGGCATTGATGTAGGTCTTGGTGGCTATGTTGGATGGTTTGTTGGATTGACAGGTCGAGCGGTCGATGATGGCAAGGCCGGAAGAATTTTTTGTGCCTATTGGTATGGGTTGATCATAGGAGGAGGTGGAAATTGTGATTGTGACGAAAATGTTTGTTGTTAGTATGGTGACGATTGTGGCAGTTGTGGCCTCCATGCCTATTGCCACAGCTGTGAAGTACACTGATACTGTGGAATCCATTGAGGGTATGGGGGTTGTTTCCAACCCCCATACATCCTGGTTGATAAGAATTGGATCGGCTAGGTCCAGGGGCAAGATAATAATTCATCATGTTAGGGTGCATTACTTAAGGTGGAAAAGGTCACCTAGGGGCCATGTAATAGATGAGTTCCTCAGAATATTCCATTTCGGGCACACCTACAGGAAGAGGCCTCAAGGTAGAACTCCTACTAACTTCTTCTAAGGATGAGATGTTTGTCCTATTGTATGGGCAATCCTCACTACCATGTCTCTTGTGACACATTGGACAAAACACAGCCAAAGCCTTCTCGGCTTCCTCTTGCTTCCTATAGGTGTAAAGAGTGTCTATCTGTTTCCCCATATGAATCAACAAATCTGTTTTAATATCATCAAGTAAATTGTTTATTTCCCTCTTTGTGATACCTGTCGCATTCCCTATGGTATAAGGCTTACTTAGATAGCTCCTTCCCGAATGCTGAGACCTTGAATAGTTCCTGCAAATATCACAAATATCATTAAATTCCATTTTGGAGATAATCCTTTTTCCTATTAAATTTAATTCTTCCATAACATCATCTCTTATCCCTCTAAGAAATAACATTTTAATAACATCATCATTTAGTCCCTGTTGGAAAGACCGTTGAAGACTAAACATAAAGTGTTCAAGGTAGTCCTCTACGAACTCATCTTCCTTTTGAGTCATGTGGAAAATTTCATCCCAAACCTCCTTTATTTTGAAATATTCTTGGTACTTGTTCAGGAATATCTCCTTCATGAATTCCCACGTTCTGATGTTCCGAAGGTTCATAAACCATCGTAGGACAACATCCTTTAATGTGGCTGGAAATAGTTTGAATTTCTATGTGTCACTTTGATAGTCATAACTGTGACACAACACATCAAATTCAAACAAAAACGTGTCAGGATCCTCCATTGAAAGACCATGAAAAACAGTCAAAGCAGAGTGAGGAATATTCTTCATGGGAGCATCTTGTTCAACATGAGATTGGAAATTCAAACGTAATGGGATTATTGTTGGCCAATGCCCTATGATGATTATCATTGTTGTTGTTGTTGCCATTATCATTGTTGTTATTATTGTTGTTGGGATCCATGACTTCTAATGCCCAAGGAGTAAAATAAGTTTTAAATAGCTCATGGGTTTCTTCAGAAAATGGACCAACTTTAGCCCTAAAAAAAAATCAACCTTTTTGCGTAATATCTCAAAAGAGATTGATTGAGTATTTGCGGGTGTCTAAACAATAGTGGTCTCAATAACACACTTCTCAAGATCAGGTTCAGGTAATTCTAATGATGTAAATTTAGTTTTCAATTTCTCCTGAGTTGAGATACTTCCTTCAATGGGTGATTTTGACTTATCTTGTGATTCTTCGGGTTGTGGACCCTCAATGGATGGTGCTGATTTATTTTTGGGTTTTTCAGGTTGTGAACTACTTCCCTTTTCTTTTCTAATGAATCTTTCTCTACTATCCCTATTATGATTCATGCACCTAAATGACTCATGACAAAGAAAACTAAGGGTAACTCCAAATGAAGTCAACTATTGTGTGGAATTTATCCTTAGCGCAATATGTCTAACTCAGTTTACTAGAAATGAAGGTCTTTAACACTGTTCCCGACAATGACACCAAAATGATTAGATTAAACTGTGGTCTTGAATTACTCTTGAAATGGGTTTGATTTAATCTTTTAGAAATGGCTTCCTCAATTCATCCTAAAGTGTCAATCTAGGAACATAGGCTTTTTGAACCGTGTTGTGGTAGTATGTCGAAGAGCTGAAATTAATAAACCAAGGGTTGATGGATGCAAACTAATGTAATTTGTATTTGAACATAATTTTGATTGGCAGAATTCCTTTCACATGTGTGACAGGAACCCGTGAAGAAATAGTTCTGAAACAAAAAACAAATTACTGGCACACAATAGAATAGAACTAAAAATCTATATAACAGAATGGAAATCTTCCTCACAATAAGATGAACAGAATCAAAGTTAAACTATTGAATGAATATGATTTCGATATCAATTGACTATTCAATTTCTTAACTCATAATGACTTTATTAATCAACATCTAACTATTCTTAATACCGATAATAAGTGATAGGTAAATTATACATACTGACAAGTATTAAACGAACCAATAGAGATTAACACAATTACAAAGATGAATTATACAAATAAGAATTTGGTAACTAACACAGTAATGAAATTAATTGAATAACTATGAAATCACAATCATACATACCACACACATAAATCTAATGTAAAGATCACCAACAATCGAGGAAGTGGGCCCTACCTTCACCGGTTATTGAGTGATGAAAATTCACGAACACATAATTACTCCACGCTAGCTATCATTCATTTGAATTGTAGTAATAGAGTATAAATGCAAATTTTAATCGCCAAAGTCTGATTTCTATTATGTATATATCTATTCCAGTTTTCAACATACACACATATATATATCGATCATACTATCGGCAAGAAGATAAGTTTGTTTGTTCGTTTAGCCTATCCGCCACTCACAAACAAGAGTTTATAAAAATGACAAAGGTCGCAGGCCACTTATAACGTTAAAACAAAACATCTTAAACAAAAAATGATCGGTCACTAACAAAATCTTGCTAATTTCATTCCACTGATCTCCCGAGGTCCTCATGGTTGTAGCAGCTTCAACTTCCTTTCAAACTATCCCCTACCATTTGGACACGAAACAACCAAAATTATCACGACTTTCAATAATTCATTAATCCCAATTTCTTTTCCTTATTTTATTAAATATTAAGGTTCCTTCAACAAATGGTGACAGGAATATGGACAAAGATAAAGATAAAAAGGAAATTATAAGGTAAAAATAGTGGAATATCCTACACTCATCAGAAACTCAACCATTGGCTATTTACAAATGGCAGATGAAACTGATGAGGAGGACCTAGTGACGAACACATACGTTGTTTTTATGTGACAACGACAAAATCAAATGGATCAAGCTCAAGTTATTGCTCCACCAACAAAAGAGAAGCCGCCAATAACTATTGCCAAAATAGGGTCTCCTATCCCTTGGCAACCAAAGAAGGTAAAAAATCCACAAGTGCTCCTCCTCCCCCTCCGTCAATTCCCGTCATTCCTAAAGCCAATCTCTCAGCTCCAAAGACTAGTGTGCCTTTTGCTAAACCAATCGGTGAAGTTACTCCATCTACTTTACAAAATTATTTCCAGGCTTTTGACATTATTGACAACGCCAAGAAAACAAAGGTCCAAATGTCTGAGGCTAAGTACCTCAAACCCAATCACGACCAATTTGATAGGCTTGTTAAATTTTTGAAGGATAAAGGAATTACCCCAAATTAGGATTCATCTCTTGATATTCTTATTGCTCCAAAGCCCCAAATGACACAAAATAACCTTGTTTCTACACCTCCAATTGCCTCTTAGTGCATTGATCCATTTTTCATTTCGTTACTTGTTAATGGTTTTCAATTGAGCAACTGTGTTATAGATTCTGGTGCATGAAATAATGTGATGCCAACAAAGGTAGCTACTGCCTTACATTTGAATTTGAACAAAACTTTTAGCCATTGCTTTTCCATGGAAAAAAAAAAAGTACCTTTGATTAGAAAGATCAAAGATGCATAGTATGCGTTTTCCGTATATCCTAAGAAGAAAATCAAAATGGCAGTTCTAGTAGTTGACGTGTCAGCATCTTACGAAATTCTCCTAAGACGTAATTTATGTAAGGATGTTGGAGGTGAACTAAACATGGACATGTTTGAAGCCAAGATACCTATGAAAGGCGTGATGTAGAATTTGATTCTTGAGAGGGAGTCTAATTTTTTAGTTACTCAATTTGATGATCCAAGAGCTCGAATTCTATTTGTCTTCAGGTGTTGGAACATATTATCTATAAACAAAAGAGGTTTGTGAATATTCAACAAGACATGAGTTGGAGAGTTTTGAATCTTTTTCGATATCAAGTGAGTCATCGCCACATGATTCGTCAACATCAAATCCAGAATCTTCATCGGATGATGAGGCTATAAATTTTGACATTAGCCTTGGTCATCCAAATGACGTTTGGTTACAAGAGTTTGATGGAAGTTGTTCTTCCACCAGTTCTAGAGTGGGAATGGTTTTTATTTCCCCAAAGGAATTTTTTTCCCTCTCTTTCAAATTATAGTTTGACAACACTAATAACACTCTTAAAAATGAAGCATTGTTGTTAGGAATGCAAGTTGCACGCAAGAAGGGTTTTAAAAATCTTCATGCACAAGGTGATGCTGAGCTAATAGTGTGTCAGGTAAGGAACTTGTATCAGACAAAAAATGATAGGCTTAGGCATTATCACAATCTCGTTTGGGATTACATTGAATAATTTGAGGCCTTTGATATATCTGTAGTTCCAAGGGAATATAATGACAAGGCTAATTCCTTAGTAGTCTCGGCCATGCTCTTGATACCACATAAAGAATTTCAAGGTTCCACCTATACCACCGAGTTGGTCTTCCACTTGAGTGTCCCTGATAATTCAAAGAACTGGAAAATTTTCAATGATGATCATCAAATTATTGCCTTTTTGGAGAAGGTAGAAAATTTCAATGAATTGTACTTTGAAGGAAGTGATTCTCCACTTCAAGAATCTATGTCTAGTATGGATCTAGTTACAGGTGAAGAATTCTTGCAACTCAAAAGGAATAAAATTCCCAAAGGGTTGGTATCTCTAGAGAAACTTTTTGATAAGCATGATGACTACATTAAGAAGCAACTCTCAGACTTTGATTCATCTAATGAGGTTGAACATATCAAATTAGGAACTAAAGTAGATCCTAAGATGATAAACATTGGTAAATGTTGCACGACCAAAGAAAGGAAGCATTTCACTAAGTTATTAGAAGAATATATGGATGTCTTAGAATACTCATATGAAGATTTGAAATCCTTCCAACCAAAAGAAGTGCAACATGGCATTCCCCTTAAGGTTGGAGCATTGCCTTATAAACAAAAGCAAAGGAAGTACAACCCAAAGAGTTTTGGAACAACCCTTCTGGAAATTCAAAAAATGTTGAACGCTCGAATAATTTTCCCTATCCACCATTCAACATGGATAGAAAATATTGTTCTCGTTCATAAGAAAAATGGTGAGATCTGTATTTGTGTGGACTTCATAAATCTTATCCAGTTTTCACTCAAGGATAATTATCCTCTTCCAGTGATGGACCAAGTTCTATAAAATGTGACTGGATCTGAAATGCTCTCCATATTGGATGGTTTCTCCGGTTACAACCAAGTTGAAGTAAATTCAAGTGATCAACACAAGACGACTTTCACAACGTCATGGGGTACCTTTATCTATCACAAAATGCCTTTTGGTCTGATAAATGTTGGCACCACATTCCAATGGGCTATGGACTTGGATTTTCATGATGTAATGGGTAAGTTTATTGTGGTGTATCTTGATGATCTCACAGTGCTCTCTAAAAAGCATCATGAACACTGTTACCACCTAAGGAAAATATTGGAGAGATGTTGATAGCATGATATTTCCATGAACCCCAAAAAGTCAATTTTTGGAGTTACAAAAGGAAAACTTCTTGGTCACATAGTGTCCACAGAGGGAATCAAGATTGACTCAGAAAGAGTCAACAATATCAAATCACTTACCTTGCCATCAAGCAAGAAGGTTGTCCATTCCTTCTTTGGCAAGGTAAACTTTTTGCAAAGGTTCCTTCCAGACTTTGTAGAGAAGACTTGTCATATTGTTAATATGATGAAAGGCAATACCAATTTTCATTGGATGACATAAGGGAAAGTTGTGTTCGATGACATCAAGTAGGCCAATTCTCATGCGCCAATGTTACTTTTCCCTAACTACACCAAAGAATTCATTATGTATAGCTATGCTTCCGAGCATACACTTTCGACGATTCTGGTGCAAGAAAATAGTGAGGGTTTTGAATCTCCCATTGCATTCATGAGTTGACCTCTAAAGAATTATGAGTTGAAATACTCCTAGATGGAAAAAATGCTTTTGTTGTGGTCAAATTTGTAAAACATTTTTGGTTCTATATTCTTAATAGCCATGTCAAAGTTCTAGTCCCAGATTCAATTGTTAAGTCTATCTTAATACAACAAGAGTTTGGAATGAAAAGAGGCAGTTGGATTTCAAAGATTCAAGACTGTGTCAGTACAATTGATGAGTGGTATTCTAACATTTCCCAAGTTGATATGTGGGCAAGGACTGTGTCAACTCATTTATGAGAATAATCCTAAGGAAGAAGTTTCAGAGATTGAAGAGTCAAATCCAAGTGAACTCCCAATGGTTTTGTTTGTCAGTACAACTGATGAGTGGTATTCTAACATTTCCCATTTTCTCACTTATGGGGAATCTCCTGATCATTTAATTATAAAGGAGAAAAGGACCATCAAGTTAAAATCAACAAACTTCATCTAATGGGACAACGCTTTGCACAAGTGTACATTAGATGGGACCTTTTTGCGATGTGTTGATGAAGAGCAACAAAAGAAACTATTGAATTCATACCATGACTTGGCTTGTGGAGGACATTTTTTAGCGCCAGTGACTACTCACAAGATCCTGAGAGCAAAGTACTACTAGCCCACACTTTTTCAAGATGCATACTCTTGGGTGCGTAAGTGTGAGTTGTGTAACAATTCATAGGCAAGCCAAAGTTGGCGGCTCTACCTTTAAAACTAGTTGTTATTGAAGAGACTTTTCAACAATGAGGAATTGACTTGATCAGTGTAGTAAATCCATCATCAAGTGCAAGACATACGTATGTCCTAATTGTAACTGATTATTTCACCAAGTGGGTGGAAGCAATTCCAACTAAGCATGCTACTTCTAAAGTGGTATGTAGTTTCTTAAAAGAAAACATCATTTCTAGGTTCAATGTGTTGAACAAAATTATTGTTGAAAATGTTTCTACCTTCTTGTCATTCGAGATCACTGAATTCTATTTTGAACATGGCATAACTTTGTCACACTCTTTCGATTGTTACCCACAAGGTAATGCTCAGGCTAAATCAAGCAACAAGAATTTGGTGACTATCATCTGCAAGCTAGTGGATGAAAATCAATGTTTGTGGCACAAAGCTCTGTACGATGCTTTGTGGGTAAACAAAATAAATCCAAAGTGGGTGACTGGTATGTATCCCTTTCAACTCTTATACAAGTTGAATGTCGAGATTCCAATAACCTTGAAACTTCTAGCCCTCAAATTAGCTAAGGCCATTGAGGATGAGACTTTTGATAACTCTATTGATAAGTGTATTATGTATCTCTCTGAATTGGAAGAGAATAGAGTTCAGGTGGCTAACCGCATCGCAGAACATCAAGACCAGGTCAAGAAGCTTTTTGACAAGAAGGCCAAGTCTCGAGATTTTCAAATTGGTGATCTTGTTCTCCTATGGGACAAGCAAAGAGAACCAAAAGGTATGCACGCAAATTTTGATCATTATGGACTAGACCTTTCAAGGTTCATCAGCTACACAGTGAATTTTTTTTCCTGTTGGCATATGAGAATGCAACGCCATTTTCACTCCCTCATAGTGAGCAACATCTCAAACACTTTACATAGTAAAGTAACATGCATTCAAATGTAAATATTTTTATTTTTAGTCCTTGTGTCTTTTTGTTTTAAGTCTTTTTATCATCATCACCTAACTCCAAGCCCAATGGATGGATAAAGGCATTTGAATTCTCGAGTCCTCCCTTTATTAGTTTCAAAGAATGGTTGAAGGAAGATCCCTAGAAGGATCCAACTATTATTAGAGAATCTAGTAGCGCCTGATTCACGGATAACCCCCCTACAAAACTTATTTGTTTCATAGGTCCCTATGTTTCAAGCACACAAAACAAGGAAATTATTCAATCACCCTCGACATGTAGTCCTTATGATCAAATTTTCTTTTTGAACATTTCTCGATCATCATCTTTTGAAAATCTCCAAAACAACTATTTTCGTTAATTCCCTTATGTCGGGAGTTAGTCATTTTCATGATGGTGCAAGAGCGTTGACTTTCAGTGCCCCTACACCACCCTTCACTTTAAAAGTTTTAACTTTAGGCACATGAGCGCTGATTTTCAGCGCCTCTACACCTAGGGTCTCTTCTTAGGTGCAAAAATGGTGAAATTCACTGCTTCTGCACTTGTCTCTTCACTTTGTCTATTGGTACGCAAGCAGTAATTTCACCGCTTTTGCACCTTTTTGCATGTTAACTCAAGTTTTTATGACACAATTAATGCACTCAAACTTAAGTTTCATCTAATCGTTTATAAATATTTTTAGGTATTCATCTAATTGTTTATAAATATTTTTAGGTATTCATCTAATCGTTTATAAATATTTTTAGGTATTTTTGACTTTGTTTCATTCCATTTTTTCCTCCTCCTCCTTGCATAGATCACTCTTCAAACTTCCTACAAGCTGATTTCGAAGATCCCTCCAAGCATCGAGTTTGAGTTTTGTCTCCATTTTCGCTAGGTCTGTTGTTTCTTTCTTCATGTCTTTTTTCCATCTTTTCATTTTTATCTCTCTATTTTTCTCTTCATGTTGCTTTGACATTTTTTATATTGATTGGGGTTTTTATATTTTTCCATTCACTTTAGACATCCTCTACCTTTTGTCCATATTCGATTTTTCTCTTTATATTTTTGTTAGGGTTTTGTTTCTAGTAATGTGCCCTAGGTTATTTTATCTCCACAAGGGTTTGTCTTTCATCACTCTATGTTTCTTTCGACCTTCAAGTGTATCACCCATGAGCGGTGAAATTTTGAATCCAAGCTTCATGTTGTTCAAATGATCATCATTCTTAGGTGTTCAAGAGGTGATTTTCACCGCTCGAACACCAAATCCCCCTATTCATTCAAATGACATGGCATTGAAATTATCCACCATCACACAGAGCAACTCACCGACTTTCTCAAGTGATCAAGTAGTGAAATTCACTGCCCCAACACTAAAACTATCTTCAAAAACATTTGGTGTCGAAGTGTTGAAAATTAGCGCTTCGACACCAAACTTGGTTTCCCAATCTCTAGTGTTAGAGCAATGAAAATCAATCTCTGACACCAAACAAACTTTTCCCCTTGGTGTAGGAGTGCTGATTTTCAGCGCTTTGACACCTAATATGAAACACAAGGTAAAGGAGCACAAATTTTCAACGCTCCTACACCAAAAATTGCTTTTTCTTCCTAACACCCGAAAATGCCTCGTTTCTTGCTTCGAACTCCATTTTGTCACCAAAATGCAGTTGCTCCAAATTGCCTTGCTCACTTCATACTTTCCAACATTGCAATTTTCTTCTAACACCTGTTGATCCACTATCCTTGTAGTTCATATCAAGTTCTCATTGGGTGACCCTCGAAGGTGATAATTCTCCAGTGGTGACATCTCTAAATGACAGCTGAAGAACCCCCATCCTCTTACAAGAAAGAAGGCAAGGTGAAATACAAGAATCAGGGTATGTTTCTACCAACTGTGGTGATCTCAAAGGTGGATGAAATTAAAGACACCAAAATTGGTCATCAAGACCTACAAGATTTTTTGAAGAGAATTCAAAAAATGCAATTAAAATATAACTTGAGATCCATTGTTCATAGCAACTTGCATCTGGTGTCAACATTTCCGACTACTGCTCACAACACACAGTTCATGCTCCAAGTTTCCTCTCACTACATCCAAGAAGATAGAAGTGTGAGAGATTCCTCGGGTCAAGTCATGATGAGATTGGATCCTGAATTCTTCAACATTGTTTTCAAAGTCCCACATATGGAACAATATTCACTGATCTCAATTCAGCAAGCACATGAGATTTTTGATAAAATTCTAATAAAGCTAAAACATTGATTAATTATCAATGGTTGAAAACTCCTAGGCACTCAATTTCTAGATGGCATAAAGGACTTCCTCAAAGTGACTTCAAAGAGCACGTCAAGGATATGATTACTCTTTTGAGCAGGATGAAGGGCTTGCCTCAATCATGCCATTTTCAAGATTGGATGTATGAATACATTCGCATAATCAGGAGAAAGAAAGCTCATATAGATCGGCGGACTCAAATTAGTGATGAAATTCATGAGCAGTTGATCAATGTATCAACCACTTTGAAATTTTATATGACTTCTTATTTGGTGTACGCAGCTGTAGTTATAAGGTAATTCTCAAGTTGCTCTATAAAGGAAAACATACACTATGTACTTGTATATGATTATTATTATCATTTGAATATGAGAGAAAGCTTCCATCATTTCAAAAGAGTTACATATGCCTTCTTTGCACCCCTATTGTTTACTTTTGATCCAACTCTTGAAAAGAAAAGAGTATCGGATGAGGCTTACAAAGTTGTTAGGAAAGTTGGTTGTATCATTTTGCAATTCCCAACTGTTACTTACCTAAGAGTAGGTTGCTATATTGGGTGTCCCTACATATTACCCAGGTATCCCTCAGATAAATGGATTCTAATGGAACTATGCAGACAAATTATTTCAGCTCACAAGGAACGAATGAGAATTCATAAGCCAGGGTTCAAGTTTCCATTGACTATTGGAAGTTACACTATTAAAAGTGTACAAAAGGCTAAATCAATCTATGTAGAAATGCAGGTAATGACTATCAGGACTTATAAGCATAAACATGACTTTAACTATCATGATTTGAAAAGGAAACTCAAGGCGGACCACCGACATGTCTATATTTTGTAAGACATATGGGCGGAATACAAAGATGAAGAAGACATTTGTAGGATGGATTATTGTAGGTTAACCATAGAGCAGATCAAAAATCTTAGTGTTGTTGACCTACCAGTGGATTTCAAAGATCTTGGTGACATCATGAACACTACCTATGATGAAAATGAAATCTCTAAGAGACCTTTGCCTCCCATTCAATAGTCTAAAAATGAAAGTGTATCCATTAGGGAAAGGCTCACCCCCATATTATCTAACATAGTGAAATGGTTGCACAAGCATGGTTTCTAGATGAAAACTTTCAAGACATCATCATAAGGAGAGGTACCTAGAGTAGAAGCCAACTGACAACAGGAACTTCACACAAAAGACAAGCATGCAACTACTCCCTCTTCTTCCCATAAAGGTCCAAAAATCAAGTTCACTATTGGCAAAATGGATACATAAAAAGTTACAGAAGAAGAGGCCACAAAATCCGAATCTACTCACTCAAAGGAGAAAGGACCCGTTTATGAAGAGCAAGAGTCTGAAGGTGAAGGAAATGAAAGTGAGGAATTGGTTTTTGAAGAGGATTCAGAAGAAGAGGATTCTAAGAAAGAAGAGCATTCTCCAGAAGATCAAGATACTGAAGAAGATGAGGGTGAACAAGAAGGTGATAAATAGGAATTTAGGCATGACGAAGAGAAAACCCTTTCTCCACATGAGAATATTGTTGAAGACCTTCCCCAAATTTCATCGCCCATTACTTCAAAAATTACTTACACACCTCCTAATCCTAACACTCCTCCACCCCCTCTTCCTACTTCACCTCTTCCTATATCAACCATACATGTAGCATCAACAGTCTTTGCTACTACCCCCATAGTTTTAAATATTCAAGTTGTTGATTTTTTATCAAGCTCTCCATCATCTATTCCTAGTTTGTCATCTCCATCTTATGACATCAATTTTGAATCTGAATTCAACGGGTTCATGAATGAATCTCTGCAAGGTCAACTTGGTGTACAAGATACAAGACAAATCATGACAGACACTACCTCAATTTTCACCATACCATTCATTTCTACAAGAGCGATGGTGACACAAGAATTGGCAGTTAGTCAAGAAGCATATACTTCCTCTCTTCCCCCTTAGTTGGTATCTCAAGTATCAAAGCAAAAGAAAAACAATGATCTCTCCTGAAGAGCTTGATCTTTTAGAGATAGCCCCTCCAAAATCCAAGTGGAAGAAAAAGGCCAAAATATATTCAAGGCTTCATATTGACAAATCTGGTCAAAAGTTTGTAGAGATTGCCCTACCCCCACGAGGAGAAGGTGATGTTGCAATGGAGGACTACACAGTAACAAGAATCCAGCTTGGCAAGGTAACAAACGAAAGTGCCAAGGAAGATGCTTAAGTAGTCCTAGATGTGTTGGTAGGAAGGCTTGACAAGATGGAGTAGGCCCGAAATGTGTACAAAGAGAAGGTCGATCGCTATGAAGTTGTTTTGAGAAAATTAGCATGCTCTTCAAGGAGTACACAATCTATGGCCATGATAAGTATTAAGGAACCAATAGTACTGAAAGCAAAAAAAATTGCCTCCAAAGGTAGAGCATTATAAGATTTCATTGATGAAATGATATAACATGGTTCCCAGATTATAGTTGTTGCAAATGAGAAGGCTACTCAAATAGCCATGCTAGAACAAGAGCTTGATAAAGAAGAAAATGTTATATCCCAAGAGCAACAAAAAATGGACAAACACCTCTCATTTTGGTCACAAATAAAAGAGGTAAAGTTGAGTAAGTTGGTGAAAGTTGGGGTAATTCCCAACAAGGAAAAATATGTGCAAGTAAGAGAATCCTTCAAGCACCAAATACAGGTGATCCAGTCTCTTATTGGAGATCTCCACCAATTACAGGAAGATGTCAAAGGACATTGTGCTATCCTAGAAGAATAAATTAAGGTGTTATCAGGTAAGCTCCTTGATAAAGATCATATATTCCTCCTGGCTAGTGAACTTTCCAGGATCTACAAGGAGGCCGTCATGGAGCAAGTAGAGGATGTCAACTTTTTGAAGACCTCCATGCACAAAATTTGTGACTTGCGGCTTTCTTTGGATAATCTAAAGATGCATCTTGATAGATGCTTCACTCATCTGCTAGAAGATCGATTACCAGAGTCCACACCATTCTGGATTAAAATATTGGTCTAAATGAGGCATTTGTACTGGAGACCAAGTAGAAATACGAAGACTTTTGCGCCCAAAGCAAGGAATCATGAAGGCTTCTTTTCTCCAATGTTGAATATTTTTATGCTTTCCGTAATGTTCCCATTTTTAGCACTGCACTCTCCAGTGAATGATAGCCTATCCTTGAATGCCCGTAGGCTAGTCAATGGCAGAATTTGGGTTTCCAGCTGCTTGGAGGTTTCTTTTGAGGATTTAGGGGTTTGCATGTTGGAGTTTTGCAGTTTGGTTGCGAGATTCTTTCTGGGTTTTTAGAAAGCTTTACAGTGGTATGACATGCAACTAAATCAAAGAACTTTTCTGGACTTACTATTTTTAGTAAGTTACGACGGCTACATGTTGGAGTTTTACAGTTCGGATTTTGGATTCCTTCTGGGTTTTCATAGAGCTTCGCGACAGCGTGACATGCAATCGAATCAGAGAACTTTTTCGGACTTACTATTTTTATTAAGTATGACGACTGCTTGGATTGTGGTTAAAATGAGTTTGGAACAACTTACTATTTTAAGTGGTATGCTATTTTTAGTAAGATCTATTTTTAGCAGTACTATTTTTAATAGGGTTTCTACAGTTCAATTCAATCGCTATATCGAGCAGGTCAATTTGAGCAGTTTGGTCTCCAACACCTTTGGAGCTAATTTTGGCAGTGTTTCAACAACTTGGTATTATGGCTATTTCAGGCAGGGCAGTATAGTCAGTTGGTCTCTAGCATTTGAGGTGATTATTTCAACAAGTTTGATATTTGATGAGAATATTATTTTAAGTGAAATATTTAAAAGGCATGTTTGTACGCCTTGGAGAAATAAGTGGTCAATTATATTTATGTTTCACTTTAATAAAGTGTTTCACTTTATTATTATTTTGGATGCCATAATATACTTTATTGACATTTTAATAAAGTATAATACTTCTTGGAGGAGGAAGACTTGGAGAAATGAAATGCAAATGACACAAATGGGCATTGTGAATTTGAGTTTGGTTTTGGCGTCCATTTGGAGGGAGATTGAATTTGAATTTGGAGCAAGAAATTTTATAAATAAGAGCATTGGGCTCTTAGTTCATTATCTTATATCTACAATAATGTTATGCTGCCGGAATGGTTAGTAAGTTGCTTCGAGGAATGCATACCTCCTAACTTTGGCTTGACTTCTTGCTTGAAAAATAGCAACTAGTTGAGATTTGGTTGTTCTCAATCCTTGAGAATAAATTGAGCACATTGTAGTTGATTTTCTTGCAGTTTTATCAGTTTTTGGTGATGCTAGTGTGGTGCTTGGCTGAAGCACATTTTCGATCATAGCTCCTTGCACAAGTTTTTGTTGGTTCTGGGTATTGGCTTATTGTTCAAGTCTACCTGGGGCACCCCTTCTTGGAAGTTTTTAGATTTTTCAGAGGTGATTTAGATTTTATCTTGTTCATCGCCCTTTCTTGTAGGTTGTACTTTGCCTGCCATTGCATTGGGAAGCATGCATAAAAATATTAGAGGTTGCTTGCTGCTAGTTCTTGGTTTTTACTTGGTCGCCCTTCTCTTATGCTTCCTTTGCACTTGATTTCACATCAATCGAAGGTGTTTTGATGAAGTTATGAGCATTTTGGTGATTCTAGGGCTTGCTGGTATGAATTTTTGATTGGTGCAATTTTTATATCAAACCTGATACTTCAATCCCTTTTTACTATATTTCATATGCTGGATAGCTTGTACTTGTTTGGAATTCATTTCCTAACATTCTGGAGTTCATTGGTTATCTATATCTCATTGTATTTGCAGATTGTTCATCGCATTGTAATGTTGAATCAGTAGTACTGATCAACGCTTTACTCTCTGCACTTTATATTTTGTATCCCCACTTTTGTGGAAGAGACTGGTCATGCTCAGTCTATATTATATTGCATTTGCATATTGCTGATCGGCTGAGCCATCAACACACTGCTTCTGAATAAGTGGTCAAGTTGCATATTTAATTTTAGCATTATACTTCTCTTTCCAGTCCTCTCGCTGAATAAGTGGTTGAGTTGATTGTTACTTTCAACAATGTAATTTCTATCTTTCCAGTCCTCCCGTTGAATAAGTGGTTGAGTTGATTGTTACTTTCAGCAATGTAATTTCTATCTCCAGTCCTCCCACTGAATAAGTGGTTGAGTTGATTGTATCTTCTTCCTATTACTCTTCCAGCAATTTTAGTTACACTAACGATCCCCTTTCGAGTATGCTCTCAACCTTGCCCGCATTAGGATCTGGGTTGATTAGAGGAAAGGGTTCCCTTCAGTTGGATTGAGTTTTCATTAACATTAATGGGTGAACTTAGGTGTGAAAAATTGAAAAAAATTGTCTGATATATTTCAGTGGTATCAGAGCCAAGATCTTGCCATCTTGTTGGGATAACAGAAAAAATTAGTATTGCCACAATGGATTTCATTAGATATGTCGAACAGTTCAAGGGGCAATGTGAATATGAGGCTTCCATACTCCATGAGGAATATCAGAGCATGCCATATGATTTCAAGAATGATGTTACTTTTGACTGCTACTTGAATTGTGTGATGATTATGAATCCTGGAAAATTGGATATGGTCAACTACATCAACAAAAAAGATTAAAAAGGAAGTAGAACACACCTTGGTTGAAAGATCAAGGAAGGAAGAAGTAGTTCCTGTTTGTGAGTTGCAGCCCACAAGTAAGCAAGTTGAAGAAGAGTCCAATGAAGAAAAAGCTAGTGTTGTCCTTGAACCAGGTTATGGTCATTATCATGGTGATGTTGTTGGTAGTGATTCTGATGTATTGGTACCTCCTTTTGTTGAAGATTTGGTGATGGATAACTTTCCTCTTGTTGTTGTCCCAACTTCCCATGAAGTCCCACATGAAGAAATCAATGCTTTACTCATTCAAGAGGGTTCCATTGAAGATGAAGATGATGAAGTTTTCAAAACAGCTTTCTTAGATGATTCCTTGCTTCATTACAATGATGGTGTCAAGGGAGGTCTTGGGTTTGAGCATCAAACGAAGCCCTTGGAGAGAGGTGTCTATGAAGATATCAGTTTAAGAGAGTTGGGTGGTGACCTATTCAAAAAGTCAGCACTCCAAGAGAAGCACGAAAAGCTCTTTCATTTTGATCAAAACAATCAACCTCTTACCACTTGGGATCCAGGTGTGAAGGTACCTAGCATTGACAAAGAACCTATGTGGGATGAATTTCCCTTTGATCATAATGAAGATAAAAAATTAGAATGCAATGTAAGCTATGAGGAGGCCTTTAAAGGAGAAGGCGTCTTTGATGAAGAAGATGGCTTGGAAAAGTTCCATAATGATCCCCTTGAAGTGGTTGTAGCCACTAAAGAAGAGTATGTTTCTACTGAAACTTTTGGAACAACCATCAATAATGATTCAATGATCAAATTGGAGGCTACCATATCATTTGATCAGGGAGACGGTGGAGTGGAAGTGGAGCTAGAAGACCAATTCAAGGTGTCTGTTGACAAGGAAGTGCAAGCTCTATCCCTGTTTGATCGCACACACAATTTGGTTGAAGAACTCTACTGGAAGGCTTAACTTGAAGAAAGACAAAGAGGAGTGAAAGATGAAGTTGCTCTTTCCAATTTGCAACTTACCAGAGATTCCATGGAGACATTGAAATCAGTGTCCATACACTTGATTGAAGATCGAGATTATACCTTCAAAATTGCAAAGAAAACCCTTTGTGCTTTCCAAGGAAAGGAGAGAAGGGTTGATGAGCTTACTCTTGAGCTTGAATCAACAAATGCCATGCTGGAAGATACTCAAGTGGCATTAATGGAGGTAAAGAGGCAGCTAGCTGGTTTCAGACTTTTCAGAGAGCAAGAGAATGAGCAAAGAGTTGAAGAAATCAAGCAAGTAATTGGAGAGCTTGATAGTCTTCGAGAGGAGTTTGATCTTAAAGGCTTCACAAGAAAAATAGAAGTTGAATGTGCAAATTTGGATCAACAAGATGGAAGTGAGGAAGAGGAAAGGGGTGACTTCCAATTTTTTGACAACCCTCTTTTTGAAGTGGGTACTGAAGCGACTTATGACAATCCTCTCTTTGATTTGAAAGAAGAGTCATGTAGTGAAGAGATCAAGCATGAGGTCGAGTATAAACTCCAATCTATGGATGCTTTGATATCACTCCATGAGGATGTGCCATGTTTTTTTATTGGTAATCTTCCAAGGCAATTTGATAACGAATGCATAAGTGGGGTCGAGGATGAAGTCTCCACATGGGAAGTGTTGAAGAAAAATAATTTCAACATCTTTGACATCAAGGTGTTGATGAGACGAGTCCTGGTAGCTGTTGGTAACTTCATTATAGTAGCAAGGAGTGAAGATTTCAGATTTTCTACTCATGTAGTAGGGGAGAAAGATGGACCTGAACTTGGTGTTTGCACTCTTGACAATCCATCTCTTGGGTGGAGTGATGTTTTGGCTCATACTAGTCCATTTTTGGAGTTGGGATTGAAGACAACATTTGTTTTATTCTCCATAGATATGAATGCTTTCATGGGTTGGTTTCAGAGGTTCACTAGGGGGGAAGCCAATTTCATAAGTGTGCACTTGACTTTGACCCGCACTTGAAGATGTGTTGAATTCTCTTTCCTGTGTGTTGGAGATTACTTTCAATTGGGTATCCATGCTTGGGATTATCAACATGGGTTGATGGAACTTATTACCTATGGAAGGAAGAACTTTTGGAGGGATAAGGATCAAATTATCAGATTTTGTGGTGCAGCCTCTTTCCTTACCAGCCACTTGAAGGCCCCATTTGTTCATTAACAAATAATTTGGAGAGAAATTTTTTGTATGGGATGGAAAGATGAACGGTTGGCTGCTCTTGGGAGTGATCCTCGGCTAAGAAAAAGGCAGTTTTTTAGACATGAGCTTGCTGGTTGGAGGCAAACCAACCACATTTCATGGGGAGTTACTCATATTCGAGAGAGTTGGTTCATCACTTCTTATCTAAGAAGTGGTAGTTTTTGGTTGGCGATTGCTCTTGCATGTTTTCCAGCCGCTTTGGAGGTTTGCGAAACAAAATTTGTTAGTTCCTTCCCAATTTTGGGTTAGGACAATGAACTTTCACATGCTTTGATTCTACATTCTAAGACTCTTGGCATTGAAAATATGAGAAATTTGTATAGTCCTCACGGTTGTACCATGGTAATTCAATTGAGACATAGTAACTCCATGTGGAGTGATGGGTATGAGTTCGTTGAGCACTTGCAAAGGATTTCTTTCCTCTTTGCAAGAAGATTTGGAGATGTCACTTTTGCACTCGTGGCTCTACTTGACACCTTGAGGAGATATGCGGAGGATTGCAATTTTGAGTTGAGTAGTCTATATTTCCTATTGCCTAGGACTATGATAGACAGTGGCATTGCTATTATGGATGACTCAAAGTTTTTTAGGCATGAGATGCTGCATGATATTGATTTCAGTCTTTCCAGACTTTTTAGTTTGAGTTTCATCGATGGTAACATTTTGGAGTTACAAGGGTGGTTAGTGCAATTTTGGCATGAGGTTTTCACTGATGTGATCAGAGTGGTGCAGCATCAGCATGGTGGGTCTTTATAGAGATGGACATGGGACCTTGGAATCCGTTGTAGTGTTGTGCAATTGCTTGAGGACAAGCAATTTTGGGAAGGGCGGACTGTAATGTCCCCATTTTTAGCACTGCACTCTCCAGTGAATGATAGCCTATCCTTGAATGCCCGTAGGCTAGTTAATGGCAGAATTTGGGTTTCCAGCTACTTGAAGGTTTCTTTTGAGGATTCAGGGGTTTGCATGTTGGAGTTTTGCAGTTTGGTTGTGAGATTCTTTCTGGGTTTTTAGAAAGCTTCGTAGTGGTATGACATATAACTAAATCAGAGAACTTTTTCGAACTTACTATTTTTAGTAAGTTACGACGACTACATGTTGGAGTTTTATAGTTCAGATTCTGGATTCCTTCTGGGTTTTTAGAGAGCTTCACGACAACGTGACATGCAACCGAATCAAAGAACTTTTCCAGACTTACTATTTTTAGTAAGTACGACGGCTGCTTGGATTGTGGTTAAAATGAGTTTGGAACAACTTACTATTTTTAGCGGTATGCTATTTTTAGTAAGATCTATTTTTAGCAATACTATTTTTAACAGGGCTTTTGCAGTTCAATTCAATGGCTATATCGAGCAGGTCAATTTGAGTAGTTTGGTCTCCAACACCTTTGGTGCTAATTGTGGCAATGTTTCAACAACTTGGTATTATGGCTATTTCAGGCAGGGCAGTATAGTCAGTTGGTCTCCAACATTTGAGGTGATTATTTCGGCAAGTTTGATATTTGATGAGAATATTATTTTAAGTGAAATATTTAAAAGGCATGTTTGGATGCCTTGGAGAAATAAGTGGTCAATTATATTTATGTTTCACTTTATTATTATTTTGGATGCCATAATATACTTTATTGACATTTTAATAAAGTATAATACTTCTTGGAGGAGGACGACTTGGAGAAATGAAATGCAAATGACACAAATGGGCATTGTGAATTTGAGTTTGGTTTTGGCGTCCATTTGGAGGGAGATTGAATTTGAATTTGGAGCAGGAAATGTTATAAATAAGAGCATTGGGCTCTTAGTTCATTATCTTATATTTACAGTAATGTTATGCTGCCGGAATGGTTAGTAAGTTGCTTCGAGGAATGCATACCTCCTAGCTTTGGCTTGAATTCTTGCTTGAAAAATAGCAACTAGTTGAGATTTGGCTGTTCTCAATCGTTGAGAACAGATTAAGCACATTGTAGTTGATTTTCTTGCAGTTTTATCAGTTTTTGGTGATGCTGGTGTGGTGCTTGGCTGAAGCACATTTTTGATCATAGCTCCTTGCACAATTTTTTGTTGGTTCTTGGTATTGGCTTATTGTTCAAGTCTACCTGGGGCACCCCTTCTTGCAAGTTTTCAAATTTTTTAGAGGTGATTTGGATTTTATCTTGCTGGTCGCCCTTTCTTGGAGGTTGTACTTTACCTACCATTACATTGGGAAGCGTGCATAAAAATATCATAGGTTGCTTGCTGCTATTTCTTGGTTTGTACTTGGTTTCCCTTCTCTTATACTTCCTTTGCACTTGATTTCACATCAATCGGAGGTGTTTTGATGAAGTTATGAGCATTTTGGCGATTCTAGAGCTTATTGGTATGAATTTCTGATTGCTGCAATTTTTATATCAGACCTGATATTTCAATCCCTTTTTACTATATTTCATATGTTGGATAGCTTGTACTTGTTTGGAATTCATTTCCTAACATTCTGGAGTTCATTGGTTATCTATATCTCATTGTATTTGCAGATTGTTCATCGCATTGTAATGTTGAATCAGTAGTATTGATCAGCTCTTTACTTTCTGCACTTTATATTTTGTATCCCCACTTTTGTGGAAGAGACTGGTCATGCTCAGTCTATATTGTATTTCATTTGCATATTGTTGATCGGCTGAGCCGTCAACACACTCCTGTTGAATAAGTGGTCGAGTTGCATATTTACTTTCAGCATTGTACTTCTCTTTCCAGTCCTCCCACTGAATAAGTGGTTGAGTTGATTGTTACTTTCAACAATGTAATTCCTATCTTTCCAGTCCTCCTGCTAAATAAGTGGTTGAGTTGATTGTTACTTTCAACAATGTAATTTCTATCTCCAGTCCTCCCACTGAATAAGTGGTTGAGTTGATTGTATCTTCTTCCTATTAGTCTTCCAGCAGTTTCAGTTATGCTAATGATCCCCTTTCGAGTATGCCCTCAACCTTTCCTGCATTGGGATCTGGGTTGATTAGAGGAAAGGGTTCCCTTCAGTTGGATTGAGTTTTCATTAACGTTAATGGGTGAATTTAGTTGTGAAAAATTGAAAAAAATTGCCCAGTATATTTCACTTTCACACATTTTGTAAATAATTTGTGACATCTTAAATGTCTTTTGTGTAAATGTAATTACATGTAAAATCTGAGATGTTTTCCACAAAAGATGGACAACATTTTTGACTGAGTCAAAGTTAGATTTTCCTAAATTAGCTCACCTACTTTCCTATTTTTCTCAACTAATTTCCTAGATTTACTCTTCTCTTTCTTTTATAAATAGGAGAGATTTTTGTTGTAGTCTTTATCTTTTATCTCTAGCAATGAAGTGTTGCTCTTTTTGAAACAAATGTATGAAACTTTGTGTTCAACTTTGTGAATCTAAATTCTAATTAATAAAGAAGGAAGTTTCATACTAGACTTTGTGTTGGAATCGATTCTCTTATGGTTTGATCAAATTGGTGGTGATTAGTGTGTGAGATCTGAAGGCTTTGGATAAAACTGTGTAGACTTTGTGTTGCACTCTTTATTCAGATTTGTGTTTATGTTTGAATACTATTGTTAAATGATATAGAAAACTTTGTTCTTGTAATTGTTCATGTTGATCATGGAATTGATGTATCTAAGAAGACTTTGTGCCTTTAATATGACAAACGTTGTGTATCTCAAGGATCCATTAGAAAAAAGCTACGAAATGACTTTGTGCCTTCTTGAGCTTTTCTTTTTCATTTTATTAGTTGTTATTATCATACTGGTATCTCTATGCTTTTCTTTGACAAGATAGAGGTATTGGGATTACTGCTTGTTTTTAGTTTGAAGTTTTATGGAATAAGAACTATCAATTGTGAAGCATTATAAAATGTCTTCTCTGAAAAAAAGAGACAAGTATGAATGTGACACACACCCCCCATCTCGAAATTGTAGTGTACATTTTGTGAATATTTAATTAGTTTTACTTAGCTTTTGTAAGCAGTAAGAAGGGTCCCTCCCCGTTCTGAGAGGAGAGATTACATCTCACATAGTTGTGGTTGAAATCAAGGTTGTGTAATCTATTGAAAAGAGGATTACATAATTTTCACCCAACTTGTGGCGCACCCTTCTAGGTAGGACTAAACTGAAGGTTAACCTGATGATGCATTGTTGGGACACCTTATTGATAGTATTGTTGGTTCGAAAGGGGATCCTATGTTCCAACTTGTTGAATATACTGATTATTCTGAGGGGGACCCTATGTTCCACCCTATTGAAGATACTAGTTGTTTGGAGGGGGACCTTGTGTTCCACCCTGTTGAAGATACTATTTGTTTGGGAGGGGACCCTGTGTTCCACCCTGTTGAAGACACTAGTTGTTTGGAGGGGGACACTGTGTTCCACCCTCTTGATGGTGTTGTTTTATCTGAGGGGGGGCCTGTGTTCCACCCTGTTGATGGTATTGATTATTCTAGGAAGGGTCGACTCTTGATATATTTTGAGGTATATATTGCCTAGGAGGTGGATTGTTATTTTGAGGTTCATATTGAGATGGCCCCCCTTGGTACATTTGTGCTACTGTTGCTTGTTCAACCTGAGTTGGATTCTTGAACAAGGGGTTCTCTTAGGGCTGGTCACTATTTTTTGAGAACATGAGTGGCATATTCAACATCTCTGGAGGTTGGCTTATTTGTCTCACAACCAAGTTATCCCCTAAGAGAATATGACTGGGGTCTTTAAGAGCTTCTACGTTGAATTCCATAGGTAATTTAGCACCGCTTTGTGCTAACTTGAAGAAATAGGAGTTTGGGTCCTTTCTTAACAACCTGTCTATTAGTTTGAGAATCTTGGGGTTGTTAGAATGTTCAAACAGTTCCTCCTCATTTATCTCTTCCTCTCCATCTACCTCCTCTATAACCATTTTGTTTGGGTCTTGGTTACCTTGTTCAATAACCTCCTTCTGTTTGCGACTTACTTCTTCCTTAGTGAAAGTGTCTCTGTATACTGGTCTCTTTTGGGGAGTTTCAAGGTCACTTGGCCTATAGCCCCATGGGCTACTCTCATCATTCATGGAATTTTTTGGTGGGATACTGGTGGTATTTTTGTTGGCTTCCATCTTTTGCCTATGTTGTGATCTCGTGGTTGTCATAAACAACTTGGGTCTCCTGTGGGAGAGTGGTGTACTCTCTAGTTGACTCAAATTCTAAAGACCCTATGTTGTCCTACAAATTATGTAAGATACTAGAACTATTGGAACATACCCAGATTTTGACAGTAGTAGAATGAATACAAGTTCAAATTATTCTTGGAAGCCCATTTGTAAAAGTTATATACCAACCTTGTTCTGGTTTTGTGGTGCCCAAAGGTGTTTCTTGAGAGATTTTGGACTAAAATGCCTAAGTCTAAAATGATGACCTATGGACTTTACCTTAAGAATCTTGACCTTACATGAGATCATGAAGGGGATAATTATTGCCACACAGGTGGTGGTAATACAGGTCTCTATGATGCTATGTCATATTTTCCTTCCTCTTCATCTAGGATAATTGATGTGGTGAGAAATTGACGGGGTGTTTCATTTTTCTAAAAAATGAAGGTTCTCATGCTGCTTATGATGTCGATTTGTTCACCTTCGATATATGTGAGACTAGGCTGAAGGATCGGTGCTACAAGATCTGATTGTTGAACTACGACAGTTGGTCTCCAGATGGCCATAAAGTTTGATGGTGTTATGGGATGGTTGTTGTGAAGCTCAAGACCCTAGGGTTTGAGTGTTATTTTGGAATGATACTACTTCTTAGAAAACAAATTTTTGAAGAACTAAGGTCTATATTCCACTTCCTTGTCCATATGATATGTTGCGGGAAAGCTTACTTGTACTATATGCAAGTCCTAAGTAACTGTTGATATCATGGACATCTGAGTCGAGGAATGACCTTAATGGTTTGCTTTATTTTGATTTCAAATAGGTAGGATGGAAATAGTGGATGTGGGACTATCTGACCTTCTAGCTTTCCAATTGTTTTGGTTCGAACAATGATCCTATAAGCGACATTCTCTTTGTATTTTGAAGTATGGCAAGTGATAAGACAATACTTGGATTGACTCAACAAGCATGGACTTATGTGACCTTCATGTCTATAACTTAGGTTGTGAAATCACAACACCCAAGCCATAGTTCCCAAATGATTACTTTGATTAATGTACACTGAAATCAAATCCAGAATGTTTGAAAACCTTTAAGGAAAGATCCTTTCAAAGGGGCACAAACATAAGGCTTCTCTCATAAGTATGCACTAAATCAAAGGATTTGTGGTTCAACCATCTCGTTCAATGTTTATTTTGAATGTGTTCTTTTTCTTTAAATCAAACACAAAATTTGATGTCAAATTGTTTTGAATGTAATGGGCCAAGTTTAACATAAACTAGTAATTACAACTCTAGGGGATATACACCATTCTCTTAGGTAGGCTTGCCTCATGCTCTGAAGAGATGATTTTACATGCAACTTATGGTGCAGGCCTGTAGTCAGACATGGAAAGTAACTTCTCAGAATTAAATCTCAATGCACCACTTTCAAAGAATGTTTTTGGATAATAGGGTGGCCTCTAAAACAATTTGGTTTGTAGTGGTAAATGTGAATGCAAAAATCTGACACTCACCTGCTAGCCACTTAAGGTATGGGATTAGGTGTAGTCTATTTTCAGCACAACTTGAAGCTACTTTCTTATGATTTCACAACCTTTAATATAGCCCACCAATAAACGTGCTTCAAGACCTTGCAATAAGTTCTCTAGCGCGGGATTATCTCAAGGCAAGCCCCCTCTTTAAGGTAAACTTAAAAATAAAGTGCAATGCTAAAAAATGCTCTTTCACTCACCCAAGATCACCAAAAGGTGCAAGGGGAGAAGATAAAAACACTTTAGCTTTTCCAATCAATGAATTCACAGTGAACAATCCATAACAAATTGACAATTTGGTTTGTAGTGGTAACTGTGAATGCAAAAATCTGACACTCACCTGCTAGCCACTTAAGGTTCTTTAACCCTTCTTGTTCCACTTAAGGTATGGGATTAGGTGTAGTCTATTGTCAGCACAACTTGAAGCTACTTTCTTATGATTTCACAACCTTTAATATAGCCCACCAATAAACGTGCTTCAAGACCTTGCAATAAGTTCTCCAGCGCAGGATGTATCTCAAGGCAAGCCCCCTCTTTAAGGTAAACTTAAAAATAAAGTGCAATGCTAAAAAATGTTTTTTCACTCACCCAAGATCGCTAAAAGGTGCAAGGGGAGAAGATAAAAACACTTTAACTTTTCCAATCAATGAATGCACAGTGAACAATCCATAACAAATTGATTTATTTTAAACACCTTGAGCGATGTTATCCCCAAAAAATTGTGAGTAAAACAAAACAAAGTTATTTTTAACTTGCAACAATACAAATTGTTCAGGACATCAAGTAGTTAAAATAGCAATGGTGAAAAATCAATAAAGAGACATTTGTTCATTTTTATGAGCTCCAATAGAAGTGTTTCTAAGAAAAACAATCCTTGTACTATCTTGGTCAACAAATGTAAAACGTGTGTGTTAACAAAATGGAAAAAAAAATTTCGCTCTTTTTATGCACCAAAATGTAAAGGTTCCTAATTATGAAAACATGAAATGTGTTCTTCTTTTAGAGCCCAAAATTGAAGTGTTTTTGATATTTTTATGAGCACCAAACGAAAGTTCCTAACTTAGAAAACTTAAAATTGGTTCATTTTAACAACACCAAAATCAAATGTGAGTTTGTTGTTGTTCATTTTTAGTGCACCAAATGATAGTTCCTAACTTAGAAAAGCTTAAAATTTTGTTTATTTTAACAACACTAGAATCAAATGTGAGTTTTTTGTTGTTCATTTTAGTGCACCAAATGATTTTTTTTCCTAAGTTAATAAAAAACATTTGTGGATCAGAAAATCTTGGATCGATCATCTTCCCTATAACAAAGATGTTAAAGTTATTGGAATCTTGCATCGGATCTATCAATTCCTGCTTACACATCCAAAAACAAACAACAGTTAGTGAAAAACCCTATTACAAAAGTGCAAGATCTGTGCACTTGTCCATCAGAGCAATTGCTCAGAAAAAGAAATACAAATGCGCATAAAACAAACAATTGCTTAGTTCCAGAAATAATTGCTAAAACCAGACAATAAAAGCTAACTTTGTGAAACACAAGCACACAGGTTTTAGACAAGAGCGCCATTCCCATGACAACTACACAGTTCTTTGGAAAATAGCATAGTTCTCTTAACATACAAGCACTCAGGTTTTCTAGACAAGCACTCAAGTTTTCTGAACATGCATGTGAAAACTTTGTCTGATGCGTTTCTAGGACCTGTAGCTTCAAAGGTGACTCAAACAAACATTAGAGGAGGGGACAAGTGTCCCACTGGGCATGCTAGAATGTGTGAGGGGGAGAACGTTAGATCAAAAGATGGATCAAACATGTTAAATCAAAGAATCTAAGCTAAGATTAACATATTAATCTAAGATCTTAACCTAGACACATACAAAATGAAACTAAGCTATCATAACATGCTTAAACGAATCCATGATTGCAAAATGAATGTATAAAACAATGTAGCATTACCATCCCATAGTGGAGTGTATTCACTTGATGTTGGGTTGTTCTTAACACCGCAAAGCCTCCAAAGTTCATATGCAAAAGCTTGATGAGTGATGGTTTTGGTTGTTGATCGAAGAAAATGGTGAAGCTTTGTCAATGGTGTTCTTGACACCACTTCGTTGCTCAATGTATGTTGATTGTTCCATCCTTTTTTATGAGGAAAGGGGTTTGTTATATAGAAAATGAGATTTGAAATGGACGATCAAGATCGTTTTGAAGAATGTCCAGATTAACGATCCAAGTGTTTTGAGAGGAATTAGACATGATAAAATTATACAAAGTGGATTACACAATTTGGGTGATTGAGAAATAGATTGGATAGTCAGGGATGTGATTGATCAATTAACACAATAGATTGATCAGTCAGGATTGTGATAGCCTTGTTAGGAATGTGATTGATTAGTTAACAAAATAGATTGTTCAGTTAGTCAACAATCGTAATTTGCTCAATCAGAAAGTGGGTGAGGAATATGAATTAATTGATTTAATTAATTAATTCCTTTTTAGAATTGAACATGCAAATCAAGTTTGACTTTTGCAAACAAAGTTACATTAGTTTGATTTGATTTTTGATAATTGATTTGAATAGTTTGATTTAATTATTCATTTTTTTGGAGGGAAAGTGTTGTAATTAAAATATCATTTAATAATTTAATCAACTTAGAGGAATAAGGTGATTTAGTGACATAATTAAATAATTGGCATTATTTAGTCAATCATGATGAAATGAATTGAGATTAGGACTTTATTAAATAAATGTGTTTTATTTAATTGGTCAAAATGATAAAATGTGAATTAATCAAATAATGTTGTTTTATTTAATTAATAGTAGAATTAGAGTTTTTAGGACTTTATTAAATAAATAAATTTATTTAATTTGTCCAAAATGATGAAAAAGTGAATTAATTAAAAAATATTGTATTATTCAATTAATAGAGGAATTAGTGTTTTTGATGACGTTTTGATGTGGTGCGATGTGGGGATGTTGTGAGATGATTTTGAGATGATATGAGATGATTCAAGATGATTTGAGACATTACAGGATGGTTTCGAGCCATTTCAGGGTGATTTTGAGATGTTTCGAGACATTATAGGATGATTTCGAGTTGTTTCAAGGTGATTTCAAGATGTTTTGAGATATTACGAGATGATTCTTAGTTATTATGAGATGTTACAGGATAATTCTGAGTTATTATGAGATGTTATGGGATAATTTTGAGTCATTCTGAGATGTTATGGGATGATTCTGAATAATTTCAAGATGTTACAGGATGATTTTGAGTCATTCCAAGATGTTAGAAGATGATTCCGAGTCATTCCAAGATGTTACAGGATGATTTTGAGTCATTCCGAGATGTTATAGGATGATCGAAGATGATGTTCCATATCGTTTGATGTTGTTTGAGGCTATTCAATGTTGTTTGATGTTGTTCAGTGTTGTTCGATGCTGTTCGAGGTGTGTGATAGGTGTCAAGTCAATTTTACATGTCTATAGTAAGAACTCTAATTAGTGGATTCTATTAGAATTGGAAAAAAAAAGAGTCGCAAGCTCCAACACCATAAATTTAGTTATTCATCTTGAACTCCTCATTATTACATTCAATGGCTTTATATAGCCATACAAATAATCTCAACTAACTAAAATGATTATTATATAATCACTTAAACTATTAATTATTATCCAATAATCTATGTTAAGCACTAATTTCTAGCACCCCCTTTAGTGCTAACATAGGAACTTTATTTTGGTGCTACAATATCAAGAATTGGCCTATCTCAAATTTTCTCCCCTTCAAAGATTTTTTTTTTTGGATATCAATTTCCACCAATAATGCATCCAATTATCTTGTGTAAAAAAACCAAAATATGTTACACCCTTATGGCTCCACAATTTATTTTTAAATTGATCTTTGTCATTTGCATCACACTACAAATTAAATATGAATTTCATTTTCAAATAGTTTCTAGGTTTTGTACTCTATGCCGATATCTTTCCAGAATATTTTTGCATTTTTGAATTTCATTAAGAAATGAGAAAGATATCTTAGTTTTAGTGAGACTGCTTTAAACTACCATTTTAAAACTAGCACAATATATCATAAATAGAATGGTGCCTAATGAAAACACGATTCCTCCTTTGCACAAACTAAATATCCATCAAAGACAAGCATAATAGACCCATAACAATATTGAAATAAACAAACCCTCATAATTGAAAAATGAAAAAACTTCTCAACCCCTTAACCACATGCACCTTTCTACAACACGTCTAATTTTTTTGCATTTTTGAATATATAAATTTTTGAATTTTTCATATGAAAATGAACAAAGTAAAATGAAAAATTATGAAAATATTGAATAAGATGAAGATATGACAAACCAAATGCAACGTAATCCACTTATGAAAAAAAGATTACTTTCAATTTACAATTTCAACAACCATACTACTACACACTCACAACCCATTGATTTGATCTAAAATGACAAATTATCTTTAATTTAAATAAGATATGTCATGAACTAAATTAATAGGAGAATAATTTTCACGTTACAATATTTAAATGTGATTGGAACCTTGAATAAAGTGCAAATAACGATGAACATGAAATATGCTTGAATAGTTAAATACCTTCCTTTGTAAACGTAAGGAAATCTGCTGAGGTTTTCGTTGCGTGGCGGCAGAGAAAAAAATATACTCTGGAAATGTATGTGGACTAAGTCGCTTAATTAATATTATTTAATATTAAATGTAAGGAGGAAAGCAGGAGTGAGCATGTATAAGTCATTTTGAGATGCTCGGGAGGGGGAGTAGAAGAGTTGAGGCTCCGTCTGTGTTCTAAGGTACGGGATTTTCCTTCCATTTCATGTTCCTTTTCTTATCAACATAAATCCACTCTTATACTAGAAAGGAATTGACCACATAAAACATGGAATTTGGATTGTGGTCTGAAAAGTCGCTAAATAAGCAATTTTTTCAAAAGAATCTGAGCGAAATAAGTAGTTCTGTAACAAAGAGAATACATCTTGTAGAGGCTGAAATGAAAGGCACAAACTTAGTTTTCTTTGTTTCTTTAGCTGAATCTGGAGTCTGTGAGAACAGATCCCAAGTCCATGAACAACACGGGAATACCTAGAACTCTATCATTGTAAAATAGTAACCATTAAAAGCAATACATAGTTTGAGTAGAAAGCTTCAACAGATGGAATGGGCTCCAATGCGGGCCAATTAACCTGAAAGAGCAGTATGCGCTATGCATTTGGCGAGGAACTACTCTACCAACTTTTCACACACATCAATATCCTTTCTGTTGGAAAAATGAGCCGCTAATATGGAGCTTATCAAAGAGTTGCAGTCATTATAAAGAGAGTTGGTAGCTCAGTGATAGAATGTGGGAGGTCTAGGTTCATATTCTAACTGGTCTATAGAAAATAACACTTATAACACTTTAATTAAGAGCTAGAGGAGTTGTTATAGTTATTCCCCTTAATGTTTCAATGTCTGGTAACATTGGCTTTTCTTTAAATAATAAATGGAAGTATAAGGAAACAGTATTACAAGTTACTCCGCCTCTAAACAGTGGAATTTGCAAAAGACACTAGACTCTTAGTTCTGAAGGGGTTTTTTCTCCAGGCATCATAGTGCTTCTGCATTGGGACATATCCATTCCTGCAATTGACTAATATGCTCAAACATGAAATGCTATCATTTTTTAAGGACAAGATGGTGGGAGCATGGGGTGCAACTTGGCCACTGTAGCTTGCAGGTCAGATGGTTTCAATAAATGAAAGTGCTCAAGTACATGCCTGCAATTGTTGCGAGCTATTCCTTGCTTGAAGCTTCCCGGTGCGTGATTTTCAGAATCACATGATCATTATCGCAACCAAGGATTAGTCACATATGCTACCTTCCGCATTAGCACTTGCCTATCAGAATATCTCATTTTGTCTTTTGTGAGAACCTGCTGCGTGGGATCCGAATAGGATTATATTGATACGTCACACGAGGCTTATGGAAAATGTGTTGTAGAATTTGTTGATCTATTTCCCCTGAAAAAAGCAATACTATTTTCATTCCAAGTTGCTTTTATATCTTGCGCTTTAATTGAAAGTGAGCCTAGATTTATGCTTGGACTCTTGGAAATATTACATTTGGTTACAAGTCCATATAATTTGTGACATTTTAGCCGCTTGCTCCAGATATTGATGTAGCTTCCCAAAGGACTTTTGAAGACAACGGTGTTGCATTGTTTATACTGTCAAGCATAGCAGCAAAACAGTGAACCAAAAGATAATTTTTTTTTTCAATTTATTGGGATTAAATTGGGAAAAAACTAGGAAAAAATTGTGTTAGGGTTAGGAAAAAATAAGGAAACAATTGCTGCAGAAATTGAAAAACCCTAGAAACCCTAATTTTTTGACCAGAAAATTGAAAAAATTCTAAAAATGGTGGAAACTTGCGATTAAAGCGATTTTATTTGGAATTGTTTGTGATTTCAGGGGAAAACTCAGTGTGGAGGGTGAGAAAAAATAAATCGTGACTAATTGCAATTTTTTAAAGATTATTTCTTCTATGGTTTAGAGCAAATCATGTGGATATGGTTAGTCACGAGAACTTCAAACAGAACAAGCACAATACAAGTAAAGATGATAAAATATTAGAAATACCATTGTACAAATATTTTTTTGAGCTATTTGGATTATTTGGGCATCCGTCTTATATCCCAATAATAATAATCATTTGTTATGGTTTCTTATCAAAACAATTTTTTTTTATTGATAGGGGTAAACGCTTTTGACCCGGAGCTATGAACCAGTGAGGTCACAAATGGGGGATCTCATCCCCAATATAAATTTTCAACAATTACACCCCAATGGGGTTTGAACCTTGATGGCAAGAATAACAACACAACTTAACCATCACACCATGCCACTATTGGCTTCTTATCAAAACAATTATGCTCATACCAGTTTGGCAAATTTTGCCATTACTAACTTGTCATGACCGCAATTTGGCAGCACTTCATAGTATTTTTGTTCATCTTTACAAAATTATCATAGCACATTGCTTTTATAAGTTCTTGTAGAGTGCATTGAGTAGTTATATGTAATGTCTCCTTTAAATTTTCCTTAGTTTTCTTTAAATAATAAAATCTGACTGACAATTATAGCAGCTCAATGAATTATAAATATGGTATCAACTTCAGAAAACTGCAGTTTTAACAGTTTATTTTAATTCAGATATAATATTTAGAATAGATTTCAGAAAAGAGGGAACTTATCCTTTGTATCTGCTGTTAGTTATCCCAAATCTGCAGTGATCAATTTTCAGTAAAATGTCTTTGATTTGTCTCCAAACCTGGTTGAATCAGGGGTTTTCATCCTCTACTAAGAGGTTTTTGTTGGACTAACCGCCAGCATTTCCCTTCGGGTTCGTGACATGGTTTAACCGCCTCTCGTGGATCTTAACTAACACTTGTATCGAGCATTGACAAGTCAATCTTTTGGTGCAACGGCAAGGCCAACAATTGGTATCAGAGCTGGTCATGGGTTCGAACCCCTTGGGTGACGTTGAGGGGGGGATTGTTGGACTAACCGCCAGCATCTCCCTTCGGGTTCGCGACATGGTTTAACCGCCTCCTGTGGATCTTAACTGACACTTGTATCAAGCATTGACAGGTCGATCTTTTGGTGCAACGACAAGGCCAACAGTTTTGTCCTCAGGTTGCTGAACCATAATACACACTCCACGAGTAGTAATTATAAAATGTATTCAATGATGAACCTTCCTTCCTTTTTGGATTTCCTTATATGCCTTTTTTCTCCAATAGTCATAACCCTTTATATGCCCTTTGACTTTTATCAAGGTGAAACTTTAAGTTAATTTTAGTTTATTACCATTTAATCCTTTTTTAAGGAAATCCCAGGTGCAAGACCAACCTTGCTGGCATTCTCCATATTATAAATATTATCATTTAATCCTTCTTTAAGGAAACCCCATTTGCAAGACCAACCTTGCTGGCATTCTTTATATTATAAATATTTATCATTGAATTTGTGAATCAGCGCAGTATGCTAAACCCCAAATATTGAATCGGCTGACTTTAATTTCAGAAGGATCTGCCACCGCCCAGCATCTACTTGCATTTTATGATCAGAGTTCATCAATCTCTCAAGACCTACAGGAATAGATGGGCACTGGTTTTAATTTTGGGTTTTAAGTTTTAGATGGGGGCATTACATTATACTACAGTTGCATGCCCTTGCTTTATCCTATGATTAGGTGGTGTGGATCTCAAGGAAAACTAACACACCCTTCTTGGAGGTACAGGCCATTCATACATGAGATTAGGTCTCCTAGAAACTGGGCAAAACTTGTGTGGACTTTATACAAAGATTCTTAACTTTACAAAATTTGGCACTTCTTTTTAAATAAAAAACTTAGTAATCAAAACCCTAGCACGATTTCTTATTCTGAAAATAGAATCTGGATGTAATGTTTAAAATTGGACTAAGATTCAATGTAGGATGCAAAATATGGTGTTGGCTAAATCCCAACGTCTTCTTAGATGCAACAACTACGGTTGGTTGGTGTGCCTTAGCATTATTAAAAAAATATGGGCATGCCTTCTTTGTTAGGTCCAAGTTGTTCTAAAGCACTCTATAAATTTTGCTCTCTTTCAGCTATATCCTAGGTAGCCTTGGCAAGTTCCTTGATCAGTGTGCATATAGTGTTGGGTGTTGCCTTTGGTTGTTCAAATATATCTATTCTTGCTTATTCAGCCTTAGCTACCAATTGTTGAGCCTCTTGATCCAACTCTTGCACTTGTTCATTGGTTAGGTTCTTATCCTTGAGTTGATTTTGGAGCACTTCAATCCTTTTTTCTCTACCCTAAAAGTGAGTAGGGATCTTGGTATGCCATTTGAGGGAAGTAGGGAGGAACTTTCTTGTGGTGGTGAGGTCTCTTTTGAAATGCATCTGGGTTTCTTACGCAACCTAAATTGTTGTATTGTTAGATGAGACTTTGAACAATTGCTTGTTTGGCCTCTAACACCTTAGCACATGCCTCCTCTTTAAAAGCATTTCTTCTGCTATCTTCTTTTTTCTCTCCAATTTTGCTTGTGTAGAGCTCCTCAAAACTAGGTGTTAGCTAGAGCAAAGGTTCCACCAATGCATAAAGATATTTTAAGTTGAGAGTGCAATGGATTGATAACTCAGGCAGGAAGTAGAGGAATGGGTATTAGTTGGAGTTGCATCATGGAAATCCATTGGTGTAGGGTTGTCAACTGGGTGCATTCATTGCCAATTTGGAGAGTGAGCATAGTCTTATCATTGTTGCATGCATTGAGTTGTAGTAATGCAAACTAGTCATCCCTTTGGTTGAGTTTTTCTACAATTTTGCTAACTTGGTATCCCTTTTGGTGATTATGGTAGCCTTAGTCAATGTCACTCTTTGTTAATTGCACACTATCTTGGTCTAGGTTAGCATCTTGCAGGCCGTTTGGTACCAACATGGTTGTGCATCCTCCATCTTTTGTTGTGTCAAGATGGATACCTAGATCTTTGATTCGAAGTACTATCTCAGAGGTGTGGAAGATGACTTCCTCCTCAAAAGCACTTGTTATTGGTAATGTTTTGGTATTGATACTGCTCCAAGTACATCATAGGTTTTTCTATTACTTCGGATGCTTAATTGCCATAAAAAACATTTTGAGAAAACAACATAGGTCCAAGTAGTTCATATATAATATGAAAAAAAAAGGATAGACAAGTTAAAATGCTAAAAATCTAAAACACAACACAATTAAATTGCTAAGATTCCTATTGCATCTTATTATGTTATTGGGTATGCCCATATTCTCAGCTATACTCAAAACCTTGATTGATATGTAATTTCTTGTGGTTTTTAATTTACAAAATAGGTTTACCATTTGAAATGAAACTAGGCTATAGCAAGGAAGTTGAGAAATGGGTTAGAAACAATTGTTGGATCAAAATCCCGACACTAGGAATGGATTTAGGAGGTTAGATAGAAGGCCTTGAACAAATATCAGCTGATTTTAAGCACTTTTGGAATTTGGGTACTATTGCCTAATAAGGTGGGCATTGCAGCTTGATAGTGTGGGTGTTGCTGCTTGATAGGGGCATTGGTTGCTAGAAATGTTGGCATTTGATGACCTTCAAACTTTCAGAATACACTCACTAAAAAATCCCTTGATGCTTCTTTTGTTTGCAGAATGTGAGTGTAATGCTTCAAAACAAAGATCGAGCTAGCTGGAGTTTGGGACAAAAAAATTGTGTTTGTGCATTTAGGAGAGTGCCTCAATTAGTCCTCTATTTGATCTATTTTAGCCTCAACAACAACACATGGAAAAGTTTCGAGTGTGAGGACCCTCGTGATGGTGTGAGTCCTCTACTGGGCCTATTTTAGCCTCAACAACAACACATGGAAATTTTTTTGAGTGTGTGGACCCTATTGATGGTGTTAATGGTGGTTTGTGCATAGAAATAGATGCTTAGAATGCAAACCTTAGAGGTGTTAAGCTATTGTGGTGTGTGGATGTGATGTAGGCCAAGTGGATAGTGGAAATCGCAAAAATGGGGAAGGATCTAAATCTGCAACATGAGGATTATGACAAAGGGCTTTTGTCCATGTCTTCAAAAGGGGATGAGAAATGGGGGAACAATGACTCAAAGGAGAAAATAGGAGGATCAAAGAATAAAGAGATGGGTAGAGGAGAAAGATTGAAGAAAACCTATGACTTTTGTGGCACAATGAGCTTCCAAATTGCAATCTTCAAACCTTCAACTGCCTTCCCTAAATAACATAAAGCTTCCTTGATCACCTAAGATAGCTTGAGAATGAAAAGAGTAAGACTGTGAGTGAACCCTAACAAATAAGGGTAAAATTAGTTCTTCAATTTAAACTATGTGAGATGTTTGGTGAAAATGTAGTAGGATTTAGGTTACAATAGTTTTTGGGGTTAAAATCAAAAAGTTGAATGCAGACACGATTGAAATAGATGTCCCAACTTTTGGAGTTGACTAGGGACAGGTTTCTAAGGCTTTTTTTCTAGGTTTCATGTTTTTATGATTGGTAAAAAGGCCAAAAAATGGGTAAAGTGATGCTTAAACATGACTAGGTCCATGGACACCAAAATGTGTGTAGATTTGTAAGCTAAAAGTTGCTGAGTGGGCAAATTTTGATGCTACAATATTCAAGTTTTTATATATAAAGTTGAACCCATTTGTACCAAACTTAGGGGAAAAATATTGATTTTTTGAACATGAACTCAAATTGACAACATAAAAAATTACCTTTAAGGCAAGTGGCCATAATGGGTTCTATGCCCTTGCATCAATAGTTTGCAATTCCCATCTTCCTATTTGCTTCATGGGCTATTGTTAGACCTTTGCTTTTTTAGAGCACTACATTGCTAGTTCCCTTATGATAATGCCTAGGACAAATCCTTGCATACATGCTTGCTTTTGAGATATAGAAGGTTACTTTTCCATTAGCCATTTGCCTCTACCTCAAGCTCTACTCCTATTGTAGCTAGTGGTGTAACATCATTGTTAGAGATCTATGAAAATTATTGTAAAAATACTCTACAAAGGCCTTCTTTTGTTCCCTTGGCTCTTTTTCTTTAGTCCTCATAGCTGTTGTGGTTCTTTCTCTAGCTTCTTGATGCAACCCTTGCACAACACTTGGTCTTGTAGAAGGCGCACCCAAATTGGTACTGCTAAATGATGCTAGATAGGAGTGCACAACAACCATGATGTCCTTAGGTTCAATTTCTTACTTGAAAGGCTATGTGTTTAGCCAAGTGAACATTAGATTATTTGGCAAGGGAGTCCCATAAATTTGCTATGCACAATATGCTTTGATTACCACTTTGGTTAGTGGGTATGGATGAATGCTTGGCACTTGCTATCTTGTGGTGTCTAGAAAGATTAGGTGAGTATGTTGCCCATATATGTGAATTGTTATGCTAGGGCAAGTTGCCATTAGCTCAAGGGTGATGTACCATTGGTCCTTGAGCTGCAACATACATCGGTCTATAATGCACTATTGTGCCCATTTGTGGTGGTAAACTTTAGATTAAGTACTATGGGCTTTAACTTGGTTTTCTCAAAAAATTTGTGTAGCTTTATGAAAATTTTTGCTCTTTTCGCTCCCATTTTAGTGCATAGGAACCTAGTTAGTTTGAAAACTATGTGGGGGTTCACAGTGATTACGTGTTCATCCCCTAAGTATAGAGCCCTGTGGTGAATCCAATTGATGAGGAACCAAACCAAGGGTTTCACCAACCTAAAGTAAGGGGGCAACTAGAGCTTGACCATTGACATTCCACCTCTATAGCTTCACCCTATGCTCAATGTCATCTTCCTCCATGATTGAGCCCATGAGGTGTAGGCTGAATGACTTGTCAAAATGTTTGGAGTCTTATATTAAAGCTCGTGAGGTAGCCATAGAGCTCTTCTATAGCTACACACTTAGGTGGTTTTGTCATTAATCAAAATGGAGCAATTTCGTAATCTTCCATTTTTAATTAATTTATGTTTGTGGACCAAAAGCCCATTTCCTATTTTTGGTGAGCTAAGCCTAATTGAGCCCAACCTCATAGGTCTCAAATATTCTAAGTGTGGAGGTTTTGTTGTTCACATTTCTAAGGAATGTTACATATGTTGGAGTCTCAAAGTTTCCCATCCAAGAATGCCTTTCTGTCGAACATTGCTGTTTCCCTTATTTGTATCGGGATATCAAACTTTCCCATCTGGGCATGCCTTTTTGTCTAAGTTTTCTTTTTTCCTTTGTCCTCATCAAGATTTCAAAGTTCTCCTACCTGACCTTCAACCTCCACTTTTCCTTACATTTGTAAGAGAATTGCACTTGTCCTTATTGGCATTCCTTTTGCTCAAACCTCGACTCCTAGATCCTTACACTAAGTTACCTATCAAAGATGGAGCTTTAGCCTTCCCCTTACTCAAGTACCTTTTCCAGGGTACTCTTGGATTCTGATCCCTAACACCCTACACTATGTTATCTCATTGGGATCACAAGATCGAATATACTCTTATTTGGATACCTTGTATGCTCTTGATCCCTAATCTTCGATGAGTGGTACTAGTTATGAGGCAACCCCGATCCCCAATCCTTGAAACTCCAAAACTCTAGTGTTATGCATTGTTCACACCCACCTACCTCCCTGCACAACCTAAAATGCTATTATTGACTTGATTTGGCCTTGCAACTACCCAATTGGATTCTTTTGCCCACAAATCATTGTTAATGTGTACGTTCACATGCACTTCCAATGATGGAGAAAGATAAAGGCGTTTGCTATGTAACTAATGTGGTAGTTAAAGTTTCAAGCCTCAATTACTCTCATGTCTTCTCCAAGCAGCCATTTCAATAGATTTCAGAAGCTCTTCTCTACCCTGCCCATTTAGATCAAACGACTCCATTAATGCTTAGAATAATAGTGATCAAGAAGAGAAGGATTTCCTGATGCCCCTAGGTACCTCCACACATCCCAAAAGGCTTGATTTTTGCATTAGGGCATTAATGATATTGACGTCAAGGGCACGAGCGACCCTTGTGGCACAAAGCGATACATTTCTTCTCCCAAGGTCACATGAATAGGCTAGACAAATATATTGCCAGATTTTGATTATTAGGAAAGAAATAGTTATTCTACACATAAATCCCTGTCAACATTGTTTTGAGCACTTGTGTTCAAGCAATTGAATTTGAGGACGAAAACCCTTTGGTTTCATTAGTTAGAGGATGAAACCCTTTGGCCCTATGGGACAATCTCACATCTAAGGTTGTGAAGGAGCTTTCGTAGTTGCAAGTTCAACTGTTCCAAGTTTGTGTATTTTGTAGTTTTCATTGTGGATTTAAACATTGTAGTTTCCCTTTATTGTTGTTGTTGTTGTTGTTGCAACTATTGTTCCTACCATTGTTGCAGGACATTTTAATGCATTTTAGATCCCATTGTAAATCAAGAAGAGGTTTTGACAATTATCTTTCCTTGTTGGTTCCATTGCTAAATTTGAGTTGTCAATATGATGTATAAATTGTGAAGAAATCTAGGTTTATGTTAGGCTGGGTTAAAATATGCAAACCTTTCTTTCGTTGACCCCATTTGCTAAGATTGGATTATAAATGTTGTGTGTAAACTTCAAAGAAAATTTTGCTTTTGTAATATTTGGTGAAAATATCTAAATTTGAACTTTTATTTTCTTAAAATAATTGTTAGGGTTATTATAGTGGTATCAAAGTTGGTTTTTCTGCCAGCCTGTGAATCATGATAGAATTCTTTAAATCTCTAATGTATGGTAAAACTAGTTCTGTATGAGCTGATAGTATGGTAAGACAAATCATTCATCAATAGTTTAGGGCTAGGAGTAAATTCCTATGGAGTAAATCTCTAATATAGTATGGTAGTACTATATTAGTGAAAGAAATGGTAATTACATGAACTATTTGTCTTAGCTTACAACTTGTCTCCAAAGTCTTGTACGATGTTATCACTTCACTTGCAACATTCTATATAACACTTGTAGCAGCCTACCATATGCTTTCAACAATCTGTAGATGACTTGTAGCATAGCTAGAGCTTGGTCTATGGCCTAAGGGCAGCTTGCAGGTGACTTGTAGCAACTTGTAGGTGGTGGGTCTAGAAGCATCAAAATATTTAGTGTCCTCTCCCTTCAGTATCAACACTAGGAAGGTAGCATTCCACCCTTTCAAAGTAGATTTCCTCGTTCTGCACTCTTTCACAGACAACCATATTTCTTTTTCCACAATGTGTGAAAATTGAGGAAAAAACCCATGGAAACCATTCAGACCTAGAATTTTCTTTGCACCAGGGTCAAAGGCAACTGTACTTACTTCCTCCTTGAGATACTTTCATAAGCTCCTCATTCTATGTTGTAGAAATAACTTGAGTTATACTCTATAAGAAGGCCATTTAAGCTTCCTCATTCTCTTCAACATCGTTTTCTGACTACATCTTTATTTAATAACCTACACCTAACTACACTTACTACATACACTTTATTACATCAGTATTGTATTCTAATACATTCTGATACCCCCCTTAATTACTAAACTAGAAGGATCTAGAGGTTTAGTCATTAAATTACAATATGCCCCTTGAGATGTGGAGAAATGCAAAGGAGTATCTGCACAAACAAGCTTCATGACAACAAACACATAAGACAAGTGTGAAGAAAGAACATAGTGAATATGACGTTGTAGAGTTATCAATTTGTTTGCCCATCTGACAAGGTAATGATTCTTGTTTGGTGAAATCACAAGGCTCTCCTTCAAAGTAGCATTGAGGCCTTTGAAGCATAACATGCTAATGTTGTGGAGACAAAGTCTCAACCAAAGATGAACTCTCTATGGGTTGAACCTCAGCTTAAATGGGGACATCTTTAATTTTACATTGATAAAGCATAGGTGGAGAATTACTGCCCAAAGGTTGATGCATTGGAACAGCCCACAAACTAGAAGTTACATCTGGCAATGGCACCGCACTATTGAATTCTACCTTAACCTCTTTGATTTTATGATCGAAACAAAGTTTCTTTGTTGTAGAATGCAAAGCAAGATTAGTAAGTTTGTACAAGCCTTTGTACACATTGCTTGGCCTAATACCTTGAGCAATTACTTTATCTTGTGTGATATTAGAAACAATATACTTTGTCCCATGAAATTGAACTAGAATGTTAGGATCTTATGTAATTTGGCTTATAGAGAGTAAATTTTTGTCAGATATTGGAACATGCTTAACATTCCACATCAAAAGCTTGATGCCATTGTGTACATCACCTATCCCTTTAACTATAATGACTTGCCATCACCAAGTGAAACAGAATTGTTGCAACTATCATCAATAATAAACTTGACATGCTAGTCCTTTTTGCAGGTGAAGTGTGTGATGTGCCTAAATCAAAGGACTAACAATTGGTTTTAACATTATTTGAAAGAGCTATCAATGCAAACTCCTCATCAAGGTCTTCCTCAGTAGTATTTGCCACATTAGCTTCATTCTTTTGCTTTTTTTGAGATAGATCATATTGTCGTTTCTTGCACTCATTCTTCAAATGCTCAAAATTTTGACAATAGAAGTATTGTACTTTTTTGTACAATTATGAAGATGAAGGATGAGGACTATTGTTTGTACCTTGAGACCATGCAACAAGCAAACCTTTTGAACCCCTAGAAGAAACCCCACTCATTTGTTCTTGTCATTGTTCCTTCTACAACAAATATGAACTAACCTTGTCAAAGGTCAAATTCTTGTTGATGATTATTGTGACCATACCCTCCTTGTCCATTGGTTTGTTGACTATGGCAAGTTGATCCTTGAGATTTTTGAGCTTCAGAAGGTGCTTTGACAATGACCCACCCTCTTGCAATTTAGTGGAAAACAGCACATTCTTCGAATACAGCACCCAACTTTTCTTGGAGACTTGATACTTGTTTTTCAAACTTTTCCATAATGTAAATGTGGATGTGGCATTACAAATTTTGGGGATTAAATTGTCACACAACTTGTATAAAAGTAGGGCTTCTTAATGCCACTTGTCAAAATCATTTGATACTCAACAATTGTGAGTATCTTGTGACTAGATAAGATATTATGTATTTGTAATGTCCCTTCTGCAAAAATCAGATAAAAATAATATTTTTGGGTTTGGGTGCCCAAAAATGAGGGAAAAATATTTAAATATTTGTGCCAAAATATTCTTTAGATATTTATGGGCTTGGTCGCCCCTTTTGGAGTGATAAGGGTGTTAAAAAAATAAAAATAAAAATATTAAAAGCAAGTTATTTTTGGGGCACCCAAATGAAGGAGGGAAAAAGAAGTTTAATTTTTTTTTTAAATGCTTTTTGGCGCCTAGGGCTAGGTCGGCCAGGTTGGGAGTCATAAGGGGAGTTGTGTATTTATACAAGGTATGTTGAAGGCATTATTCATCATTCAAAATTTTATATCTTCTTTTCTGCTCTGCTTAATGGCAAATTCTCTAAGGATGAAAACCCTTGAGAATCAAGAGGAAGTTGGACGAAACCCTAGCTTCTTCCAAGGAGAACTTCATGATGGAGATTCCTATGTGCTTCAATGGAGATAATTGCTAGTTTCATGTCAGTTTGCATCAGCATTTAGATTTCTGATTTGAAAGGGGAGTTGTGCAAGTTGGAGGTTTTAATTCAGATTTTCTAGGGTGGCAAAGCCCTAACATCAGTCCAGCATGCCATCACATCCTTGGTAGGGTTATTTTAGTTTTTTCTTCATCATTTAGTTGCATATTTGTAGCTGGAGCAACTTCGCCCAGCTAGGGTTAGTTGCATTTACATTATTGGGGTTTCTTCATGTTGTGGTGCATGTTTGAAGCCCACTTTACTTTGTAATTTGCATTCATATTCTGTAACAGCAGATTGAAGGTTTTTATCAGACAGTTGTTGGCTCATATTAAAAGATCTAATCATGCTATGTTGGTGATTTAATGCTATTGTTATCTGCTACATGTTTTTCTATCTTTTGGTTGCATTATGTACTGCTATTCATGCATTATAAAACTCAGAAAATTACATTAGCACACTAGGGTGTAAGCAGAAATTGAAAATCAGAAATAAGGGCATCAATTTTGCATTACAAAAAATACAGATAATTGCAAAAATATTGCTTGGGATAATATTTCAGTTTTTTTCCAATGAGTTTCCATGCCTCTAACAATACCAAAGTTTGAATATTTGCCCTTATCCCAAAAACTAGACTTTTCTTGTAACCCTAACAAACCTTTTAAATTTGACCCAAAAACTTTCCTGAAGTTTTTAAAATATGATCCTAGAAATTTTTCAAACCATTATAAATGTGTAAAACCCTGAATATTTTTAAACCCTACTCTGCCAAATTTGAAACGCCCCCTCAATCTAAATTTGTAAACCCCATAAATTTACAAATAATTTTTCTTAAAGGATTTGAGGGAATTATAAATAAAATTAAATGCCCAGAATTTCTGCCCTAGCTGTGACTACAAAACCCTCCCAAAAATTGCTGCAATTATTAAACCCTCACGTGACTTAAAAACCTTTGTTTTTCTATGTACCCTAGTCACAATTTGCAAAAATAGGCCTTTTTATCAGACCTTGCCTCCAAAATGTGACTGTAAGGTTTGCAACCTACTCAACCCTTTAAAATAGCTAAAAACTTGGGATTTTCAGCAAAAAATGGCATGATTTGGATTGTTTTTGATGCTGTGTAATTTTCAGAATTTTTGCCTGCATTTTGTGCATGATTTCCCACTGTTTTCAATTGTGTGATTGTACTTTTGCATCCATAAACACCCTAGATGTGATTCCCAACCCACAACCTTTGATTTTAGTGTGATAATGGGGATTTTTCCTACTTTTTCTGCTGTACAATTTTTTTGTGCAATTTTCTACCTACTACAACCTGCAATTTGATTGTTTCTCCCGCTTGCGATATCAACGAGAATTGCTTGCAATTTGGATTGATTCCACCTTGCAACTGTGCCTTGGCGGACCTTGTGACCTTGACTTGCGAGCATGATCTCTTCCATGTTGATTTTGACAGCCGCAAGATTCTACTTCCAGGCGAAATTTTAGAAGAATAAATTTAAATCTAGCCATAAAGGCTATTTAAATTTATATATTGAATATTAAATATGAAGAGGTGCTTCATCGAATTGTAATTAAATAAAATGATTTTATTTAATAATTTAAATATATATTAAATGGGCCGACCCCTAGAAGTGGCGCGATTTTTGAAAAGACGTCCCTCTTGCTTGGGCCGACCTCATATGCCAAAAGTCACGTCTTTCTCCTTGGGCAGGTGTATAAATACAAGGTGATTATCATTCATTTGATCATCAAGTTCATTCAACATAATTCGCATTTCTAGAGCAGCAGATCGAATCTGTAGCAGCAGATCATTTCTTGTAGCAACAGGTCGATTCAAGGAGAAACATATTATTTGTATCTTTGCATCTAGGAGAGGTGCTATTCATTGTATCAAATAGGCATTGTGTTGTGCTTGAGTTGTGAGCAGCTTTCTGCCCTTATTCAATAAATATATAAGAGATATATTAGTTGGGTTTTTCTCCCTCAGGTTGGAGGGTTTTCCCAGGATACTTGTTGTGTTTGTGAGTCTGATTTTTGAATTAAAATCTGTTTATTATATCTGGTCATAAAACTAACATGGTATCAGAGTGGGTTTGAAGAAGATTTTGATCAGATTTGTGTGTTACAACAATACTCTTTATCCTTCTTTCTCATTGTTGTTTACTTCTATCTCTTCAAAATGGTGAATGGTCTTAAGATTGAGGATAGGCTTGAGGGAGCATCTAATTTCACTTCATGGAGATTCAGAATTATGCTCACCTTGGAAGAAAGCGAGTTGGCAGAGTTTGTGGAGAGCACAACTCTCGAGCCTACGGATGAGGAAGAAAATGCCCTATGGAAGAAGAAAGATATTAGGGCAAAGAAGATGTTAGTTGATTCCGTAAATGATCATATTGTTCTTATTGTCTCCGAGCTAAAGACGGCAAGAGGGATGTTCAAAACCTTGGAGGAGATGTACGAAATCAATAACACAAGCCAGACACTTGTATTGAAGCAACAACTCCATCATTTGAAGATTGCGAAAGGAGAATTTGTTATTGCCTACTTCATGAGAATAACTGAGTTGAGGGATCAACTCTCTTCTATTGGGCATGTTGTTGATAGCAAGGACTTGACCATGTTGGCTCTCAATGGTCTTCCTTCATCCTGGGAGTCTTACATTCAAGGAATTAGTGCAAGATCAAAACTTCCCAAGTTTGATTGTTTTAGGGCAGATTGCATTCAAGAAGAGTCTAGATTGGCTGCGAGAGGTATCGGTCAAAGTTCCACTAATGAAGACATTCATGTTCTTGCCACTCAATCCTTCAAGAAGAAAGGGAAAGGTGGTAAGAAAGGATTTTTCAAGAGGAATAGAGATAAAGAAGCTGATGGTGCTCCTACATTCAAGAAGAAGAGGGACCTCTCCAAAGTCCAATGTTTTCAATGTGACAAGTATGGTCATTTTGCAAAGGAATGTCCTACTAGGCCTAGGCAGCAGGCTGCCATTGCAAATGTTGATGAAGTCTCTCTGCAGAAGGACTCAAGTGAATACCTATTCTATTCACCCTTGTCAAGCAATGCAACTACTGACACCAACACTTGGCTGATTGATAGTGGTGCCTCCCGCCACATCACCGGATTTAGGGAGCATCTATCTAATTTGGTGGAAAAAGATTCTAGTGAACAAGTCATTATTGGAGATGATGCTAGTTACTTTGTGAAAGGAGTTGGGACCTCCTCTCTTCACTTGGATTTCGACGTTTCCTTGCAATTGGATGATGTGCTATTTGTTCTAGGCATCAAGAGAAATCTTGTTTCCATCTCAGCCTTGGAAGACAAGGGTTACCAAGTTGCATTTTCAGAAGGTAAAGTTCTTATATGGGCTAAGAACTCAAACATCAAAACTGCTCGGGTGATTGGAGTTAGACATGGGTGTCTCTACAGGCTAAGCACTCGTCCTCTTCAGGCTCTAGTGCATGATTCTTTAAGTTTGTGTGATCTTTGGCATCGAAGATTGGCTCACCTTCACTTTCGAGCCCTACCTATCATGGAGAAGATGGTCACCGGCCTTCCAAAATTCAACCAGGAGCATGAAGGTACTTGCAAAGGTTGCGTTTTAGGTAAGAATACAAAAGGTCCATTTCATAGTAGTGAAAGTAGATCCAAATGTATTCTTGATCTCATTCATTCTGATTTATGTGGTCCAATGTCTGTTGCGTCTTCGAGTGGTTTCTTGTATTACTTTATTTTTATTGATGACTACTCTAGAAAGACTTGGATTTATTTCTTGAAATCTAAAGAATCTGAGGAGGTATTAGAGAGATTCAAAGAATTCAAAGCTTAGGTGGAGAATTTGTTCGGAAAGAGGATCAAAGTCTTGAGATCCGATAACGGAGGAGAGTACACTTCTATTAGCTTCCGTAACTTTTGCCTTGAAGCATGGATTAAGAGGGAGTTCAACGTTCCTTGTAATCCTCAACAGAACGGTGTTGCTGAAAGAAAGAACAGATCTATTGTGGAAGCAGTCAAACCCATGATTCATGACCAAGATTTGCAAATCTTTCTTTGGGCTGAAGCATCCAGGACATTTGTTTATATTTAGAATAGAAGTCCTCACCGGATCTTGGAGAACATAACTCCTGAAGAAGCATTCACAGGGGTGAAGCCTGAAGTAAGTCATTTAAAGATCTTTGGGTGTCTAGTGTATGTGCATGTACCAAAGGACAAGAGGACAAAGTTGGAACCTTCTGGCAAGAAGGGGATATTTGTAGGTTATAGTGACACATCAAAAGCCTACAAAATCTACATTCCGAGTCAGAAGACAATTGAGATCAGTAGAGATGTCACATTTGAGGAGGATGCTGCATTTAGAAGATCCAAGGGCACTCATATGGAGATCGATGATGAAGAGCCTCCTTAGGATATGGAAGTTGACCATGTTCCTGAAAATCAGAGGGAGGCTCCAGAACCTAAAGAAGATGATGATCTAGTCGAGCCCTTGGAACCTACTGATGGGGCTACAGATATTGTGATTGGAAGGAAACGACCTCTTTGGGCTAGGAAAATAATGCGGGAGGCAGAAAGTTTTGCAGCCCCAAGAGGAAATTTCAGAGAAAGTAATTGACCTAATAAGTTCTCCAGTTATGTAGCTTTGATGAGTCAGATTATTGAGTCAGAGCCTTCTAGTGTTGAGGAAGCTTCTAGTCAACAGGTTTGGAAAGATGCTATGTCTGAAGAGTATCAATCCATTCTTAAGAATGATGTTTGGGACATCGTTCCTAGACCCGAAGGCAAATCTGTGGTATCTTCTAAATGGCTCTTCAAGATCAAGCATGCGGCTGATGGGAGCATTGAAAAGTTCAAGGCTAGATTCGTGGCTTGAGGGTTTTCACAAAAAGAGGGAGTTGACTATGAAGAAACCTTTGCTCCAGTGGCTCGTTATACTTCTGTTAGGACCATCATTGCTATTGTTGCATCTAGAGGATGGAAGATTCACCAAATGGATGTGAAGACAGCCTTTCTGAATGGTGTAATAGAGGGAGAGGTTTATATTGAGCTACCTGATGGATTTGAGGTACATGGGAAGGAGTTTCATGTTTGCAGGCTGAAGAAGGCCTTGTATGGTCTTAAGCAGGCTCCTCGTGTTTGGTACAAAAGGATTGATCGTTACCTGTTAAGTTTGGGTTTCTCAAAGAATGATGGAGATTCAAACCTCTACTTCAAGGTAATTAATGGTGAAGCATTGATTTTGGTTTTGTATGTTGATGATTTGATTATTATTGGAGAAGAACACCTCATTCTCAAATGCAAGAAGGAGTTAGCTTCTGAATTTGAAATGAAGAATCGTGGTCTCATGCATTACTTTCTTGGCTTAGAAGTTTGGCAAAAGCAAGATGAGATGATTCTAAGTCAAGGGAAGTATACCATTGACATTTTGAAGAGGTTTGGTATGATGGATTGCAAATCCATGTCTACGCCTATGGAGACCAACTTACATAAGTTGAAGGAGGCTGCAGCTAGCTCAGATCTGGTGGATCCCATGATGTACAGGCAGTTGATTGGTTCATTGATGTATCTAGTCAACACTAGACCGGATATCTGCTATGTAGTGAGTGCACTTAGTCAGTTCATGTGTGAACCAAGGCAAATACATCTTGTTGCAGCCAAACATATCCTGAGATACTTGCGTGGCACAGTTGGATATGGGTTGAGATATTCTTTAGGTGTGGATTTGAAGCTGCATGGTTTTACTGATTCTAATTGGGCAGGGTGTGTTACTGATCGAAAGAGTACCTCTGGATGTTGCTTCAGTTTGGGGTCTGCGATGATATCCTGGTGCAGTAGGAAGCAGTCTTCAATGGCATTGAGTACAACAAAGGCCGAATATATTGCAGCTTGTGTGGCAGCTCGAGAAGCAATGTGGCTTCGAAAGCTCCTTGCAGGATTGTTTGGACAATCAATGGAGCCTACTATCATTCATTGTGATAACCAAAGCTGTGTGAAGCTCTCTGTCAACCCTGTGTTTCATGATAGTACTAAACATGTTGAGATCAAATACCATTATATCAGAGATATGGTATTGAGGAAGGCAATTCAGTTGAGGTATATCAACATTGATGAGCAGATGACAGACATTCTCACCAAGCCTCTCTCCAGGATAAAGTTTGTGTACTTTTGAGATAAGCTTGGTATGGTGAAGAATCAAGCCCTAGTTGAGAAGCAGTTTCAGTATCAGTGATCCTCTTTTAATGCATTTCTCTATTGAGAGAGATTTGAGGTGCAAGCCCTTGATAATGCATTTCTCTTTGAGATTTGAGGTGAAAGCCCTTGTTTCCACCCTCTGAGAGAGCCATGGTGGATGTCATGTGTGTGACTCCATGACAACATCACGTGAGGGAGTCTGTGATGATTCACTTGTACTTGTGTTACACCCTCTGGGAGAGCCATGGTGAAACGTCATGATGAGGTGACAACATCACGTTGAGTGATAAGCACTTGTACATACTATACATGGGTGTAGCCATGATGGTTGATATCACGATGAGGTGATAAGCTCTTTCTCACATGGGTGTAGCCATGTTGATCGACATCACGATGAGGTGATATGTATTGTAGAGCTGGAAGTATTCCTCCCTAGCTGAGAGGGAGTGTTGATTTTGACAGCCATGGGATTCTACTTCCAGGCGAAATTTTAGAAGAATAAATTTAAATGTAGCCATAAAGGCTATTTAAATTTATATATTGAATATTAAATATGAAGAGGTGCTTCATCGAATTGTAATTAAATAAAATGATTTTATTTAATAATTTAAATATATATTAAATGGGCCGACCTCTAGAAGTGGCGCAATTTTTGATAAGACATCCCTCTTGCTTGGGCCGACCTCATATGCCAAAAGTCACGTCTTTCTCCTTGGGCGGGTGTATAAATACAAGGTGATTATCATTCAATTGGTCATCAAGTTCATTCAGCATAATTCACATTTCTAGAGCAGCAGATCGAATCTGTAGCAGTAGATCATTTCTTGTAGCAGCAGGTCGATTCAAGGAGAAACATATTATTTGTATCTTTGCATCTAGGAGAGGTGCTATTCATTGTATCAAATAGGCATTGTGTTGTGCCTGAGTTGTGAGCAGATTCTGCCCTTATTCAATATATATATAAGAGATATATTGGCTGGGTTTTTCTCCCTTAGGTTGGAGGGTTTTCTCAGGATACTTGCTGTGTTTGTGAGTCTGATTTTTGAATTAAAATCTGTTTATTATATCTGATCATAAAACTAACATTCCCAACTTTCTTTTTATGATTAATGTGGAACCTAACTTGAAACCCTTACCTGGAGCTTTGATACCAATGTTAGGAAGTGAAAAGAAACGAGATGAGAGAAAATGGCTAAAATTGCTTGCTCTACAAACAGTGGTAGCAACATTATATAGATTTGGAAAAGCACTATTACATCTATCATATTAAAAGGCAGTACAAAAGGCTCATTAAGAGCTGCAACTACTACAACTACTACAACTACTTTATTTCATAACCTGCACCTAACTATACTTAATACGTACGATTTATTACATTAGTATTGTATTCTAATGCATTCTAATAGTGTTATATTTAACTCAAATATATTTTCAAACTTTTCAATATTCATTTCCTACTTCCTTTTTTAACATGTTAAAGGTTTTTCATAAGAGATAGATGACACTCTTTAATCTTGATTGTGCATTAAGATTTCAATTTCTCTTCAAAATCCATATCCTTGAAGTGCATAAATTCCATCTTGAGTGGAGATCCTTTTTTGTTTTATTTCTTGATTAATTTCTGGCCAAATAGGCCAATGATCGGATCTTGCAAAGTGTATAAATTTTGAAAGAACTTGAGTATTGCCCATGATCCATTCTAAACTTAACAAAATCTATATAATTGCACTCGAAGGTAGTGGTAGTCTAGCTACTTATTACTCCAAGAAACCAGCCCTCTCTCAGTTTTACATCTACTACCACTTCTTGGGAGCAAAAAGGTTGAAAGTTTCTCACACTTTGGGGAAGAGAATTTGATCCTTTAGATTTATAGAATGGCATGAAAGTCACCTCCCAGTATCCATGCTTCATCCTCATATTGATTTCAGAAATCTACCAAACTGCCCCATAGTTCCTTCTTCCCTCCACTGGAGATGGGAACATACAAATTTGGAATTAAAACAGTCAAATTAGTTTTTACATCTGTACATTTTACATGGAGTACTTTCTGCTTCTAAAATCCACCCCTTTCAAGGACCAACAATCTAACAGCATCACTGAGCCCCCTGGTATGTCTTGGGTGTTAGCACTCAACTATTATTCCATTTTATATTTATTTATTTATTTTATGTACCATATCGACACTGATTTTTGTTTCTTGTAGCAGAATTATATCCGAATATGGCTACTGTATTAACTGCTTTACTAAGCAGTGCTTGTCAAAGGCATTCAAGCCTCTGTCATTCCAGTCATGGCTGGTTTTGCATGGACTAATCCTTCCACCTTTGCAGAAGTCTTCCATAGATCTCTATTTTCACATATTTATTTCCTTGTTGGTTGCTTGCTTAAATTTGCTAGCCTCTGATTTCCTGCCCCTAGTATTGGTTGTCCTCATGCCCATTTTTCCTCTTATTGCAGGAGAACTTAGAATGTTGGTGCAACTTCTTTTTGGCCTTAAGCATGCTAATTTTCACGCTCTATTCTTATCCTTTGCTCACAGAGGATGCCAAATTATCCTCCAATAAATCCACAACCAGATCTCCCTTCTGTATCTCTTACAACTCTTTCACCATCCTGCTGACTTGACTCTTAGAAAACTCCTTTAGAACTTCCTCCAGTTTTCCCAATTCCTGATTGGACTGCCTCTCCTTGATTGTCACTTACTTTTTCCATTACCCTTGGAGCTGCTATCATGTTGTCTGTGGTACTTGTGGTTACATGGGCTGGCTCTTGGTCCTTGTCATGAATCCTGTCTTTGTGGGAGTTAGTATTTTTTCTAAATTTTATTTTTAATATCCTTCAAATTACAATTATTAATGATACTGTTAACATTTTATGATTGAAAAACAATAATAATAGTATGCAGTGGTAACAAGATACATTGTATTATGTTTGTGAAAATCAGAATCTTAAAAAAAATATTAACAGTTTAAAATCTTATTATTAAGTTTTATGATTGATTTGAAATTATAAATATTTAATTTTTGTATATTTATTCTTTTAGTTTTCTTTTTTCTAAATCTCATCTTAATTCATCGACTTTATATTTTTTGAACTTAATTACAATTATTTTCCTGAATTTTATCAGTTGACAAATTTGTTCCAAATCTTTTCTCAGCAAACTCAAACAAGAATATGAATCATGTGACATGGTTTTAAAACATTTACAAGAACCAACAACAAGAATCTTCCTTGAGGACCTTAAAAGAATCACTGCTCAAAATCAATCATCTCCTTGTGAAAGGAAATTTGGTAATGTGATGGTTCAAGATGTGCCAATCCCTCTTGAATGTCCTAGGTTCACTTCTTTGAGGCCTACAGTTCTTCATTCTTCTTGACAGTCCAAGGGAACATTTTTTTCCCTTTCCCTTAAAGAAGGCATTCATTTCATTAATTTATTGTGACAACCTAATCAGGAAATCTTCTAAGATCTCAGCAATGTTTGAATTTTTTAACATTGAGAAAAATGCAGGTATGCATGACCTTGTTTTGTAGAAAATATAACATCTGATTCTACGTTGTGTGTCTCTGCAGTTCGGTTTGTTTGCAAGATGTTGGCGTTTCAAATCACACCTCTGGAATGTGTTTTGGAAACAGACAACTATGTGCAGTAAACTGCTCTTCAAATTCGAAGGGGAAGCTCCCTCTTTCGTTGAGTTTGCGTAAAGAAAGTAAACTAAAGCTAATTTGCCTATCTTTTTGATTCAGCTGCGAGAACACAAGGTTATAAAACTCTAAATGTTGCAGCTGAGGTTTTCCTTTTAATGAAACTTAACAACTACAACTAACTTACGCTAATGATGTTTCTAGTCTCTCAAGTAAACGCAGAGCAAGAGAGTTAGAAATAAACAAGATTGATTCTTTGAGACAGGTACTTAGATAAACATTTTCTAACATACACTTACTGAATTTCAATGCAAGCTGAAAAGGAGATGATATAAGCATTACATAATAAACAAGAATCTAAGACTTTATATCAGGGCAGCAAAAGCACGCTCAAGACTTTATTTTCTCAAACTTCGGGCACAAGAGATTACAATTCCGGGATAGCAAGTTGTAGCAAAATACATGCAACATGCGATTAAACCAGATTAACACTTGACACAATACACATGCACTGAACAAGGATTTGCAGCTAAAAGAGGCATGCAAATTTGCTCTTAACACAAAATGAACTGAAACTAATCGATAACAAACATGAAGGCATAGGCTCAACAATTTTGTTATCACAAGCACGGTTAAAAAAAATGAGCAAAAACTGCTCTTATTTATAGCTAAGCAGAGGAGTAGGGAACCCTAAAATCTCCTTGCTTTTACAACTAATACTTGCCAACATGCAAGTTTTATTTCTAAACCTAAAGAAGATAAGCATCTACAACCTAGAAAGCATCTAAAATAGGAAATGCCAACTCATTACAATTATTTTCTTTTTCTTCAAAGAATGGATAAGAATTGAGACAAGAATAGAAAGGAAGCGTGAAATAAGAATGGAAAGAAAGCTTGCAGAAAGCTTCTAGAAGATTGCTGCTTTAAATCTCTATCACATCCACCAAAAAGCGGAAAACTGTCTTTCTATCAGGAGCGTTGATACTATCTATAGCCATATTCCACTTTTTTAAGATCTTCTCCTCTTTTGCAATCAAACTTAGAGAATCTTTGACATCTTCAGCTTCTTTATGAGTTCTATTCTTGAAAAACATCGCTGCCCCAAAAGATGACTTCACTAATTGATAACTTGACAGCTTTGCAACTTTGTGCATTCTGACACTTCTCTTGATTCTCCCATAGAAGAGTATTCTAAATTTTTTCCCAATACTTGTCCTTTTCCTCAAAGCCTTCTCAACATTGCTTGAGGCTGTAAACAACCCAAAATGACCAAGATGTTCGATTGCAACATAGCCTGCGTCTTTCAAAACATGCATATTGAACACTGGCTTGATGTGGTGCAAGTCAGTCTCAGCTGTCTTGATTAAGTCATGGTATAGTGCTAATATGGTCTCGAACTCAGTGGGAATGTACTTCGTTCTGCAAAACTCAAAGATTGACTGTAAAATCGCCTATATTCTGACAAGTTTTGCACAACTTTCTATTTTTAGCTTGTTGATTTTCTTCGTCAAACGAATGAATTTTTTGGAAATTATTCTGAGATATGGGTTTTGTTCAGAATTTTGTTACAAGCAAATCCAGATTGTCCGTTTTTTAAAATTCTGAGTGTAGACTGAAAAAGCAACAAACCCTAATTTTCTCCTAAAAAGTAGAAAAAAGCTGGCATTTGGGTATTGTTCAGAGGCACATTCTGGATGAACCCATTTGATTAGATGTTGAAAATTCTGATGTTTAACTGAAAAAGCAGCCACTTGAAATTTCACTGAAAAAGTTGTGATATGGGTTTTGTCTAGAAGAATGTTTAAGATGAACCCATAAGATTAGAAGTTGAAAGTTTTGAAGTTTTCTTTGACATGCAAAGAAAAAGCAGCTGTTGCAACTTAAGAAAATTCTTCAAAAATTATCTAGAATCATTAACAGAGATGACCCAGATCAATAGAATTTGGAAAATTCGACCTCCTTCAAAGATTTGATGTTCTAGATAAAAAGAACATGAAAAAGCAAACCTTCTTATGTGCTGATCTGAAAATTCATGAAAAACCAGCAAGTTTAAGTTCTTGAATCTTGAAAAGAAAGGTTTGAAGTTGTTGCTCTATTTCTCCTTTTAAGCCACCTGCAAGAAAATATGAAAAATGAAACACAAAGGTGCCTTAAATAAGCTTTGTCTTGAGAGAAACAACTTTCTTTTGCCCTAATTCTTCAAAACCCTAATCTGAATTTGTGCAATGAACTTAGACATTTTTCTTCATCTTCAAATTTTGAAAATTTCAAATTTTTTACTAAGGCAAGAGAGATTGGGTGCCCTTCTTGGCTTGAGGTGTCTATCTCTTCCAGACTTAACCATTTTTTCATCATTTTCAACTTTTCCTCAATTTTCATCTCCAGTTTGATTTTGATTTCCGACCTCCAGATTGATATGACGGACAAGCTGAATGATTCATCGCGGAGCTTGGTCGAATCTGACGAAGTTTGTTTGGAGGCAACTTTTGATGAAAACTTCGTTTGACCCTTCAAAATGTTGGGTGCCTGTATCCTCCAGGGGCGCCCATGTTTACCTGTGTTAGCCATTTTTATGAGCTCTCAGTTCTTGCTTGTATTCTGACCTTCAGATGAATTGATGATTCCAGGAGCTAAACTGATTAGATTGGATGGCTTTCAGGTCCACTGGATAGCTGAGAAGATTCTGGAAGGGGTCTTCTGGGTACTGCATTTTTGGAAATTGCCATCTGAGGCCTCTAAACCCTAGGCACCTATCTCCTTCAGGGACACCCATTTCCTCCAAACTTAACCATTTTTCATCAGTTTTCATCTTTAGAGTTAAAAACCTCTTGTCATGGCCCTTTTTTGATCTGATCTTGTCGGTGGTTGAGTGATTTGATGAGCTAACGAAGACATCCACTGCAAAGCTGGCAGGAAACTGAAGAGGTTGATCACATTTGCAAACCCTAACTGCTGGATTAGGTCCTCCAAAAGGTTGGGTGCCCCTGGCCACTTAGGGCGCCCAAAGTTCGCAGACTTAGAATATTTTTCGTCTTTTTTGTGGTTTGCATTCTGCCTTTCAGTTGAAACTCCTTCGTTCAATCTCGGATTCTAGATGATTGAATAATCGGATGACTGCGCTGTCGGGCTCACTGCGGAGCTGAGAAGAATCTGACCAACATTGCTTCGGAGCTCCAACTCTGATTTCATCATCCGATGTCATTAAAAGTTGGGCGCATATTCTCTCTAGGGGCGCCCATGTTTGGCAGACTTAGAAACTTTTTCAAAATTTTTCAATTTTCCTCCTCGTTTGGTGTGTTTGCCTTGGCCTCGATTGTCAGACATGAAATTTTTCTAAGGCATGGATGTTTGGGCGCCTATTCTTGACAGGGGTGCTCGAAGTCTACAGACTTAGCCAAATTTTATCATTTTTCAACTTTTTCAATTTCTCCTTTTTATTCTCCATTTCTCGTGCACGTTCATCGTTGACAACTTCTGTTCGGCTTGAACGTCTAACTTTGTTACTTGGCAGCTGACTGACCTCCATTGATGACCTTGTATCTCCAGAAAAAGCTTCTGAAAAAGCAGAATAGACCCACTAGGGCAAAACTGATCTGTTTGTGATTCTGATTGCACCAGCCTGATAAGGAAGTATTTTGAGCCAATCAAAATCAGTCTCAACCCTAGAATCCAAATTTCCTATTTTTAGAAATTTTTGCCAGTATCCGTTTCGAGACAAAACCAGAAAAACCCAGAAAAAGTTTCTATTTTTAGAAAACTACTAAAAATAGAAATTTTCATAAAATTTAGGGTTGAAAAACTGACATCTGGGTTTTGTAGATTTGGTCGTTCTGAACCGACCTAGATTGTCAGATTTTGAAAATTTCAAGTTTTTGACCCCCATGCAAGACATGCAAAATCCCAATTTTGACCTTTATGACAGATTTCTGTTGTACCCAAAATGAAATTTTTGGCATTCTGCTTAAATTGAGCTAAACAATGTAAAAATGCCATTGAAAGTATGTTTTAGGTCAAAACAAACATGAAATCTTTGTGGCTTTCTGTCAAGGAACCTATGGTTAAAATTTTGAAAAAATGAAAATTAGGGTTTTACGCCCCTATTTTTAAGGAAACCCTAAAAAATAGGACCTTCCCGGAAATGTTTGAAAATAATTCTGATAGGATTAATTGCCTTCACGATCACACCGATCAAGTCAGAATTATCAAAAAATATGTTTTACTCTGGTGGGTCTATTTCTATTTTTCAGGAACAAAGTTAGGAGCTCTGCAGCCATTAATGGCAGATTGGCCAGTACCAGGTGCTGAAAGCTAAAACTCAAAAGCTTCAACCAAGAAGCTATGGCGAAAAAGGATGAAAAGATGTTGTTTCAACGGAGGAGATTCTCAAAACGGAAAAGGCCAAAATTTGGCTAAGTCTGGAAGGTGCATGTTTTGTCTACCAAGGCAAAACACAGTCTACAGTGGCTAAAAGCGCCCCTCTTGAAGAAAGGCGCCCTTGAACCTCAGAGGGCAAATCAAATCATCTGGCAGTGTCAAAACAGTCATCCTCTTCACTTTCATACTAGCTCGACAACGAAACAATCAGCAAGATTATCTGATTCAGGGATCATTGACCAACCGTCAGCGAAGTATGGAGGATCCATTGATGACAGAAGTGCCAAATCAGAGAGCTTCAAGGTAAAAGTGCCCCTGCTGGCCAGGGGCGCCCCTCAGTTGCAGACACCAGATGAATCCATAAGCAGCAACTCTATACATGATATCTTTCCAGCTTCCTCCCAGCTACGCGATCAATCTGACAGCAGGTTCACAGGACACGCAAAATGATCACACGCTGAGGTCAAGCAGAAAAAGCCAAAATTGAAGAACTGGAAAGATAAGCCAAAAAATGGCTAAGGCATGGCTAAAAGCGCCCCTCTTGAAGAAAGGCGCCCTTTCTTGAAGGCATCCAGATTCACTCAGAATCTTTACTGCCTCCCAGGATGATCTTCTCAGCTATGACCAGTCTCGCCAGTGAAACCATCAGCAAGAACTTCTGACAAATCAGTCATCTGATAGAGGAGATCAAAGTCAGGCAGTTCACAGCATAAGCAAAATCAGTCAACAAGCTAAAAGCGCCCCTGCTGGCCAAGGGCGCCCTTAAGTTTGAAGGACCAAAACTTGTTGTCATCAACTGAGAAGTCAGTCATCCTGAGCAAGATTGAGTTGGCTACCCGATGCATCGTCAAGCAGAGTCATCCGACTCATCCATCAACGGGAACGTCAGATCAGAGCACAGAGGGTCTGAAAAGGCCAAAACGAAGAACAGCCAATGAAAATTGACTAAGGCACAGCCAAAAGCGCCCCTCTTGAAGAAAGGCGCCCCTCATTCTGGAGGTCCAAACTCAGTTTTCTAAGTTAATCTCTCCCAGGCATATCTCATCAAGTTGATCCCATCTCAACAACGGATCCGTCAACAATTGCCGAAGATCAACTGAGTAGCAAGGATCGAAGATCAAACAGAGGCACTTCAACCTGCAAAAATGATCAAAACTCCAAAAAGGAAGCCTAAGAAAGTCAAAAGCAAATGTTGACTTGAGTTAACAAATTTTGGAGACAAAAAGAGGCCAAACACTCCACAATCAGTGGAAATCACCTTTTTGAACTCCAAATCAGGCTCAATCATGAGTTGGATGCCCAATTGATGCTTGCAACTCCAAATTGACATATCAAAGCATCTAGGCATCCATTATTCATTATTTCTTTGCAGGTTGAGGAGCTCAAGAGCAGATATTTTTCTTCTCCAACATTTTTTGAAGATCTAATAGAGGGGTTTTCACCGTTCTTCATATTTTTGAAGATCTGTTGCACAGAGGGATTATTTATTAGAGTTTGCATCAAAAGGCATAATTCTTGCAAAGTGGCAGTTTATAACTTCCAATCCATCTTCTGTCTACTTCCTCTATTTCTGTCTATATTTCTTTGCATGTCACAGGAAACGACAAATAATCACAGATCTGGCCAACTGGGTATGATCAGCATAGCTTTTTCAACAAAACCCACATGTTGGATTTTTCCAAAAAAAGTAGCCCTGCTGCCCCTATTTTTTAGGGTTTCCGGAAAAAGTCATAATATTGAAAAACGGACAAACTGGGTATGATCAGCATAGCTTTTTCAACAAAACCCACATGTTGGATTTTTCCAGAAAAAGTAGCCCTGCTGCCCCTATTTTTTAGGGTTTCCGGAAAAAGTCATAATATTGAAAAACAGACAAACTGGGTTTGTTTGGCTTTGAAGCACGAACAAAACCCATGTGTTAGATTTTTTCGAGAAAAATCACTTTCTGGTGCCCTACTGCCTCTGCCACCAAAGGGCTCTTGCATGTCAAAGAAAAACTCGTTTTTTCGAATTTATGACGATCTGGGTTTGTTTAGAGAATTATTCTCAACAAAACCCATGTCTCAGAATATTTCGTAAAAATTACCCTCGGCAAGGCTATTTTTAGCAGTTCCAGAAAAAGTTGTCCGGGCAGCATCGTGTGCACAGTCAATCTTCAAGGTTTTCAGAACGCAGTTCTCCCAAGACGAACACAAGACCAAAATGGTCTTACTCCATGATTTTCTGAAAACGGCTGGCACCGATCTGCGTCAGGCACACCCAGAGGTCAATCTAGCCAGATTGACAAGCATAGAAACAAGTCCACAGGTTCCATAATAGTTTCACCTCATAGGTTCCATAATAGTTTCACCTCGTATATCTGATTGCCTTCCAAGGCCAGTTTAGAGGATTGTAACTGTTGGAATTTTACACATGCAGCAAGTTCATGTGCATTTCTCGCAGTTGGAGTGATCGTGGTCAAGCTTCGCGGTTTCATCGTCAAGCTTTGCGGTTTCATCACACGACATTCTTCCATTGAGAAAGATCAAGGAAAACGTCCAAGCTGCAAAAGAACGCGGAAGGTAGTCATTCCCAACACAGAGCCGCCATCGGTTAATACTACACTACCTTCCACGTCAAAGTGGAAACATAGACAAAAAAAAGAAAAGAAAAGGAGTAACCCTCCTAAGGGAAGCAGAATGAAGGAGATACATACATCAAGTTGCTGACAAGTGATAAGCTAACAATTGACAGGCACGTAATGATCTCCGTATGAAGAAGTCAACGAATGAACAAAAGCACCGTTGACCAATGGTGATGAGGTGTCAAAAACCTCAAGAAGGACGTCCTACCCTCCAAAGTAGCAATAAATACGACTGAAGTCAACTTGATGCCCCTTTCCGAGTTGACTCCAGATCTCCATAGATCATGCATGTCAGATCCCACTGATCTAGGATGTCTAATTGAATCCCACGATTTGTGGATCTTAGATCTCCTTTAAAGGTGGATGTCTATTTTGGAGACACATTTGTAACATAAGTTCACTTTTAGTTAGGTGTCAGTCAACTGAGGTAGACTTCCAGTTTGACTTTTGTTTAGTTTCAGTTAACTGAAGTAGATTTCCAGTTAATTGTTTGCTCACCTACTTTTAGACATAGAATAATATCTTGGTGATTGGCAAGAACTGTTTGTTAACTCAAGGAGATTTTAGGGTTGCCTACTCCTTTGAGTTTCTATAAATAAGAGCCTTAGGTTCTTTATTTGTTTAACCTTTATTTGCTAGCAAAATTGCTGCGCCACTGTTGCCAGAGTTCGCTTGTTTATATCTGTTCACTCTTGGCTGAGAGTTCGTTGGTTGATCGCAATTGTGCATGATTTCGTGCCTTTGCTGTCCCGACCTTTGTAATTCTTTGAAGAATCTTAAAGAAATAAATCAGATGGTGCCAGCTTGATTGATCTAATTATTTGAGTTATTCAAAGTCTTGTTTTTAAATAGTGCATTGTTTCAATCTCCTCCTTGGACAGGTGTCGTCGCCTCCATGGATATTTTGTCATCAATCATTATCGTTTGATGTTGTTTAATGATCTTTCTTGCAGCCTAGACTTTGGACAGGTGTCGTCACCTCCTCGGGAATCCTGTTAGAAAGGCCATCGTTCCTTGTTGTTTCCAGTGAGCTGCTTATTCTCACCACCGGATAGGGGTTTCCTCCTCCTTAGCGATCCGGATCAGAGTTTAAGTGTTTTGCTTATGCTCGAGCCTATCTTGTGATATATTTCCGAAGGTTCGACCTGGCCATATTCATTTAGAGACGGAGGGATTCGTGATCAACAACACCATTTAAACTCTCGCCTCATGCTGTTTATCTTTGAGAGTGAGGATAAGTTTAGAAAGCTTAGTTAATTAATTCAAGATCTGCAGAGCCGAGAGAAAAAACTGGCTACGAGCGCTGGTTCACTCACACCCTTGTGTCTTGCCCGGCAAATCTTAGTACACCCCTTTTTTACAGTAGAAAATCAGCAAAGAGAGATCTTCCTCTCTATAATCCGAAGAGCATGTACTAACACACTTGCAATAGCTGTCCGTTTCCAATAAGCACTTCAGAGGTGCTAATTGAAACGCCAACAATTTCGACAAGACTTTAACTTATTTCTTCAAAATGCCTAAGTGTAGCAATTTTTTTAATTTGGGGTACAACACAAGATTCAACTCTTGTTTGCTGAAACAAAATTTTGGCTTCTGTCCAGAGTGTTGTCAGATTAATGTTCCACAAGGATTGAAGTAGAAACCAAGTGTGTGTAATTGTCCTATTGGCTATAAATTAGGGGAGTAAGGTACTGCAACAAATGTCTTGCTGCATTTCACTCTGTGACATCCTAAGAGGATAATAATTCTCTGCACTTAAGATCTTGATGTAGGAAGAATACTCACCATTCTCAAAAATTAAAATTAAAATTCATACATTTATCTTTCGGAATATTTTTAAAAGAAATGATGTGACATGTTTTGTTATTTATTAAACCACTTTACAAATTGCAAAGAAGACATAGCACTCCAACATTATCCAATTATTTCAGGATGAATAGAAACTCATCTGCATTGTCAGTTTTGTAGTGCTTCAATGCTATACCAGCCTTGCAGCTTGTCCTGCCATTCACCAAACTCCTACAAATTCTCCTACTATTCTCTCATTTTAACGCTCAGTATTTCTTATAGGTGGAAGATGTTATCTTATGTTGCCCTCACTCATCATTGGTCACATGGCTTGTGGTTTCCTCTTGGCCATCTGAGAGTTTGTTTCCACCATCTACGAGTTGAAATGGATGACCATATACTTTGCAAAGACTAGAAATTTTTATTTCCCACTAGGAGGTGGAAACTAAGGAGCACTTCATCTATAGATGTCCCATTTATGATGAGATTTGGGGAAGATACTATTGCCTCTATAGGGATTTAAGCAACACTCTCTCTACTTTCTTTAGATATCTAGACCAGTTGTGCTAGGTTACCCTTCAACACAGATCCTTGCAGGGGATCTCTAGGGATCCTAGAGCCCCTAGGTTGATCACCTCCTTCCAGCCTGTTGACGTGTTTTTTATGACGACATCAATACAGAATAAAGTTGTCCAACGGTCACTCTATTCTCTCTTGATCAAAGTATTCCGCATGCTAAGATTGCGTGAAACTTCATGCGTTCAACTCCAAGGTTCCTTTCATCGTGAATAGACTCAGTTGGTTGATGTGTATATGCTGGTTATTTCAAGGGGACTTACGTAGTTGTTCAATCATAGTGAAACAATGAATGATTTTGACGATATTGCTCTGATGTCTGGGTCGATCGGGAAATACTGAATTAAAAAGGGATAGGGATAGGAATTCTACGAATCTACTTCTAAAGGGTGGAGGGCAAAACTAGCTTTAACAATCTCCAAACCAAACTTTGTATCGTCTCCCCTCGGACAACTTTGACAAAGCTGATGCAATCTTCAAAGGATAGGTAGATATTCAGATCGAGATTCAACATGCACACCCCTTCACCACAAAGCAAGTGGACGCACAAATCGCAACCGAAGTTAAGTGCTGAAATTCCAGTTGACCACGCAGGGCAGACTTACCGTCAGCAAGCCTGCTAGTGGTATGGATATAGGGAGATATGCTCAAACCAATGTTGCATTCCACAATTAACGCTTACTTGCATGGAAACAAAATCTATTCCACTTTACTCTATTTGAATTGGAAAGACGAACAAGCCTTGCTAGCTACTCACAATAGAAGATAGAACCACCAAACAATGATAAATCTTTATATTATGAGAGTGTTCACAACAACTTCTTACAAAGTCCTCAATGGGAAAACTTCTTTTCCTCCTCAATCTAAGCTAACTTCTAAGCTAAATGCTATATGCCTTCTATTCTCTAGCTCAACTCTATCTCTGATTCAATTCTAGTTCTAATGAATTACAAATGAGGGGGGATACCCCTTTTATAATAAACCCAATCCAGTGGACGGTTCAAATTTGATTACAATAAAGGGCTCAGATTGAGCCACCCATGCCCTAATTAGGGTTTATGCCCTAAAAACTGCCATTGAGAGGAGTGGGGCAATGAATGTGCAGAATATTCTCCACTCCTCTGCAGGCCCACTACCTGCAATCAATGCACATCGTCCCCCTGCAGCAGATCGTCATCCAGAAGAGCATTTCCTTTCTCCTTCTCGCTGGCTTCAAATTTGGTGAACCTGGCTAATACTTCCTCAACTTCCTGATCGGAGATAGGAGGAATGTGATCCAATTGAAACTCTAAAACTGCAACTGTTTGCCTATGCCGGGCACATGATTTCTTCTAGGCAACAAGGGCATCCTGGGTGTTCTGTATGATACTGGAGAACGTGGCAGTGTTCTCGAAATCATCTTGAGTGAAGGTTTTCACCTCAGAGAAGAATGGCGTCAATCTGTCCTTTAGTCCATCTGCAGTTATCTCTTCAGAAGTCAACCTCCTGGCAGAGATTGCCTCCAATGTGTTGAGAACTCCATCCAAGATGTTCGTCATGGCCTTCCTGACCCTGACTGAATTTGCTCGTGATGCATCATAGAATCCCCGGCCTGTGACTACTGAAGAATACCATCTGGCAAAATCGTATCTATCTCCCTGCTGGATAACACCTCCCTCAACCAAAGTGTGTTGAGGTATGCTCATCAAAGCCCCTAGACGGAGAACAACTCTCGTCTGATAGATGTGAGCCTCACCCCAAGCATGGTTAACTGCCTCCACTCTAGCCATAATATCGGAAGCTTGCCCATAGGCATGTGCAAGATCTTCCATGAACTTTCTTGTCTCTGTACGCACACCGGCAACCCACGCGTCTGCCTGCTGTGCCATTCTCCTTAAATCTTCTAATCCACTGATTGACTCCCTGGAAAACTCAGCTGGGAGCTCGATTGCAGGATTTTCTTGCCCACAAGGATGGGACAAGTGTTGCACGTATCCAATCAGTGTCCGATGCTCTACCTTCAACCTTTTGTACTTGCCCTCAACATGGGACAATCTGTCCTTGAGTGCCCGATAGGAATTATCGCACTCCTCTACCACCTGTGCCCTAGTAGGGCGGCCTAGTTCCATGGTTGTCACAATATAGTTCTCAGGAACGGCCCTATCTCTATCACATTCCTCCCGTGGAATTGCCATATGCAAGGTTCGGGATCCATCCTCATCTGTGGATATTCTGGAAAACTTCCTAGCCTTCTTCTTCGTGGGAGGTGCATTGATCCTTTGCAGCAATTCCTCCATCTCGATTGCAGGATCAGTCTCATCCGCAGGATCACGCCTCATCCTATCCCTCAGCCAATCTGGCACCTCCTGTCGTGTGTCTGCTATGATGAAAGGCTGCTCTACCTCGGCCTCTACTTCATGGCCCTTGTTCCAACAAGGCTCATCATCATCTATGGGCTCGGTGTCTCCTGAGCTCTGGGCATCTCGATCGGAAGCAGCATCATCCTCGAGAGCTACCTCAATCTCATGTTGAAACTGAGTATCCGTGGCAATGCCTTCATCGGTCTCCTGCCGGTTCTCCTCTTGATTATCCTCTTGGGGCACGTTGATGCTCTGGCCCACGGACTCCCTACGAAGTGGCTGGCTCTCTATTTGTACTGCCTGTTCTACCTACAACCTCTCCCTCCGATCAGCAATTAGGGACACTTCCTGTATGCTCGGAGAATGTGTTCGAACCAGCATGTGCAAGGATTCCTCAACTATCACAGGCTCCGGGGGTGCTGGCTCTTTTCCCCTAGGCTCTGGAGTTGGATTACTCCGTCTCCTCGGATCAGTCGATGGTAACCTGCTGTCTCCCATCAAATTGTAGGTAAGGGGAATTGACCTTCCCTTTAGTCGGCTAACATGTCTCTCTATCCAACTCCGTGTAAATGTCAGGACTGGGATACAAAGTGTATCCAAGTCGGTGATCTCTAGTTCTGACCAATCTGGGAGTGGCAAGGGTGTGTTTCTTACTGTGTCGTAATCAACCTGTACAACGTTTATGTCCTCCTCAATCTGATCTGGCACAGGAATAATCTCGCACTCTCTGATCATTGCCAATGGTATCCGGGAAAACATCCTCTTTCTGACTTCGACCTCATCTACTGCACTTGCCCAAAAATCTTCTATTTGTGCCTTGTGCCTAAACTCCTCTGTCAATACCCACCTGATATTTCTATGAGGATCATAGTAGTGCCTGCTGGAATGGTAAGAAAGCTGAAAGAACTGGAGCTCCGCCTCTGCCTCCCTTGCTGCCTGCAGTGATGGGCATACTTCGTCTGAATTTCCCATAGCAATCGGGAACCCAAGTCCGCCCTTCTTCTTCTTCTTTTGAATCTTATCGTAGGCAATCAGTTGCCTAGAAACTTCCAGCATCACTACCCTGTTCGTGGGATATCGGGGCAACCTGTATGGGCAGGAAGAGAATCCCTGCAGCCTTATGTAAGTGAATTTTGGGAATTGGATAAACCAACATCCAAATTTCTCAATCATTTCTTGTGCTTCCCTCGATATTCTATGATGGGTCCTTTGCTGCAAGGTCCTCGTGATGTGCATAGTAAAGGCATCGTTGACTCTTTTGTAATTAGTAGTGCTTGTCAAATGCAACTGCGGACAAGCCTCGAATATTTTGAATTGCTGAGAACCGCAACCGATTGGTTCTTTGTAAGAGATCCCCCTATATCTTGTCATGCAAGCCAGCATATAGATGAGGTAAGAGCCCATATAAAATGTTTTAGTCCTCCTCGCATTGCGGAGCTGCTCATGTAGACCATCACTGATTAACAGTGCCCAATCCATGAAATCCTTGCCCTCCAGTACCAAGTTGATAAAGTAAAACATCCAAGGTTCGAAGACGAACGCTTGGGGACACCCTCCAACTCTACTCAACATCATAATCAGGTCGCCAAACTCTTGCTTCAAGTCTTCGGAAATTATCTGTTTGGGCAACTTCGTACGAGTTGGTTTGGGCTTGATCATCCACCTAGTGTTTATTACATCAGCACACCGGTCCGTTGTAGATGAATACATTCTGTCAGCCTTGTCCTTCGTTTTGTAAATCATTTTCTCGTGGGCGGGGATCCCGAATGCTTCTCCGATTGCTTGTGGTGTCAGGTTAGCCAGCACCTTGCCATCTGGCGCAATGATCGTCCTCTTCTCTAAATCATAGTGGTGAGAGCATTCCATAATGAGCTCCGGGCACCGGATGGCTGGTGGAAAATTTGCAGCTGCATATAATCCACTTCTGACAATGCTATGTGAAGTCACTGATGGGCGATGGCCTCCAGTCCCCATTATCCTTCTTTTGAACGCCTCCAGGTTAAACGAGCCCAGGTTTGTGTCTGCCAGCCTGCCCAACTTTGATGTGAATTTTGATTCTGGCAGGAAAGACTTGCTTAATTTTTTGATTACTGCCTGTCTGGACTCAGCGTGGACGTTCTTGCTTGCAGCTCTTCTGCTTGACTCGGCCATTCTGCAAAAAGGGTAAGATAGTCAACAAACAAGATTTCATAATAATAAAATATCACTTCCGAGGGTGCCAGCAGATTTTTAAATAAAAAAGCTGCAACACTTTGCCACTTTCAGCTGCAAACCTCAACTGCGCCTGTTTACTTCAAGGTTTTCTTAGAAGTTTCTCTACTTGCAGCAACACAATGTCAGATGCTGGGAAATGTTTGCCTGCAGCAATTCGCCTTCAGCAGATTTGAAACTTCCTTCTTCAAGTTCGTACTTTATTCCTAACCTAGCAACTTTCAGTAACTTAAGACTTTCTTCACAAGTCGCACTTCAGCATTCAGCAACTTCACTTTGGTAAATTCGAACTTCCTCACAATTGCAGCAATTTAGAAACTCACTTCTCAGCAACTTGAAATCCTGACAAGGTAGGTCGCACTTCTCCAGCAAGTTTGTGACTTCAGCAACTCCAGTCCTTCAGGGATTCGAAATCCTCAACCTCCAGCTCTCTAAAAATTCGAAATCCTCAGCAACTTTCAACTCTTCTCACAAATTCAAACTTCTCACTGTCAGCTCTTCAGCAACTTGCGAGGGAAAAATGAAGAGAACTTCAAAACTTATAGCTTGGGCGAATTCCTGCAGAGGCTAATCTTAGCAAATATTTTGAATTCATTTTCCCTCTCTTTTCCAGTCGTAACACTTGTCGTCTGAAGCATCAGAATCTCAGACTTCTAGAATTATGAATTCATCACCTCTGCACAGGCTTGCCTCGTTGCGTTTGATTTCTTAAAATGTTAAATCGTTTACTTCTTCGAACAATTTCGAAAAGTTTGGCTAAGGCATTTTGGCAAAATTTATTAAGTTCAAACTTCTTAGCGAAATTTCTCATCCATTTCATTTGTTTTGCCTTAGGAAGTTTGATGCCTTAGAATAATTCCCAAATTTTGGTGACCTTTCACCTTCCTCTTAGCGCATTTCACACCTTGCTCAGGAAAATCTCACACTTGGAAAATTTTGTATCTTTTATTCCTCCTGGGCTGATATGAAGGTGTGTGCCTGTCAGCTATATTTGTAAAATTTCCAACGCCCTTTATGCCCCAGCCTGGCTTTCTATTTTTAGTAAATTCGGAGAAATTAGGGTTTCATTGATTTTCACCCTATTCTGAACTGGAACTGGCGTGGTTGTGCCTCCATCGGGTGCTGTCATCCTATTCATATCTTATCTGGCGCAATACATGCTATTTTTAGCCATTTGCTATTTTTAGTAAACCCTAGAATTGATCAATTTCGTATCTCCGTTTGCTTTGAAATTTGTTCCACTTGTACTTGATGCTGCAAGGGGCTCGTTCACACCTTTTCCCTGACGAGGACGTGCTATTTTTAGCCATTTGGTGACTTGCTAAAAATAGTAAGTATTCAGATCGTGTTCAAATTTTACCAGCAGGTAGCCTGAAGGATGCTGATTCCGGTGGCGTGCTTCGTTTTGTCATTTCTGCATTTTGTTTCATCTATTTTTAGACGTGGCAAGGGAAACCCTAATCTGATCTGCATGTGCTCCGATTTGTTCCTGGCTGTCCTTGATCGTGCCTGATTGCACTTGATTGCTGGGCTGGAGTGGTGGGTAGCTGCTAGGATGATACTGCTATTTATAGCAAGTGCCTGGGAAGTGGTCACCCGGATGTCGGGCGAGTTTGCATGTCACAGTGCCCGTGGGATCTCAAAAAACCCAGAAAAACCCAGAAAACTGGTCAAAGTTTTGGCATTGGCTAAAAAGAGTAAGTCCTTGAAAACTGACCCGATCCATCTGCATGTCATATCATTGCGAAGGCCTCGCAAAACCCACATGGAATATCTGAACACGCACTAAAAATTCTTGCATGCAAACCCTAAAAATAGCCTCGGGAGGCTGAACTCTGAAAGTCACCATCTCGGTTTGCATGTAACATCATCGCGAAGGTCTTGAAAAACCCAAATCAATTCCCCTGTCATTCATTGGAGAATTGTATGTTTAAGCCCTGAAAACAGCCTCTGAAGGCTTAACTGCTAAAAATAGCCAGTTGTCAGAATCCATTCAAATTTCGCGC